>CM054113.1:209144382-209580431 GCA_028673005.1 Tanypteryx hageni | reverse complement strand
ACGTGTTTTACGCTTCAACAGGCCCTTAATAGCTTGGGCAGACGTCGCGAACTGCTTTTATTTTATCGTTATTTTTACTATCAATATATAAATAACATTTCCCAAGGCACTTGCGACCGACATTCACGTGATATATGAGAACATCGCCCCACTAAAAGACAAACTTCCAATTTATTTCCTTGCACCTACATTTTTACGCAGTAGGGAAATAAACAGGCGTCAATTTGAGGTAATTATGTTTACGTCGCGCGCTGAAAGACACCGTCAGTGACAACAAAATGCTGAAAAAAATACCCCTTAAGATAATTTGATTGCATCTATTTTAAGCGCCATTAAAAAAACAGCTTTCATGGGAATTCGAATAGATATGTGCAAACGAAATCCGTGCAAAAATATGCGTCGAGCGACGTTGACGTAATAGCTGTCAAAGAATGAGCAAAGAACCCGAGGTGGAAAAATGCGTAGTTCAAAGATGGCAGTGTGCGTAGGTTGAGGGTTGGGAGGGGTTCGAGGCTGCCTCTAGTCGACTCGATAATGGGACGGTCGTTATTTTGGGGAGAGAGGGGGTTGGGGGGGGGGTGGTTAAGGCGGGGGGGGGGTTAAGGCGGGGGGGGGGTTAAGGCGGGGGGGGGGGGGTTAAGGCGGGGGGGGGGTTTAAGGCGGGGGGGGGGGTTAAGGCGGGGGGAGGGGTTTAAGGCGGGGGGGGGATTAAGTCGGGGGCGGGGGTTGAGATGGGGAGGGTGTAGAGGGGGTTGAGATAGGGAGGGGGAGAGGGGTTTAATGGGAGGAGGGGTTTGAGGGGGTTGAGAGGGGAGAGGGTATGGAGGGGGGTTGGGGAGGGGTTGAGGGGTAGGGGGTTGAGGGGGAGATGGTGTTGAAGGGGGATGAGAGTTTCATATTCCCGTCGCGGTCGTCCATTGAACGAAATAATTTTAAGACATGGAGCTCGAACCTGCGGTGCGCAGATCAAGTTTTTGTCACACTCGAAGAAAGTAACTTGGTAAATATAGTTGAACAGGGAAGAAGATATTCTTTTCCGATCAATCGGGTGTAAGAGGTCATCTGGAGCAATTTCCTTCCCGTTTAGGATTTTCCAAGAATTAATTTCAAATGTTACACCTACAAACAGGTGTATATAAACATACGCTGTCTAATGTTGTATTTTAAAATGCATTAAACCTGACCTCAACCTATCAGGTAAATATAATCGACATTTATAAAAAATAACGAAGTTTTTGTTAAATACTAGGCTTGAAAACCAAATATTTCCTGCAGCTATACTCGGAACATAATCCAATGGACCCTTAACAAATACGTTCCTCATAATTATCACGGTATATTCACGCATACTTTTCGTAAACATGAATAATAAATGGGAAGCCTATTTGATGACCTTATAAGAGGAGGGATCGATAAGTAACCAGAATTCGTCCCTGCCATTTCAAATTATTTGCAAGCCGAAACAACGAATTGTGGAAAAGCGTCTGCTCGGGATATTCTCTTCGAACTCTCAAAAATCATTTAGGTAGGAAACGTTTCAATTGCGGCGATGACGTTATTGCAACCGTAACAGGCTTTGTATACATAGCAGGTCACGGCCTTCTCTTACAAAAGCATGGGCAATCTTCCATTGCGCTGAGACAATTGCCTGAATAAAGTCGGTGGCTGCGTTGAAAATAATTTACCCATGTCACTATGTACTATGTTAGTTTTTTAAAAAATCAAGATATTAATCCGAGCTAAATTTTGGTTACTTATTTATCCACTCTCGTATCTAGAAATTAATGCCACGCTGAAAAAAAGGACAAACAAGGCTGCAATTCACTAACCACAAGCTATGTAATACTATATTGGGATCATAACACTTATGTTACTCGATATAGTTTCAATTATTTTCAATGGTAACATTTTTTAACTTAAAATACGTCTACAGAACTTTTTAGGCGTCGAAGACCACTCCATAAAATTTAATTGTCGAAAAACACGACAAGGCGTATATAATTAGCGCGGCCATTCGACATAAAAACGGGAATTAAATCTCCCACGCGAATCGGCGGGGCATATTGTATCCTTACCCTTATAATTCTCGTTACCTTCAAGGTAAAAGGAGAAAGGAACGCGATCCAGGAACGAGTTCATTGATCCGAAAATCGCTCGGGAGCATTTGTCATCGGAAAAAATGTGACCCGAAAACCGACACATCGCGATGTGGAGGAAGGAGTTAACAAGTTGAAGATGACGGCAGATGAGGGGAAGACACAAGAGACAAAGAAGAGATTATAACGCGGAGGCGGAGGAAGAGAGGAAGGGGGGGAGAGAAGGGGGAGGGAGAGAAGGGGGAGGGAGAGAGAGAAGAGGGAGGGAGGGAGAGAGAGAAGAGGGAGGGAGGGAGAGAGAGAAGAGAGAGGGAGGGAGAGAGAGAGAAGAGAGAGGGAGGGAGGGAGGGAGGGAGAGGGAGAGAGAGAGAGAGAGAAGAGAGAGGGAGGGAGAGAGAGAGAAGAGAGGGAGGGGGGAGAGAGAGAAGAGAGAGGGAGGGAGAGAGAGAGAAGAGAGAGGGAGGGAGGGAGAGAGAGAGAAGAGAGAGGGAGGGAGAGAGAGAGAAGAGAGAGGGAGGGAGAGAGAGAGAGAGAGAGAGAGAGAGAGGGAGAGAGAGAGAAGAGAGAGGGAGGGAGGGAGAGAGAGAGGGAGGGAGGGAGAGAGAGAGAAGAGAGAGGGAGGGAGAGAGAGAGAGAGAAGAGAGAGGGAGGGAGAGAGAGAGAGAAGAGAGAGGGAGGGAGAGAGAGAGAGAGAGAGAAGAGAGAGGGAGGGAGGGAGGGAGAGAGAGAGAGAGAGAAGAGAGAGGGAGGGAGAGAGAGAAGAGAGAGGGCGGGAGAGAGAGAAGAGAGAGGGAGGGAGAGAGAGAGAAGAGAGAGAAGAGAGAGGGAGAGAGAGAGAAGAGAGAGGGAGAGAGAGAGAAGAGAGAGGGAGGGAGAGAGAGACGAGAGAGAAGAGAGAGGGAGGGAGAGAGAGAAGAGAGAGAGAGAGAGATGAGAGGAGAGAGAGAAGAGAGAGGGAGAGAGAGAGAGAGAGAAGAGGAGAAGAGAGAGAGAGAGAGAGAAGAGCGTGGGAGGGAGATAGGATAGAGAGGGGGAGAAAGGAGAGGGAGGAAGAGAGGAGGGGAGGAAAATGATAGGAGGGAGAGGTTAAGGGAGGAGAAAATGATAGGAGGGAGAGGTTAAGGGAGGGAAAAAATGAGGGAGTGGTAGGCGAGAGAGAGAGTCAAGTGTCTCGGGGCAGCTGGGACAGCTTTTTTTTTGCACGCCCTTACGCGAAACCTGCGCACGTGTGTGCGTGTGCGTACAACTCCACCCCTCTCCTCTTTCTCCTTCTCCACTCCGCCCTCTTCCCAAGAGAGGGTGAAACCGCGAAACGGAGAGCCGAGACGAAGACAAGCGACGATCGGGATTGCAATTCGAAAAAAGGTAAACGGGAGAAGAGGACAGGGGTAAAAAAAGGGTGTAGGATAGATATATATATATATATATATAAAGACAGGATTCTCGAATTTTCATCCGATGGAACTGGAAAGAGTTTACCAACATCTCGACGGTTTTTATTTTGCCGTGCCACAAGCGCGTCGGTTGCCCAACGCGAACGCTTGAGATGATCACACGAAAAGACGCGGAGGCGGCAAGAGAGGCAAAAGCGACGTCAACCAAAGCGACCACGGCAACGGGACGTAAACACACACACACACACACGTAAGCCGGCACACGCGTGCCACGCACGCGGTCACCAGAGCCCGCCCGCGTTAAGCATTCGATAAAATGAAACGCAAAACCAAAACAAAAATATAATCAAACTCATTCCGCTTCGAAGCTTTACTTGGCAGCACAACATTATATAACATATATTTTTTTGTACCCCTACCTGCCTCCATCTTTACGTCCGTTATTTCATTAACGAATATATTTTCTCTTCCTCTCCACAACACACACACTACACGTTCTCTTTCGCTTTATCTTCTAGTGTCGACCGCTTTGAACACCTCGAATGTGATTCGCTCGATCCAACGGGGACGAAGAAAGAGTGATATTTTTTCGACGCGAAAACGATTATTTCCTTCGCGGGCGACGGTCGTTTCGTTTCGTGGCGGACGACCGCGGCAGACTGGGACGAATCGGGTCGGTTGGCGGAGGGATCTCGCCGGGGAGAGAAGAAACAAGCGTGGGACAAGTCCGACGACGTTCGACGGGTAAATGGACGTATCGGATGTAGGCCGTGGGAGGAGGGTGTTGGTGGAGGGAGTTGGAAGAGGGAGTTGGAAGAGGGAGTTGGAGGAGGGAGTTGGAGGAGGGAGTTGGAGGAGGGAGTTGGAGGAGGGAGTTGGAGGAGGGAGTTGGAGGAGGGAGTTGGAGGAGGGAGTTGGAGGAGGGAGTTGGAGGAGGATGGAGGGAGTTGGAGGAGGATGGAGGGAGTTGGAGGAGAGTGGAGAGAGTCGAAGGGGAAGAAAACAACGCGAGAGGGGAAGGTTGGAGGACGGATGATGCAAAGACAAAAGCGAGGGACTTAATTATTTTTTTCTGCAATCGATGATCCCTCTTTCGAGGGAATGGGAGGTTGTTTTCATTTTTTTAATGGAACGCAGGGGAGGGATAGGGGTGGAGAGGTCAAACAGGAGGGAGGAAGGAAAAATAATAAAAAGAGGGGTGTGTATGGCCGGAGCTTTATAATACGCACCTCCCCCGCAGAAGAACACGTTTAGGCGCGACGGTCAGGACCCTAACGCCGCGGCGGCGAGGGCCGATCGGCCCTCCGGGACGCACTTCCCCATCCCCACCCCCCTCTCCTCGCCCCCCTTATTATTTCAAGAAAATAGGGCGACACTTGCGCACTTGCGACGGCACACACGCCCCACGAGAAGGGATAAAGATAAGATACTGCGTGACAGAGAGGGAGGATGAGGTCACGGAATTCACTGTGGTTCGGTCCCCTAGATGCGGTAACGTTGGCGTGCGACACACAGCGTCAGGCGGACGACTGTGCCTCCGCTGGAAGGGAAAATCCGACCACGCTCCCTCTTCCCCCACTCCATCTGGGCCGTCCCGCCCCTTCTCCCCTGCCCGCCCCGCGCCTACCATTTTTCCACCCCTCCCCCTCCGTCCTCATTGATCTTAGCGTCTGCCACCACGCCGACCGCCGCCCCTCTCCAAACTTGTATTCATGGTAGGGCGGGGCGGGGTTCGGATACCGAGAGGGGCGCGCAGTTTCGCTCTGCTCTCGTGGAGGAAGAGAGGGGGGTTGCCTGAGGGAAGTTTGAAGCGATGAGAGAGAGAGGAGGAAACGCAGGTGGGCGAGATATAGGAGAGCGGTTTAGGAGGTAAACGCGCCGATATTCCACGCACTCATTTCCGGAGAGTTGACGGCCGTGCTCTTCCACTCCGGATGACCTGACACGGATCCACTCGGAAGTCCTCTTGTGGGCGAGGGAAGCGAATCGACCATCCGCCGTCCGGAGAACTGGGTACGTGAGTGCGTGTGTGCGTGCGGACTCACCGATCCACGCCCGTTTCGGAAGGAAGGGTTGATACGATTTGCGCGAATCCTGCCTTGTCTCAACGATTTCCGATTTTCTTTAATGTTCCTCTCGACAAAGATAGGGCAACAAAAATTCGATAGGAAATTCGAATTGCCCGACAAGGAGGTTCGCCTCAAAATTCTTGGCACTCGAAACCACTAAACCTCTCTGGCATTTACCGCGACGGTTCAAGCCGATGATAGTTAAAATTTAGTACGTGCGCATGGAGCGGCATGGAACAACGTTGCTTGGCACCCTACATTTACGACAGCTGGCAGCGTTTTTAGAATTTTTATTGCTTTATGTGAGCATTCCAAGTTAACTTCTCTTACCAAGGACATGTCAAAAGATACGCGGTTCTTAGGGAACGTTGAAAAGTTGAAGACAAACCATAGAAGCAGATGAAATTATTTATCTAAAGCGCATAAACTTATGCAACAATATTAACACGAATGATATACGAGAAAAACTCTTGTCATCCACTAAGCACCCAAACCACGCAGATGTAATTAATTTGATGAATTAATTTACCGAATAATCAATCAAGTTCTTTTATAATTTTTGTCCGAATGGACGAATAATTTTGCTCCGCACGCGATAATACCCAACTCCTACGAGCTAGAAATGTTTGGCTATCCTTGGCTGAAGGGATTCTGAGGATTATATCTAAAATGCGAGCGTCTCCTCGCATCCTTTACTTATGGAAACGCGCGCGTCATAACAGCGCGCCGTAATCCTTATCGGAGAAGTTGGCAAAACCTGGGACAAAAACACTCGATTCAACCGAGATCCGAGTCGTCGCGAGAAAAAATTCCCAGTTCTCGCGATCGAGCGAATCGCGTGGGCATGGAACGCGAGGTCCGTTCGCACCGAAGCAAAAGGAACGACGCAACTGAAATATCGATCGTCGTGGAAACGTCGAAGTGCGAGAGCAACTGACTCCGAAATGTCAAAAGAGGCCGTCACGACGAGGTCGAGATTGAGTCCTAGGCCGGAATTGATCCGGCATTTCTGTAATTTGTTTCGGAGGGTATTATTACACGACGAGGGACATGTTAAGCTCCAGAGGAAAGCGCATCGGAAACCGATGCGCCCCTCGTTCGTTCGCAATCGGACGAGAGATTACAGCAATTGGAAGCTCGAGTCGTGAAATTTCCACGGCGGCGGAGTCGAATGAGGTCGAAATTGTTTTCCTCTATTCTTGAGGGAAATGTGAAAGTAATCGAGATGAAGAAAATTCGAGCAATAGAAGTTGACGTGCGAGAGTACCAGATGGCGGGAGGAGGGAGTAACCTTTATTGAGAGATCCAAAATTCGATTTATAGATGTTCATAGTTATGAAATCTCGACTGCACGATATGTCTATGTATTTAAACTAAATCCGAAAAACAGACGATCTACTCGTATGAACGAAAAGCAAGACCGACTTCATTTTTAATTTAAAATCGTCTGGACATAAGAGAGAAATACAACCAATACCTTGATTTGCACGTTTTCCGCTTGGCACGGTTTTGCATTTTAGACAGCTGCCTCAAATTGCGCGGCCATCAATTTCACTTCACCACGGTTTCGGAATGGTCTCCAAGCATTAAAAATTCACCAAACGTTACAGAACTCGAAGGCTATAATGAACAATAAAGGAAGCTATTCTGAATATAATTACTTTGTTGTACGTTAAACTCATGCCGGTGCACAAATTTAAGGACATGTATTCCTATGGGAAAACATCCCATCTCGAAAGGTTTCGCTTTACACGGTCATTTCCATAAACGCATATACCGTACAAAGCGAGTAATGGGTGTAAATGACATAGGTGATCCCCATGGCCATAAAAAGGTTGATTTAACCGTATGTATATATCAAGTAAAAAAATCAGCAATTCTAACATTCGATCTAACGACCATTAACGACATTTTATAGGCAACAAAATATCCGCACAGTTTCAAGTGGCAAGGGAGGGGGCTTGACAACAAGAACATTGAAAACTGTCCTCACTTAACTGAAACAGCTGTATTTTACTAAAAATGTCTTTCACTTGATCTTCACAGGTATATTTGGCGAGATTTTGGAAAGTTACTCGGAGGTTTAAAGACTTTTTGCCATTGCAAAACAGTGGTTTTTCATCGCTGATTGTATGATATGGCGATGTCTAAGCACCTTTTTTTCCTCGATCGATCTGATATCATGATGGGAGAGCCAACTCTAATAGCGACAAGCACAGTTAGAAACTTTTTTTTGGCGATTGGATATCCTGCCACCTACCTACCTGTCCATTTTCCGGGCAATACGTAGACGTAGGTGTAGTTTTGGTATCATCATAGCTTATTAAAAAACTAGTTCTTGTGAAAGAAATAACTCCAGCGGGGATTATGAGCTCGGACACGACATCGCAGTCTAGTCAACATTTTCATGGTCGTAAGACTTACCTTTATCGTCCATTTGCTGCGAGCCATGAGCTGAGATCGACGATTCGTTTTGAAATTGGAGAAACTCCCACAAACGGATATTTCCATGCGTGATTTCGAATCGGGAATGAGAAAATGCGATTTAATTGCTCGCGGAGAAAATCGACGAATGATTCGCGAGCTTAATTAGAAGAACGTTACATAAGTCCGGGCGGACTAAACTGGACCGATTGGCCCCGTTTGGATCGATGGAGGGAGGGAGTGGGGGGAGAATTTATCGCTACGGCGGTTCGGGGATCGATCCCATATTTCCAGAGGGGCAGAGGGATGGGATCTGTTTAATCGCACCTGCGTAACGATTCAGAGCAGATTACCACTTTATTAGCACGCGGGACGTAAGTTTGGAAACCATCGGCGGATGGAGGCGTCTTCGTTACAGGAGCATAAGCCGCTCTCGCGGGGACTACGGACGCCGGAGCCGCTAGAAGCATCGCCCGCGTTCGTCGGATGCGATTTGCGTCGGTTTGAATTTAAATTTGCATCGTTACCCTGGCAAGCTGCAGAAAGGGTAGTGGCTGTTATTGAGTCATATCAGCAATCTAATGGAAATCTCCATCATTATTTCGTCTCTTTCAAAGTTAATGAGAAAAAAGAAACATTGGTATCCGTCCGTTCCACCGTTTATATAAAATTGTGTTTTGTATACACCGTGGTCGACCCTTACGCTAAATATTATCATTAGATACAACCGTGGGTAGCACACCCTCATCGAATTCGAGAATATGAAAATTTTGGAAGATTTACACTCGACTACTCTACTACTACTCTACGCTTCATAGACTTCCAATCCGTGTCTCTCATGTTGTTTTCATTTGGCGTTCTATCGTGTTTAAGATATAGACGTCGGTTTACTCGTAAAGATAAGAATGGAATGAGATAAGATTATCAAGCGCTAGAAAAAATAAATTAAACAATTTAAGGGATAAGATAGGCAAAATTGAATAAAACAGTAACCCTCGACGCCTGTTTATTTTCTTTCGTTATCGGTGTGTCCCGTTCGTAAACATGACATTTTCGTATTGGTTATAGACTGAAAGAGAAATTCATAAATGTGAATTCGATTACCTCGTAATTACCTCGTACTGAAACAATATTCTCCTTGAAATACATCGAGACTAAAATTCAATTAACGTCATCAAAGGAATGAACCAATTTTCGCCGACCGTGCAGGTAATTACGATCCGTTCTCGCCAAAAGTCAAAAATTCGGAACGAGTGAATGGACCGCACGGTAAGAGTTTTAAATCTTCGATCACGTGGAAATGGCAGCTCCTATCCGTTTAAGAATCGACGGCAAAGTGGTGCGGGGGTCGTTTCCCGCAAGACGATCGATCGAGTTAATTCCCGGAATTGGCCTCAGGAGTTCAGCTCCTTTCAAGGACGAGTTCACACCTCCCCGAGTCAAACGAAGAAATCTGCCATCATCATTCTCATGAGAATTACAACAGTAAAACTGAACAGGCAATTACACGATCGACCGTGACATTTAACAGACTGGAATCAAGGAAATTTTTCTGATCCAAAATCCGATCGGTCTTTGGCGTTCTAGCTAGGATACATATTCTACGAGAGCGTTTAGTTTTGGAAAACGATCGGAAAAGGCGACCTAGGTTAAGTCACTTGGCATCTAGGTACGCGTTTCCGCTCTGGAGATGACGCCAAACGATAAAATCGACGCCAAGTCTCCGGGAATCTCCTGCCGAGGTGAACGAATAAAAAATAATAATAACGCGTTACGTTTGCTGTATTATTTTCCTCGGAGGAACCAGGATTCTCGATAACCGAGGCCGTTCCGCCTTTTCTGAGAATCCCGATGGTGCAGCTAATTCGGAGGAAGCGGAAGCCATACTCTCAGGATGGGTTTGTTCAGCGGTTCGTCAATAGGAAGAACTCCATCGCAAAAAGAGAGCCTTCCGTATATTTCTGCTATCCCTCTACCTACCTTGAAGATGAAATGTTTCTGCGGTGTCTATTTATATACGCGGCTAATAATTTGTCATTCTCTTGTTCTCCAGGAGAAGGGAACAGATGAAAGGACAAATAAAAGGAGTCGGTATTGGACAATTCGCCACCATTAGGTTTCTCATCTTGTACAGGGTCTCCAAAAAGTCCCTCCATCCCCAGCTGTTAAGGTTGAGTAGCAAAAAAAAACAAACTCCTATATTTAACAAGAAATGTGTTCACTAATCTTCATTCTGAAAAAGCGAGAATTAAAAAACACATCAAATCGCAATTAAAGTTCATTACACCTACGGGACACCCATACTGTTATTCTTGGCTATTATAAATACTTGTGACGACAAAATAAACCATAAATATAAAAATAAATGTAACAATAAATATAAACAAGATGATCCAAACGGAACTTATGATGCCTATTTTCCACTTAATTATTTATTTAATATTTATATTGGCTTTAATTAATAGCGTAAAAACTGAGATTTTTAAAGCGAAGGCAACAGCCACATTAACGTGTGATGCAACTAATTAAACGTCTCGATCTGCAGATTTGCAGGAAAATTATAAAATTGAAAATTTCCACTTAATTAATTATACTTATATTGGCTTTAATTAATAGCGTAAAAATGATATTTTTAAAGCGAAAGCAACAGCCACCTTAACGTGTGATGCAACAAATTAAACGTCTCGACCTGCAGATTTGCAGGAAAATGATAAAATTGAAATTGGTGGCACCGTTGGCAAGATATGAGGTTTTTTGTGACCGGCTAAGCTTTGTTCGAAGTAGCTGTAGTGGTTGATGTTAAGGTGGCGCTGCTAGCGGACATTAGCCGATATAGGAAATAACGGTTGATGTTAAGGTGGCGCTCCTAGCGGACGTAAGTAGAAGGAAATAAACCTTGCAGTCGCACAGAAGGCTAACTACCAAGACAATATTTAATCTAACCAACCAGTCGATTTATCGACGGGCAACTACTAGTATTGGCTTTAATAGCGGAGGAGTTGCTCTTTGTGCTCCCAAATTTCATAATTTAGCGTTATAAAATATTACAAATACATTATAACGGAAAACTAAATGAATCCGAGTCCAACAATAGTCGTTGCGATGGCAACACTCTCGTAATGAGTGATAAAAACTGCAAAAACGCCAGTATTTGCGCGAATTTCGAAGAAATACAAGAGATAAGCAACATTCTACGATAAAAATTAGAATCTTCATTCCTTTCCTCAGAAAATAGTGCAAAAATCGCTCCGATATTACAATTCTAAGATATTTTAATGTGCAAGAGAAAGTTACCCTGCACGATGGATTTCAGATTTCCTATGTAAATCAAATGGGAAGGATAAGTCCTGGAATCGAACCTGGGACTTTCAATCTTCGCAACAAAAATTATCTTCGAGAGCTCGGCCCCAGTATTAAGAGATTTTCAGCAAGTGCCATGAAAATCGGTATATTGGTTCAAAGGTTAATAGGGGGACTGTCACTATAAGCTTATTTCCATTCTGGAAAGTACGCTAAAAATGAATAACAATAGATTCAGGGATTATAACATTGGTATACGCTTCATTTTTGCTACTCAAGCTTAACACCTTGGAAAAAAGGGAGCTTTAGTACACTCTGTGCTTTGGTTTGTTTAGTCTGGATAAAATTGGGATGAGCAGTGACTAAGATTAATCCTGAATGAAATCTGCCAGGTTTATGCTTCAACAAGATTTTCTTTGATAAAGACATCTTCCACTAATCTCTTGTAAATTATTTCCACTAAAAAAGTTTCGTTAGTTGAATTTACTGTACAGGAAATTCTCTTTGAACGAAAGGGAACTTAAGAGGAAAAATTCTTGAAAGATCGTGATTTACTCAATCCAATGTTAAAATCTCATATGCCACAATATCATTTGCCGTTTCGCTCCATGCTAGTATTTTTTCCACTTTTGTGACAAAAATAAACACCATCACCCTGTTTTTATCGTCAGCGGCGGAACAAAACCGTCATTGAGGAGCTGTATATGTTAATACTAGCTGAAACGCCCGACTTCGCTTAAGTAGCAAACGATTTTTATTGCTAGGGGCCCCGCGCTGTCTGTGCCCCCAAATTTCTCAAATGTGTTATTCGGAGAAGAGGTCCATACGGGATTTTAACTACCACCTAAAGAAACCATTGAAAATTTTTAGTCAGGCCGAATTCTGCGCTTAGGTGTGTTATTTTGTTTGCTTTACACCGGAATTGATGTTTCGGGGGTTTGGAGGCGGAGCTCCCATACAATGATATATCACGTTTGATGTCATATTACAATAAAAATAATACAATAAATTTTGAAATTTACTTACTTTTGCTGTTGGGTACCCCAAGTTTTGAATTGCTGGTTCGGGGGCGGAGCCCCCACAAAAAAGATCCAAACTTTACCAAACGTTCCCCATTCCTTAATTACGCAAGCGAAGTTTACATTAGCATTTAATATTTTGTATTGTATTGTAAAGTTTTACTATTAATATAATTACGCATTAACATCATACTTAATTTTGGGAATAATTTTGAAACAGAAAAAATCCTGCTATGACCGGGAATCGAACCCGGGTCTTCCACTTGCCGGGCGGATATTCTACCACTGAACTACCGTAGCAGATAATCTTTCCTGTTTCTGAATGCGGGTGTTTTTCTTAGTTGGGTCCGGGCTAGCCAAGCTAGTATCAACCAGCCCCAACGGACGTCCTCCAAGAGATACTAGCTTGGCTAGCCCGGACCCAACTAAGAAAAACACCCGCATTCAGAAACAGGAAAGATTATCTGCTACGGTAGTTCAGTGGTAGAATATCCGCCCGGCAAGTGGAAGACCCGGGTTCGATTCCCATTCATAGCAGGATTTTTTTGTTTCAAAATTATTCCCAAAATTACAGCTTATGCCATTCTGCATGGTTCCATATTATTCCATCCTACTTAATATTCACATGGATAGATGCACCGAAGCCTTTAAAGAAGCAATAAAATTGTGGATTATGTCAATACTATTAGCCAAAACGTAAAGAATAAACAACATCTTGGTTACCAAACAAATGTAAGTAGATGTATAGATTTATGTTGCGATAAATCTTTAAATGTTAATGGTAAAAGATAGCAATGTTCTAATATTCCTTAAAAATCATTTGACAAGTATTCATAAACTATATTTAGGCATTAATCCATTTGTACCCTTTATCTTGGCGTTGGCTATTCTTCCTCTACGGCACGCCACGGAGTGAATTTTCCTTGCATTAATCTTTACGTGGCTATCTCCCTTTGAAGAGGACAACAATTAAGAAATTTAACTTTGTTGCCGCCTGGAAAATGCTCATATAAACCGATAAATTTTACGCTTAAAGGAAATTTTCGAGCGAGTTTCCATGTAATACGACAAATCATGAACATAATTAAAATATTCAGTCTTTCGTGCGTAAAATAAGCCATTTCCCGTGATCGTAGGTTAATATTTAGGTATAATTATATCAACATAAGTGAAGAGCTGCATGGCATTTTGGGGTTTCTTCACACCATTTCCCATGAATTCTTATGGAAATAGTATTTTGTTGACCCCATGGGGTGTAAGAGACCCTACGGCCCGCAAACCTAGACCAAGTTCTTTCTTTGGTCCATAGGATGGCCCATGAAACTTTTCAATTCGATAGCTTCAACGGTGTAAAAACGTATAAAGAACATACACACATACATTCTAAAATATTTATAGGATAGGATGAGTACAAACTGATGGTAAAAAATAGTGGGTTGAATTTTTGTGAAAGCTGATCCACCTACTCCATGCTTCACTAAAAAATAATTAGTTCGTATTTGTTCACGAATAACAATGATTTCGCCATTTAGATCAAAGGGAAATATGAAGGCGAGGTTTCATTTCTTTGTACGACATTAAAAAAGAAAGCATGTTGAAATGAATGAAACTGGAAAAATAACTTGACGCAGAGAATTAAACCACATGAGAAATCTTGGCAGTAAAAGTTCAAGATTTAGCCTATGGGTATATATGAACCCACTAGGAGCCGCAAGCGGGTCCATCCAGCTAGCGTACCTTAATATTCGGATAAATCGATGTTGGACATTCGATATAGAATAGAATGAATGTGGAGGAACGAGAGCTAAACAAGAATGATGGAATTGCATTGCGAAGTAGCGTGTGCACAAAGGAAATTCGCGAGCTCGAAACGCCGCAGAGCACAGCACGGCGACCAATTCTGCGCTGATCGAACTTTCAAAGGCCTTGAGCCCACAAAGAAGCGCATCGCTCAGGTATGCACGAGTAGATCATTCCCTCTTGGCTCCAAATAAAACAAGAAAAGGTGACTCGGAATTTGCGAGCCGACAAATCCCTGCGTATTTTGGGATATAAAGCCATAATTTAGATATAATATTAGAAAGAAGATTATATATCGCAAACCAGATGGTATTTTGATCAAAGTAACCTGAAGCTGAACTAGAATAAACAAAATTCTGAAAAACAATTTCACTCTTCTATGAGAAAATTTCTTCGAATTTTCCATTTTTTTAAGTTTCAGCAATTCCAAGTAAATTTCTATGCAGGGAGACCTCAAGGACAGAATGAGTGGTCAGACTGAATAATTCGCACTATATTGCTAGAAAGAGTATTTTAACGAACGTGTGAGCGGATGAAAGTTTTGGAAAATCACATGGTTGGTACGCATGGCTATGACCCCGCTGCGAAAGATCTTTTGATCCTCTGCTCTCCCATCCCTGAGCACCTCTGCCTTTCTCTAACCCTTCCTTTCCAACTCTCTACCTATCTTCACTCCTCTCATTATCTCTCTTTCTCTCGTTTTGTCCCTCTCCTTCTCAATCTCTCCGTCCTCCTCAAACCGCCAGCCGCGTCCGGACCGTGCCTCGACCCAGTCTCGAACCCCTCCCCACCCTCTCCTGTCTTCCAGCTCCACACATAGGGACAGCGCAATCCCCGTCATCGCTCAATATGACCGAAAATAGACGCAGAAATCTAAACGTTGTGACAGAAGCTAGACGCGCCTCTTCAACAACTCGAACGAACAAAGGAAGAGGGAATAAAAATGACATACGATAAAGGGGAATAAGGAGCCGAGTAAATAAACAGAGCAATAGAATATATCACGTTCATTATAGCTTCGGTACTAAAAATCCCTCTGTGAGATAAGAGTTGCAAATTTTTAAGCGCGACGGCCTTTGAATATATGCAATAGATCAAGCTCATAAAAATCTAACTACAAGATCAACATGGCTAAGCTTTCATCGAGAACGAATTTCATAAATTCAATTGTGTTACAGCTCTCGTTTTCATCCGAGTTCGAAATGAAGAAATCCCGTCCTTTTCTCACAGTACGTATAAGTTAGAGAAAAATAAACCCAAATTTAGCATGACCATTCTAAATTAACTCAGTGAACTTTAACAAGGGAAAATGTATTATACATGGATGCGAGTAATAAAGTTGCAGATTATTAAAAAATCGTTAAGATTCGTGTAATTTATTTTGAATTAAAAGTGCTAGAACTAAGGATTACGCCAAATACAGGTGTATATAAATATTTTTTTAATACAAGTGTACAAACAAATCAGTTTTTTATTTATTTTCAGCATAATATAAGCGGTCTATTTATAGTTTAATTCCGATTCCATCAATTAAAGATCCTTAAGCATTATAGATTGGAATACACAAGCGTACAATATTATACAAATAAATACCACTAAGTTAATAAGGAAACCGTTTTAAAATTAATCAGGGACGAACTGATGCGATCTTTCGTGGGATTCTGCGCGGTCGATAATTAAACCGATAGGCGAAAAATAAAATATGTGAAAGCTCACAGTAGCGATGGCTGCCAAACAAGAGGAGAAAGACTACGAGGAAATGGGATAGGAAGCAAATCGATGGAACCAAGCGGTGAAGGAAGTCAACGTTTTCGTGTTTGCGACTCGTTTGACCGAAATAAGACGGAGTTCACCCGTCGCAATTCTCCTCTGACCCTTAAACTCGCAAACTAACACTGCTCGAGTAGAACGCGAACGTGCGAGCAGTACAGGCGCTCCCCAAATGCCAACGGAGAATTTATAGACTAAAATGTCTTAAAATTTAATAGAGGAAGAAGAGCGGGTGCACATCGTACAATCACGAACGAAATGCTAGTCGTGCTTTTCCAAGTCATTAAAAACTACATGAAGGGACAAGAAAAACTAAATGGGCGGGCGATTTAACTCACATGGAAACTAAAAAGAACCTCCAATTGTTGAAGTTAAATTATGTCATATCTTTATTTTAAATAAATTAATTAAATTGAATGCATTAATAAAAACGGTTAACAATTTAAAATTATAATTTTCTAAAAATTTTAGCGCCAAAACTTTAATCTCGCGAATGCCGACATTACGTTTTGAGCCTGGTCTATTCTCTTAAACGAAAAATTCGAGCACATTTTTGGCGAATTTCACGCTCTAATTCTAAAACTAAAAATATATCTTTTTACCTGTGTAACTCAAAAATGTACATGATGATGCGTCACATGCTGCAGTTTCCGACAAAAAATGTATTTTACGCTAAATGTACACTTAAAAAGAAATATTGCTACCATAAAATTATAATTCAGTTCTCAGGACGATTACTACACGAGCGTGAGTTTCCGTGTACTCCAAAAAAACAACTCAAAACAACATTCAATTTTCCCCAGAATTAGTGAGGTACAGGAGTTAAAATTAAAGCCTCCTGCCTTACATAGAAGATAATCAGGAATGTAATCCGATTCAAAATTAATTCCGCGAATAGAATGATTCGCCGAAATTGGGAAAAGGGAGTATAACGAGCCAGGAGATTGAAAGATCCATATCCGGGGATAAATAAAAGAGTACGAAAATAGAAGGAAGAACGTGGCACAGAGAATATCTCGGGAACACATTGAATGGCGAGATTAAAAAGGATGAGAAGGTTCAGGATGAAAAGATTTACGAAAATAATAATTAGTGATGGCAAGAGGGTTTTAAATATTTATAAATGGAACTGCAATACTGGGATTAAAAGAGAATAAAATATCCACGAGAATCTGAAAGGATCTGTATACAGAAAGCAAAAGAAATAAAGAGGAAAAACTACAAGCACACTCCGATTTAGCGCTCCCCTATATAGTGCCACCCCCGTATACCGCCCATGAATCGTTGTGAACAGAACTTCCATCTTATGATTACATAGAGCAAGTATAAACCTCGATTTACCGCCATCCCGCTTTAGCGCCAATTTCAGTGACACAGAGGCGGGTAATCGGGGTCCGACAGTACAATTATAATAGTAACGTGATAAAATGTTACAAGTAACAGCCGAAGGCAGAAGTATATTCAAACGGAAATTTATTCAAATAAAACCCTCATTCATTTCTATCGATATAATCGTTCTTAATGAGAAAGGCCGCTTTGCTAATCCGCTTAATTGAAATAAATGAAGCGACGCAAATCAGAATAAATGTGGAACCCTTCGAACATAATTGATTTGCAGAGGCCAGATAAATGAAGTGATTTTCGACTTCTAAAAAATATTCCGAAGTTGAATCAACCTGCCTCATAGGCGGAAACATTTTTACTAATCCGAATGAGGCGGAAATAAAGGGAAAATGGCGAGGTAACAAATTTCCAGATCCGAGAGTTTCCATTCAGTTCGATCAAAGTCTTCTAGAATATAATGAATAGAAAGGAGGGTTCTCGTCCCTTTAGAAATAGGACACATTTGATTCTATATCGAAGACGAAAACTTACAAAGCCTCCGAGTTTCATAAGTATAAATTAATTAAAACGCCATTCAAATGTATGGAAGGGCCATGAAAACTCCCCAACGCAACCTATCCATCCATCTGGTCCCCAAAAAAAGCTTTGTTTCTGAAGAAGTTTTGCGGCACGAATATTAAGGCTAGCGACAAAGCGACGAGCGGCAGCTAATTAAAATAGTTTTTAAGTAATGTGTGGACAGAAGGAGAGGAAGAGAGAGACTCTCCATATTAATTCTGGGAAATATGAAAAGATGATGATGAGAGGAAAGGAGAGAGATTGGGGAGGGGAAAGCTAAAGGCCATAAATGAGGATGGCTGGATGAGAGGTGTTGAAAGGGAGACGGACAGGGAGAGGTAACGAGAGAGTGAGTGAGGGAGAGAGAAAGAGAGGGTGTGGGAGAGAGTGTGAGGGAGAGAAGGTGAGAGAGTGAGGGAGAGAAGGTGAGAGAGTGAGGGAGAGAGAGAAAGAGGGTGAGAGAAAGGGTGAGGGAGAGAGTACTAGGGAAAAAGAGGATGTGGGAGAGAGGGGGTAAGAGAGAGGGTGAGAGAGAGGGTAGGGGAGAGGGTGAGAGAGGTGAGAGACAGGGTGAGGGAGAGAGGGCGAGGGAGAGAGAGGGTGAGAGGGAGAGGGTGAGGGAGAGAGAGTGGATGTGGGAGAGAGGGGGTGAGGGAGAAAGAGAGGGTGAAGGAGAGGGAGAGAGATGGTGAGAGTGGTGATAGAGAGGGTGAGGGAGGGAGAGAAGGTGAGAGAGAGAGTGGGTGAGGGAGAGAGAGGGTGAGGGAGGGAGAGAGGGTGAGGGAGGGAGAGAGGGTGAGGGAGGGAGAGAGGGTGAGGGAGGGAGGGCGAGGGAGAGAGGGTGAGGGAGGGAGGGCGAGGGAGAAAGAGAGGGCGAGGGAGAGAGGGCGAGGGAGAGAGGGCGAGGGAGAAAGAGAGGGCGAGGGAGAGAGAATGAGGGAAGAAGAGAAGATGGAGAGGGAGAAAGAGCCAGGGTGGGACAGAGAAGAGAAACGAGAGGAAGGGGGAGGGAGATGTTGAAAATATAGTATATGGAGAGAGAGAGAGAGAAGGGAAGCAAAGTTAAATTTCTGAAAAGGTGGGAAGAGAGAGAAAATATATGAAGCGGGAGGGAGAGAGTGGTTAAGAGTGGGTTGTAGGGATCGAGCGAAAATTGAAAAGATAGAAAATTGGAGTAAAGGAGTTAAATATTAAAAAATGGGTAGCGGAAAAAGGCATGGTGGTGAGGTGGATGACATAAGAATCTGCGTGAAGGAGAACGGGAGATAGATGAAGGAATAAAACGAAAGAGGAGAGAGAGAGATTAAAATGAGAATAGGTACCTGACAATAAAACGAGAAGAGGATATTAAAATGGAAAATAACTAAAGAGAAATTAATAAAAAAGTGAAATGAACAGAGTATCGGATGAAAGAGAGAATATTAAATATTTTAAAAGTAAAATAGGGAAACATCACAGCGGAAGTAAGCAGTCAATAAAAACGAAAGAAATTACAATAGTTCGAATCTGGCACCGAGGAAAGGAGAAAAAAAGTGAAACGGACATTCAGATTTGATAAACTAAAAGGGCATAAGCTTTTACAGATACGATATATTACACATGCATTGGATGGGTAGAACGAAAAATTACAAATACTCCAGCAGAAAAAACTTGAAGGGGAAGAGGTAAATGGCTAGAAGTAATCAAACGTAAAAAAGAGATAGGATGAGAGAAAACGAGAGGAAAATGTGTATTTGTGTGTTGTGAGATAGAGAGGGAGAGATGCGTGCGAACATGAGAGGACAGGTGGAAATGGAGGAAGAGGGCTAGAGAGCGAAATATGTGCTGAGTGCGGGTGACGTAGAGAGGACGAGAGAGAGAGAGTGAGAGAGAGAGATAGAGAGGGAGATGAAGAGGAGGTTGAGTTATTACTCCCGGGCTCATCCCTATCGTTGTCTCCTTCCTCCCCGCATTCCTCCGCCCTCTCCCATTACCGCTCTCCCACATTACGCCCGACGAGGCAGCACACTCTGCACATCTTGTGGGCGCCGCGGGAGGGGGGGGGGAGGGGGGAGAGGAGAACAAGTTACGGCGGCGGCAGAGGGGAATGGAAGTGCTCGATAGGGATACAACGGTCGGATGCAGACGTCGAATGGGGTTAAGGAGGCGCGGATGAAGGGAGGAAGGAGAGAGGGTGAGGAGAGAAGGGCAATTCTGGTTCTGGATTACATGGGATATTATAGGAAAATGAGAGAAATATGTAGAGGGGATGAAATGTGAACTTTAAACGTTAGAGGAGTGAGTTTCTTATCTAATTTCTTCAACAAAAAGCCACAACCACACCAATCTATTGCTACTAATAAAATTACAAAATACCCATGGTCAAGATTATCATCGTCACACTAATATTTGAAAGGTGAAAATAAGTTTTAACGCGCTTATTTAAAAAAATTTAATAATTATCATAAGATAGGACAAGATTATTCTGAGATGGCGATAAAATACAAACTCGGTAATAAACACGGACGATTAAAATTGTATTCAAATGAATAAGAATAAAAATAATATATTTAGCACAAACAGGTTCCCATAATTACGTGCGTGTGTTGCAATATATGTAATAATATTCATAACAATGACGAACACCTACATATCAGCATGACCTTGGTAAAATTCGAATCCGCGACACTGGAAGCCCACCTCTCTAAAACTGGGGCATCGCGAAAAAATACCCTTCTGGGAAAGAAAACGGATTATCTCGAAAATATTTTCAGACAAAGCTTTCTTTCGAGCTCAAAAAAAGAAACGATAAAAAACGTGACCAAATCCTTCGCCGCATCGCCTAATAGGTAAGGCCCGCTTCGAAATACGAGATAAACATCTAAATCTCAAAATTAGGAAAAATGACGAGGATGCAAAAAATATACTTGGAAGGAGAGATGATAAGGACGGCGGTCTTCCACGATTATTTACACTTCCTTCGTCTTCCTCTTTACATCAAAAAGTGGAGCAAGTGTAGGAGCGAGAAAGGAGAGAAAGAGAGGGAAGGAAGCGTGCGTGGGAGGAATGAGAGACGAGTGTAGAGAGAGGAGAGTGAAGGGAAATAAGGAGAAAAATTGGAGCAGTAGACAGGGAGGGACAATCAGAGAAAGAACAATAATAATAATAATTCCGTCTTTATTTAAGGGCGAGAGTTAGACCACGTAGTCCATTCTTACATCTAACCCAGGCCTCACATAGGCAAAACATCCATGCCCTAGGAGTGGTTCGAACCTGCGACCTTTGTATCTGTCGGCAATTACCCTAACCACCCGTCTACCAAGACCGACTATATCATAGGGAGAAGAGAAAATGAAAAAATTGATCGAGAGCGTAGAGGAAATGAAAAAGAGAAGGGAAAGAGATACGGGATGAGAGGAAAAACGAGAGAAAAAGAGATGAAAAAGAGTGAGAGATAGGGAGAAAGGGAATTCGATATAGGAAAAAAACAGAGAGAAGAGAAGAGACCAAGGAGGGGAAGAAAATGAAAACGTGAGAGGGAGAAAATACAGGGAGTGCGAAAGAGGGGATGGAGAGAGAGGGAGGGGGAAATAGGAAGTGGGACTGGAGAGAGGGAAAATAGGAAATGGAGTGAGGGAGTGGGGAGAGAGAGAGGGGAAAATAGAAAGTGGAGAAAGAGGGAGAGGAGAACGGGGAAAGTGGAGAGAGGGAGGGGAAAATAGGAAGTGGAGAAAGAGGGTGTGGGGAAAGGGGAAAGAGGGATGGGAAAGTAGGAAGTGGAGAAAGAGTGGACTGGTAGGGAACGGAGACAGATTGATACAGGAGTAGGAATAGAGAGAGGGAGAAGAGAAAGAGGGGTTTCAAAGTAAGCAGGTGAAACGGGACGAAAGATCGTAATTTGGAAAGGGCTTTCCTTTGTATCCCTTACTTGCGCAGTGAGGCACGCTTTAAACTCGGGCGTCCGCGATCACGTCTCTCTATCCAGCCATGCGACTCTAAAAGCCGCCACAAAAGCGAGGCTCGCTAAACTTCGCGTTGGAGAGAGCGATTAATCCCAACAGACAGATGGCGAGATTTTTTTAAATGTCCCACAAAGCGGCTCGGTAATTCTTTTTTAAAAAATGCGACGTTCTTTTTTAATGAATGTTTTTTTCAAATGCGCAGCGTCGAATAGCGCAAAATTTGCATTCGGAAAACGGTTAGCCGGAGGCCTCGGGGAAACATGAACCGCTTTCGAAGCGTGGAATGTGTTAAGAATTCAGGCGGTGAGAGTAACCGTCTCGTATTGATCGCGATGTTCCCGCGGATGCCAAAAACGTGGAACGACGTTCTTACGATCCGTCTTCCGAAACAGATAAGCTTTATCCTTTCTGGAAAGAAGATTACGCTGGGATGGAGTTAGGATTACCTCCAAATGGGAGGAATCCTCTCTCTCTCTCCCTCCGGCATCACCACCCTACGACATCCTTTTTCCATCCAACGCCCCCTCCTGCCCCCTCCACCCTCTCGCCTTCCGCCACAGTCGCCCCTCCCCCTTTACACCGATACTCCCGAAAAGACCTACTCTGTCTGCGCCAATGAAATCCCCAAAAACTCCATCAACAGGTCGAAGATTCCAGAAGGAAAAAGGTACCCCGAAATAAGTCGCAGAGGCAACAGGGGGTCGTCTCGGCAAACGCCGAAACGCGATTTATAGGAATATGGAAAAGGACCGAGAGCCTAAAAGATGAGTTCAACGTCGATTTATGAGTACGTTCTCGCCGCGAAAGGTCGCAGCATCTCCATCTCCGGAGTTTTCAATTACTTAAGAGGCGTTTGTGGAAGCAAGCATACAAAGGCATTCCCCAAGGGGTTTGCTGAATGGGTCCTTTGACCCACCTGGGATTAAGACAATCGCATACATTAATAAATGCAATTGTTTATATTGCGAGATTACCCCAGATTCTCTCTCGAGAGGTAAAAGGAACGCGGTTTTATACATCTGTAAAAGACAGAAACAAATCATTACTAATCGGATTATAAAATTCACGGCGGTGGGCGTAGCCTTGTGGAACTGTTCAATGATAAACAAACAAAATACAAAGTTTGCTATTTTATTTGTTCATAATCGGATTATATAAGCAAATATAGGCGTAGCCAAATTGGATTATATTAGTAAATATATGCGAAACCAAAGTAAGAAAACGTAACAAAAAGCTTTCATATGTTACGTTCCTCACTTTGGCGAATTTGTAGCAGACATGACTTCGATATATACTTGAAATTCAGAAACTTTTAGAAATAATTTCTCTTTCAAAAAACCACGCCATTAGAGCCACCAAAAGATACGTGCCCGAGGTATTCAAGCGTGGATTATGCGCGAAGCAAACGGATTTAATGTTATAGGATAGAATTATTAGCGGTACGTCCCGATTCAATATTGGGCCGCGAAACATTACAGCACTATCAGGTTCCATTGCATAACCAGCCAAAAGATTACAATGAAACATTGACCGTTGGGTAACTGTTTATTCATCCACCACTGATCGTCTTTTATTGCTATTTTCTGCCTCTATCCAGGAATTCTTTTAAGATGGATTAGTTTATACCTTCCACCGAGTCGCTAGTTGAAAAACACTGTTCCAGGACCTTCATAATGAAGTTAATAATTCATTAGCTTCCACAGAACTGCATCTGATGTCTTTGTTCACGCAGAACTTGTAAAATTTCTGCAGTATCACCTAAACGACGAGAAAATGCGAAAACCTAAGGGCAGGTAGTCTATCTTCTTGTCGCTCATTGTTATTGCTTACAGCCGATTCCTCCGTCGAAAACAAATAATGGCATCTCGTCCCTTATTATGAAGTACATCATGATAGATTCTCGCTAATTCATCAAATCAAAATTGATACCTTGATAAATTACATCGAACGGCCAATTTTGATGGTAGGAAAAGCGCAAGGCGAAAATACTTTCATATGCATAATATGCCTAGTTAGGTGCTACGTTTTCATATGCTGCAAACTTTGCAAACTCGTCAAATTTATTTCTCGGCAGCTTTATGATCAGCGGAAGTTTTTTCACCATATACTTTTAGTTGCAGTACAGCGTTCTGTCTCTTTAATTTCGTACCGCAGCCAATAGAATAATCACGCGGTGTTATTATCCTCATGTCGTCGAGGAAAATCAGCGCTTGAACCGGACAATGGAATTTTCTCACTGCTACACCGCCTAACCTCCTCCATCATAACTTTTTCCAAATCCTTACTTTACGGCCGATGGAATGTTTATCTCTTTTCCATACACATTGCTGCATCACTGTCAGAACCACCAATATTTTATTTCTCCTTCTTTAGAACATAATGAACTACTAACACATAAGTGCCTTTTCCCAGATTTAGCAATAATTCAGCCTTCTGTAAAATCTAAAGAGATGATGCTTTCTCTTCACAACGTTACTTATTAGGCTATCTATTTTCGCAGGATTTCCCCTTACCGAAACACCATCTCCCATATATGTAGTACAGTCCCGAGAATGAATGAATAAAAGATGACTCTTAGCTTTAGGCTATAAGGGATTGCCTGTCCTCCTCGGCCACCCGGGTTGGGTTAGTTTCCTGTACAAGTTGACTTTGTTCCCACCCGCGAATTGGGTTTGTATAAGTTCATCCGTTCGTTTCTTCAGTATTTGTTATAATTTTGCTTCTCCGACTGGCAATTCGTAATACTTCAGAGGTATTTTAAGCATAAATAATAATAAATACTGAAGAAACGAACGAATGAACTCATACCCAATCCAAGGGTGGAAACAAAGTCAACGTTTATAGGAAACCAACCCAACAATTTTGGGATGGACTACATTTGTCTGAGATCGACCGAGTTTACATATTAGATTTTCTACCTTTTTTAAAGTTTGAGGATTAACTACGGATTATCGGCCGAGTTTATATTTGCCCGTGCAGATGGGTAGGAGGGAGGAAGGGTCGAGTGCGAGGGGTTTTACGTAGGCTGAAGGTCGGTGTAGACCTATCGTATCTGTCATATTACGACGTCATGTCATGTTAAATGTAAGAAGGGACTACATAGTCTCAATTTCGCCCTTAATAAGGTCGTTTGTCTGTCTGTCATGGCTCATGCTAGAAAGACTCGTTTTAATTGAAACGGGTGTACGTATCCAATCCTCTCGTTTGCGTCGAGTCGGAGGTAAACCTTCTTATCGTTCGAGGTGTATGCGCCATTACATCAGGGGTGGGAAAACAACGGCTCGTGAGAGCATTTTATGCGACTCGCGAAGCCATTATGGAAGCAAGCCTGAAAATTCGGTACGGATAATTTAAGTTTTGTTAGTAAAAAATGATTGCCGGGAAACCTTTACTAGTGAAATAATCACATTTTAATTCTTCGTCGTCGATTTTAACTATAATAGAATCCCCTCGCAGTCTCTCCAGTAACTTCCGATGTGAACTCTAATGCGGCCCTAGCAACTGGTTACAGCTGATGCGGCCCGCCTTGTGAAAGGTTTGCCCACCCCTGCATTCATACCCCGGCAGTGGCGTAACTACGAAAGCCTTTGCATTGCTTACAGGGCAGTTCTCGGCAATATTAATATTTCCTCGCGACAATGATTGCACGTATCGTAAAATAATTAAGCAGTAAGCTCAATTCTGAATACTCTGATTTTAACGATTACATAAAGATCAATTCTTCACAGCTTATAATTCCGTGATACCAACTATAATGCTAAAATTCTAGAAGACCGGAAGGTCCATTTTTATAAAATAAGAAAAATTTAATTTCTATTAATAGGCATTTTTATCGGGAGCCGAGCCTCTCTTTTGAATTGTTCCAAGGCCTCCGACCTTGTTAATCCGATGTTGGAAAAAGCAAAATTAAAAAGGATCTCATACATAACTTCCGAGATACACGAAAAAATCGCCTCGTATCTCATGACCCAATTAGGCAACAGAGTGAAAGACTTTTGACCGAGACAAAAAAATCCGAGGCTGAAAAAGGCACGAAATCTCAATTATATTCATTTGGCGCTATCACGGCATCTAGAAGTGGGTCATTTTCCTCGACATATCATCCAGAGTTTTAACAACGAATCCGTCACCCATTGCGCTCTAAATGATTCTTAACGACGATATGCGAAACGGTGCACTCCATATGCTATCTATAAAGCTCTTTAATTCCGCGAATGTCTGCTATCATAACTCCGTTATGTGCACTCCCCGACTTAATTACGGATTCGCTGCGCGACCACTATTTAATACTATTCCCCGAGAGAATCCTTCGTTTGCGGTTATGGCGGAACGGAAATCATGTGCTCACTGAAAGCGGATGTGGCGTAAGGCGGCTCGGAATAAGTGCGCGAGAAGGTAAATGGATAGCGTAGAGGGAAATGGACTTTCGTCTATTCTTAAAGGGAATCCTTTCCCTATCCTTCTCTTCCTAACCCCATTATCTGACTCTTTTTGTCCGCGCCATACCGCAAAAGCGCCGTTGTCGATTGAAGAAAAGTTCGACGCCGCGCCCCTTGCAGCTCCCCTTGTCTCTGTTTGAAGAAAAGATGACGGCGCCTCGATCCGGCGGACTCATGAAAAATGGATACGTCCGTTCACAATTCACAGGAGTGGAGTGGTTAAACAAAAAGTCACAAAAAATGAGAGGGTCTAAAAATCCATAGTTCAGTTTAGCGCGAATATGCAATCCTTTAATGCGAAATTCTCAGAAATCTCCCCTTTGTTCTCCTCGAAGATAATTCGTTTGAATGCAAGGTTTTTTGTATGGTTGTTTAGCTGAGACCAAAGACGGAAAGTCGGAACGAAAAACGAATGTCTTTCGAAGCGAAATACGGTAATTGCACACTCATTTAAATGCTTTGAAATAAACTCGTTACTTGGCATAAGAAACAAAATGACAGTCAACATTTTCAAAATTAAATATTTAAACACTTTCAAAAGCTGGCAATAATTTTCAATGAGATATTAAGTCATTAAATGTCGAAAATACAGGGTTTCCATAAGGTCACTCCGTAGTTTCAAAAATTCTTATTTCCTCAACTACAAAAGATATCTCCCGAATCTTATACTTAAAATCAACTCACCAAGTTTCCTTTTGGTAGGTTTTAACGTGTGCCCGTAGATGGCACTGACGACATCCGGACGATATTCAATTTCCCGTTGAACATGCTGCATCTTTTCGGAGGTAACGATGTTGATTGAAGTTTCTATGCATTCCTTGAGTATCCTTACGCTGCCCACGTGTCCTTTTTACTTGTGAACAATGCCTCTGATGAATAACCACAAAATGTCAAAGGGCGATGGATCGGGAGGCCGCGGAATAGGCAATTAACAGACCTTGAAACTTTGCGGCTAACACACCTCGTACAAAGTTACCAAATGTGGTGGTGCACCCTCTTGCTTGAAGAATGTTATGCAATTATTCAACTAAGGAAGAGAAGTTTTCGAGC
Organism: Tanypteryx hageni; assembly: GCA_028673005.1. NCBI lineage: Eukaryota > Metazoa > Arthropoda > Insecta > Odonata > Petaluridae > Tanypteryx > Tanypteryx hageni. The sequence continues at coordinate 209,553,227 of CM054113.1, read as the reverse complement.
ATGCAGCTATTCTGATTATTCGTGTTCTCGGCTAAAAGGAAAAACTCTCGTAAAAGACCACGCCACACATTCACCTTTGGACTGTCCTGTTCAATCGGCCCTGGAGGACATGAACCCCAAATTCGGCAATTGTGCCTGTTGCCTGTACCATTCCTGCGAAATGTTGCTTCATTGATGAAAATTAAATGTTTCACGAAGTCTCCGTCATTATCCGATTTTTCCAGATTGGTGGTAGCAAATTCGACACGTTTAGGTTTGTGGTACGGCTTGAATTTTCTGCACAAGCCGAATATTTTAAGCATACAGCTGTAAACGTTTATGCAACCCTTTATGAACAGCCGAAAAATTCGAGGGCTCCGTGCGAATGCCTCTCTTATCCTCTCTGCATTTTCTTCCGAAAATCGGGGTCTCCCTGATTTCGACAAAGGCAAAGCGCTGTCAGTTTCCCTAAACTGCTGGTGCCACTTTCTGACGGTTTTATCTGACGGAGCTTCCCTTCCTTATTCAGCTCTAAAGTTACGCTGAGCAACGTTTACAGTCTTGGATTCGGATCAACATAAAACACAGCGCCTTCTCTACCAATGACGTCATTGAAAACAAAACACGCAGCCTTAGCGGCCAACGCACGTGAACAGCAAAATGCGCACAACCTTCTCCACTCTTCCAATGTGATTCTACGCGTTAGTTAACATACTTTAAATAAAAATTTGGCGAGTTTAGATTTAATTTAAGCCTAAGCTTAAGGCAATATCTCCTGTAGTTCAGTACATCTGATAGATTTTATTTGGTCCAAAGATTTTTACATAAAAAATATTTGAATTTCTGAAACTCCAGACTGACGTTATTGAAGCGCTTTACATGGAGACGATATGACTTCTGTAGTTTCATTTGGTCCAAAGATTTTTACATAAAAATATTTAAATTTCTGAAACTCCCGACTGACGTTATTGAAGTTCTTTACATGGAGACGATATGACTTTTGTAGTTTCATTTCAATTCCTTGCAAATAAAAAAATAATTCATGTCATCCGAAATAGTAAATTGGAGTAATGCGATGCAAAAGTTTAAGAATAGTGTCATCATGTGTGAAACTTTCTTCGGATATGAAAAAGAAAAACAAGAGACGAAATCGGTGTTCTGTTAAAGAAAAACTGATATATTACACCACCAATATTATAAAGAAGCGGACAAATGCATCACTCTCCGAAATTGCTGACGCAGTTTTACACAGGTTACATATCATACTTCACAAATGACCTTATTAACAATAAGAACAAATAATCAGCGGAATGATATTCCAGGATTTAAAATATGACTACAATTTTTGATAAAGTATACATTTTTAAGGAGTCCCAGTTATTTTTTTCATACATTTACTTCTATCCATAGCCGTAATTTTTATATTTATCATGGAGGAATAAAATTGTTCTAAATATTAAAAACACTGATTTACAATGTATTAGCAATAATATAGCATATTTACATTAAAGATCCGATTAATATGTTATTAAAGGCTAATTTGCAATTGGAGAGTTGTTAGAGGCTTGCCTTTAAAACAATACAACCTTTTAATGTGTAGTTTTGCTAAGTCATATAAATAAAATATATGTATTACACTACATTATATTACATGAATGAAAAAGTATGGTAAATTATCGAATGCAAAAGACTTAAATTAATGTATTACACTACATTATATTACATGAATGAAAAAGTATGGTAAATTATCGAATGCAAAAGACTTAAATTAATAATATTTTTAAGCTATGCAGATAGGGCAATTGATAGGCTGGAAAAATTCATTATCTCCAAGAAATGACGTCGATCTCTTTTCCGTTTTCACGCTTCATAATTCCAAATTTTAATGAGTTTTCTCATATCTCCTCAAATCAAAGTCTTAATTGATTTACGGTCTTTCTCGAATTTCGCGAACGAGCATAATTGAAAAATAAAAACCAACGATTCAATTTCTCCACGGCTGTAAAAATGAACCATTCACACACCTCCGAAATAATGAAATACATTCGATCCATTAAACCAGAGAAACGAGGGAGCTTTAATTACCATGATTAATCCTTATAATTGTCAATCGAAAAAGAAAGTTTTCGCGAGCCGAGACAAAAAATAGGTCGGCATTCATTACCCATCGTCATTAGCGGCGCTGGGCCTCGATGTCCAGTCCCGACGGCCCGAGTTTACCTCCCCCTTTTCCCTCCCCTCCCCGCACGCCCCCTCCTCCCCCCATCATCCTCTTTTTCTTTCTCCGTAACCTCTTTCTCCCTACCCCACGTCCACGCATCCTCCGTCCACCCCTCTTCTGTCAGAGTGCCATGGACCCGATCCTCGAATCGATTCGGAGGGGTGCGGGGGCGGATGGTGAAGGGAGGATGGCGGAGGAGGTGGGGAAGGGGAGGAGTGGGTCATCGAGTGGGAGAGGGGAGGGAGGTATCCAACCACTTGCATTAGCAATAAGCAGTACCAATAGTACTCGCGATATCGTAGTCCCGCGATCAAAGGAATGACAACAACAGTCATTCAACTCGCCGAACCAAGCTGGAACGGTTTTTTAAAGGACGAAATGGGGGGGAAATAAGAAGCGCCCACCGGGTGTTTTTCGCCGAGGGCTCCAAATGTTCGAAGAGCACACGCAGTCTGCTTTAAATTAAAAAATACCCACTGGAAGACTTGCTGCGAAATTGAGAAACGGCTGTGCATTACGATTTATAAAACCACTGTACTACTCACAAACGTTCAAGAAACGTCAATATATATATATATATATATATATATATATATATATATAGTATATATATATATACAAAATAATACGTTTAAAAGTTTGAGAGCGTTTTAAATAGAACCATTTAAAATTTTACGGTGGGATGCAGTGAGGGAGAGGATGTAAATATAAAAATGCGAGAGGACGGAAGAGGCGAGAGGAGAAGGTAAAGGGGAACGGGGAATTCCGAAAGGAACCAATTACAGGACCCTGCGATAGAAGAATGGAGCGGAGGAAGGAAGGCAAATAACCTAATGAAAACACACACGCGATATGTTTTGAGGAAATAATTGTTTCAAAACATTTAGCGCGAGGCTCGAAAAATAAAACATTCGTTCTTTTCGACATTTCTCAGTCTATTAAGAGAGTGAGAAAGAGAGTGAGTTAGTCACATGGTATGCCGAATAAAGACTCTTTTCAATTCAGTTCAGCGAGTGAAGCGGGACGTGATGCCGGATTTTTCGCTCAGCGGGCGGGGACAAGGGAGAAGGCTATAAGGGTTTGACTTGGAGGAGTGGAAAGGAAGAAACGAAGGGTTGAGGCGAAGGGAGAAGACGAAAGGGGGAGACGAAAGGAGGGAAGGCAGGATTAGAAAGGGCGGGAGAAAAGGAAACTGGACTGGATGCAGTGTACCGGAGAGCTTTTGGAGGAGGAGAGAACGTGGTGGAAAGAACCGCGAAAACATGGGACGCGGGAGACATTCCAATTCCAGATGCATCAGAAAGCAGCAATCCCCCTTCAATAATTCAGAATACGGAGTGGAGAACGTTTCGAAATCACTGTGAAACACACACGCCCGCGTTCGATGAGGGTGTGGGTGGCGAAGGGGTTGATGGGGGTGGGTGGGGTGGGAGGGTGCAGATGGTGTGCAAGGTGACCACGGTCGATGAACATGAGTGGACGGTATAGGGAGAGGGGGAGAGGGAGGGTGGAAGGGAGGTGGAAAAGAAAGGCTACGGTGTAGGGAAAATGGTTGAGGGAGGCGCTTTGGGGCAGGAAGGCGAGGGAAAGAGGGAATTAAGGCCGGGTGTACACGACGCTTGTGCAAAATTTATGAAGACTGTGTACGATAAACTGAAACGCCACCGTGTTTTTGTTTACGTTTCGGAATGGCTAAATAAAAGGCTCCACATATCCGGAGGGCATGGATTAAATGATGATAAGTTCGACTTCTCTTGCAGAGAAGGAAATCTTGGAATATTCACGGATGTAGTTCTTGTTATGATGGGTGTTTTTCTGTTTGCTTTCTAATAAATACATTTGCCTGGAACGCGCTAATGTGAATCGAAGACACGATGAAAACACGGTAAACGGGATAAATAATTTGAAGGTGTAAAATGTATGCACCAGGATCATTATATAAGCATGTAGAAGTAGAGCTTGAAACACTATTTTTAGACTTCAAACGGACGAAATGAAACTTAGGAAGAATGGACAACAATTTTTAAATTATAAATACGATACAGTGAGTTATCAGTCCACCGCCGTAAAAATAAGCCACAGAAAAAATTAATGACTCAGAATTTTAACGTTTTCGAATTTTCAGGTTTAAAAGAAACTCGGAGATCTTTGTCATACAGTTAAAACAATTTATTCTCGACTATTTATGTTTATAGAGTTAATTCATCATATCCATGCTATTTGTCAGAAACAAATTGAGTTTTTCTCGAATTGAAAGAACTACGCGATTTGATCCTCTTGAATCGGCAAAGAGGATGCTCTTTAGCGTTGCCATGGAAAATAATCTCCGCGCATCCCTTGAGAATCCCTCTCTTCCTTCTATATCTAGCGCAGGTTCAAAGGAAACGCAAAAAGAATCGCGTTAACGAGTGCGGAATCGTGACTTCCAATGCATTTGCCTTCTCTTGTTCGCGATGCACCCTCTCTTTCCTTCTCTCTCTCTCTCTCCTCCAATTCTCACGATTCGGTGCCAGCTAGTCGGTGGTATGGATGTTCGCGTGTGCGAGGTGGTGAGGTAAAGAGGGGTTGGATGCGCCCCCAAAACGAAAAGCGTATCGATCGCCACAACCCCTTTATGGGTCGTTGAAGGTCGCCACCCCGAGGAAACCAGCCCGCCGCCAAAAAGGCAGAAATTCGGTCGCTCCCGTTGCAGGGGGTGCGGGAGGTGGAGAGGGGGAACTGAGGTGAGTAAGAGGAACGCAGGGTGGCAAATGAGGCGGGGAAATGGGGTGTGTGCGAAGGAGACACATCAAGGGATAATCGAAGAGGTTCCCGCGATGGGAAGATGGGAGTCCCATTCTTGCGGAAAGAACAAACGTGAGGAAATGGATATTGCCGTTAGATTCAGACTTTCATTTTTCTCCATCAAATAGGTTTCCGAACTATTTTTAACCGCCGACACCCAGGCTCATTCGAGCGTCGCCGATGGAAGGATATGCGCGGAAATCCTCTTTTCGCATATTTGAAAGAGAGACGCTGGCAACTTGCCGCGTTACACAGTTTGTAAAACTGTCCAAAAGTTGTGCGTGTGCATGTTGTGAACTTTATAATTTCCATTTTATTTTTAAATAATGGCAATCGCTGGGGCGGTTCCCGTGAAACCGGTTGCCATTATTTTAAAATAAAATGAAATTAATAGAGTAAAAAATTAATTCCGTCGTGCCTTTCTACAAAGTGACACCTTATTGACTAAAGCAAGGGGTTTCAACCTTTTTTTTACTGACTTGCCCCTTGGAGTATTTTTTTAAAGGCCGCGTACTCCCTAGAGAATGTTATGGTCGCGTAGCCCCAAGTGCATTTTAAAGTGATAATGGAATTAATAACACTTATAATAATATAGATTGATAACTAATGTTTATAGCGTTAACAATTCAATTTTGGAGTTTTTTTATTTTTTGAGACGTTATGCTTAGTCGTCACATTGCAAATTTTGATTCCGAAGTCGTGCATGAAAGACGAAGTAAGAAGAAAATTTATAATCTTTAACTTCGCGTACCCTTTCAAAACACTTGACGTACCCCTAGGGGTACGCGTACCACCGGTTGAAAAACGCTGGCATGACGTCACGATAAGATAAAAGCGATCCGATGTGCATGGCGTGGGAGAAGTTTAATTTGTACTTATCAGAATTAATTTAAAGGTGAGTTTTCATCTCCACACTTCGATAAATGCGGTTACTCGAATTTCATTCTAACAATCTTTTAGTTTTCAATTTTAAGAAAGCACTGGTATTAAAGGACACAAAATCGTCACCAGACAATTTCAAGAAGTCATCAGTCGTAAAACACACAACAAAAAAACAGGCCGAATTAAGATCAATCCAGTGATAATTCACGACCATGACCTTTTCTTCATTCTCGTTCGAAAAATCGAGTTTACGTCCCAATAAAGCAGATATAATAATCGAGAGATTAATGAACAATTTAATTCGGTGACGAACACATACTTATAACAAAGGCAACAATTCGAAGATAGAACTGTATTCGGACGAGGAGCTCTAAATTTACGGCGCATATTAAACCAAATGGCGTCGTAAGTTTCGACACTGCGTCATTGCCGTATAATTCCACGTTTGAGAACCACTCTTCTATTAGCAGCAAATAAACGCCGAGTGGCAGCGGAGTTCGTTTTAAATTAACCCTAAAATTTCATTTTGTTTCCATGTTGGGTAAACCATAAAAATAGGAAAAAGGCAAAAAATTTAAATTGGAATTACGACGGGGGCAAATATTTGTTCTCGAAAAGGAATAAATATCGATTCCTTAAAAATGGAATAGCTGCAGCGACAATCGTAATTTAGTCGTAACTATCTTACTGTACTCCATCGCTGAAGACGAACATTTCATTGTGTGAAATGAATACAAAAAATTCCATTAGAGAGTCTGCCTATACATTTTCACCTTTTAATTTTATTGCAAAGATCTTCTTCCACAGATAGGCGAAATTGGATGGTAAAAACGTAAGAGAACAAAATAGCATGGGACTTAATGGCGCAGCAAAAAAGCATCACGACAGAGCATTAGATGTTTGCACGCTCATACTTTAGAATTTTCATTTTATACGATTCCCAAACTACGGCACAAAATGTATTACGTAACTAAAGCGTAACGTTACATGTAACACTCCGTAATGCGGCAAATCTTACAGGTTAGCAACAATGAAATATGACAGCAAAATACGCTAAAAATTAACTAGTTTTCGCTGTGGCAAATATAAAAAACTATTTTGCTTTTAGTATTCAGTTTAGGTGAACACTATCAAAAAGACTCAATGGGAAAATATACTGAATGATATAAATCAGAATATGAAAAAATCAGCAAAAAACAAAGAATGATCCCTCTCTGAAATGTAACGAGTGAACAATACTATCTCGTTGAATATAATACCGGAAATGAGGCGGGAGAAAAAAAGTCCATACTTGGGATAATATTTTAGGTAATTGCTAAGGTTAAGCTATATTTATATTATGCCGTAAATTAATGCATTGTTTGAACATAATATTATACAGGAAAACAAAGGGCAGAAAAAATTAGAGCAGGAGTTTGTGTGTTGCTATTCAACTTTTGATGGTTATTTCAGCTATCATACAACTCTAGGAGCTGCAATTGATAAAAGCATAAAAAATATTGAACTACGTGTATTTTATGGTTTTAATTTCTTTTGTACGGTGTGCAAGATAGCAAGGGTTAAAAAAGTACAAATGAATAAATTGCGCTGAAAAGGGATCTAAATTTTAGTTTGCAACAGTTAAAGTTATACATGTAAATTTGATCTTATATTAAGAGCTGCAAGACAACTAGTTATACTCATTTCGAAGAAATATACAGATATATGGTTGGCACTTTTTAGAAAGCCTTTCGATAAAACACAATTCCGCAGTAATCTGAGACAGAGAACGTAATTAAATTAAATTAAAACTACCAAACCTGACTTTTAAAGGTTTCTTCAAAATCCGCTTTGGAAACACTAGAAGTTGCTGGTTGGTGCGCCCCTAAAAAATTCACGAATCGAAATCATTTTCTCCCTTAAATTAAAGCCAAATTAAATAAAAATTAATCTCGCGTGTCTATTGAAGACGGCTCTACTCAAAATATATTTAACTAATTTCAAAATATCTTATCCAGAAATAAAGACATTAATTCTTAGCCAAATGATCAACAAAGTATGAATATTCGGCCGATCAATTAACAAATTTAAAAAATACGCGTATATACCATATATACTCGTGAATAACACGCACTCGTGCCAAAACATCCCGACTTTTTCGTATGCCCTGTGTATAACGCGCACCCTCGACTTTGAGGGGTATAAGAACAAAATTTTAGAATTATATTGTCATGTTAGGTATTAACTAGAGTACCATAAATTAATTAATTAATTAATACAAACCCGTCCCAGGTAACGCAACTCAACTTACGCAAATCCGACTTTACATAAAAACCTGAGAAAATTAATTTTTCAAATCCGAAAATTCCGAGTTGCTAAAATTTGCTTACAAGGCAAAACGCTTCAAGGTCAAATATTGAATGCTGTATAAACACGTCAATTTATTTTAAATTTATCAAACTACACGTAATACTTACTCACGGAATATTGAATGGCTCGAGACATTTAATGACAGTATTCAATACAACTTAAATTTCGTTGCGTATTGCGGCCGCCCTCAATTCACCCAAAAAGCGAGAATCTGGTGCGATGTAGGTACACTTCAATTTTTTATTGTTAACTGTACAAAAATGTTACCCTTGTATAGCGCGCACCAGCTACTTTATGACCTAAAAATCTGGTCTTTAAACTGTGCGTTATACACGAGTATATACGGTATATATAATACGTTGCTGCGAAAGCGAAAAATCTCTAAAAGACTCCTCGCTGATGTTTTTGCTATACTGTAATAATATTATGTATAAACCATAATGACAGGAAGTATAAACGCGTGGGACCACCATTACGAAGAGATGTATCTATTCAAGTTAAAATGCGGAGGGAATGCATAAGAGCAACAAGTGCCGAGGGGCGTGAGCGAAAAGAGATGACGCGGTTTTGTGAAACACACACACACACACACACGGCAGTAATCTTCAGCACTGCTCCGCCTTTATGTTTCTTAAAGAAATAAACCAAACAAAGGGAAGAAATGAATAAGAAGAGATGAAATGTATCAGTATAATTAAGAGTCAGATCAAAAGAAATTTTTATGTATAGAGATTTTGATAAATATATGAACAGTTGTTGATAAAATTAAGTCGGAAATTGAAAAAATATATTCATGTTGAAAATATTTGCACTCGCTTAACTTCTTGGAAACAAAGATGATTTCCACCAATTTAAATTGATGGAAATCGCGTAAGGTTTTATTATTTAGTATTGAAATGTAATTTCTCAAAGTAAAACCATTTTTTGTGAATTTTACCCAGGAATACGCGTAGATATACAAATTTAACAACCCATTAGAGAAGGAATTAATAACTATTTCACATCAAATACGGGCATTTTAATTTATCATATCATCATGTTAATTAATATTTTCAAAAGTAACATTATTCATAGCATATTGATGATTTAAATAGATCCAATAGCCATAAAAAGTTAGTTTTCCCAACCGTTAATGATAAATGGAGTTATCTAAATCATCAATTAGATTCTGGCCATAAGGCTAACTTGATAATTACCAATTTTTTGGGCTATAAGACCATCCCGATTTTTTAGATTTATCTGGAAAATTTTTTTTTAGTTCACCAAAGCATTTCTAACCATGATTAAGTATATGGCAACATTTGAAGAAAATATTATAGCATGATAACAGTTAATTATTACGTTTAGATAAACTTAATTCGTGAAAGTAAATAGGGGTGATCTAAAACATAAATAATTGCTTCAAAACTTGTATAGCTAAATGTGTTGTGTGAGCATTTGGCAGTCCAAATAAATAGGTTGCCGGAATGTGCTGCACACATCACACGTCTAGACATCCCTTACCGATAGTACTACTTTAAACTTAAGTGTAGATGAGATTTTAATCCCGAATAAATGGAATGCACATATAATGACAATAAGTATATTCAACTAGTGCTTTTTCCTCTGCAATTTTTTTCCCTCGTACACATTTTGATCGATACAGCAATACCTAACATCCTCTGTTCTACTATCCATTTTTTCACTTTGTCATCTAGTTGTGATAATTTAGGAGCAAGTTTACAAAGACTCTATTTTCCTGTCACCTTCACTTTTCTCCTGTTTTCTCCATTTACAGATCATTTTTTCTATGGGACATGGACTGAAATGACATTCTGTTGCTCGGTTTCAGTGTTTTTGCATATTGAATCATCTGAGACTTATAGGTAATAGTGTAGGTATATCTTTTTGCTCTTGTAGCCATTGTGATCTCAATACATGTAACAGTATTTATCCTAGATATTAATAAAATTTTTATGGCAACTATCGGATTTATAATGCTCCATTCCATTAATGGCATTAATTGCGCTACTCATCGAGCTCATTAGGAATTAAACATTGTAACAAACATCGCAAATGTACCGAAAATGTAATTACTGTAAGAACACAGTAATAAAGCACAATAATGAAAATGCATTGTTGTAATTCACCTTACATAAGGTTTTACTGTATATAATAAAAAATTTTCATCATTAATAATGTATATTTTAATGATTTTTCTGCAAATGACAGCCAACTATTCCTGAATGTCAGTAGTGAATACAGTAATAATCTTACCTTCAGTTTATAAGATGCAGACTGATTTTGGGAGTCATTTTTCTGAAAAAAAAGTCTCTTATAGCCCGAAAAATGGTATTTTGAATGTTTCACATCTGTTTTTCTAAAAATATTTTAATGGCATATGCTATCTTTTCTTTCCTCTATTTTCCTCTTTTGAATATCTACATTAATCCAATAACAAATATTTATTCATAATTCATAGCCCCAGAAATCTGCTCAAAACATTGTTACATCTATGCACGTTTTTCATGAATCTTTGTTGTATTATATTTTCTATCATATCCTCATGCAATGCATCTCATAATTTTAAAAATTGTGCTGCTAGGGTCAAGAAAGAATGTCCCATCTAAACGAACTTTTCACTAGCCTTTTGGCATCTACAATTTTTAGCACTTGAAGGTTAATTATTTTTATGTTAATAATTAACAGTGGAGACCATTGTGAAGATTAATACATGAAATAGTAAAAAAAATCTCCTTGGCTGTATTTAGAGCAGTGGTCGGAAACCTTTTTTTGATTGTGGGTCAACTGATAGTTTTTGAAAAATGCAATGGGCCAATTAAAAAATTTCAATGAAAAGATAAATCAAAGCTGGATGTTTATATAAACTATATTTACTAATTGAATTATTTATTTATCGATAAGCAGTAGCAGATTTGTAATAAGGCCAAAGTAGGCAATGGATTAGGGGCGGCGAGATTTCTGGGTGGGAATAAAAAAATTATTATTACGCAGACTTTTGATGAATTAATTATGACCCACAGACAGAGAGATGTGCAGACACACCATGTATATGAGTGATTTTTTAGGAAAAAAGTGTAAAAAAGAGGGTGGAAAAATAATTTGGCCTAGGGGCGGGAAATTTCCAAATCCGCCATGGCTGATAAGCAATCAGCATACAGCATGAGGCCAATTATAGCTGATCGATTAACTGTATCTAACAATAACAAACAACCATGACCAAGCCGGGACTCAAACCCATGAACCAAGCAGTGGGAGCCAGATGCGCTAGCTACCCCTCTACCGAGGCCATCAATCTTTTATTTTCAAAAGAAAAACCCTTCTAAACATGTTTACCTTTGTGGGTAACCAAAATTGTGATGGTGGGTCACTCAATGACCTATGGATGATATGGTTGCTGATCACTGATTTAGAGTAACACAGAACCCACACACACTCACTCTCAGGTTCATGGGGATTTATTTCCATACCAAGGATCTGATATTAAAGAACATTAAATTGTCTCCCAAGGTTAGTGAGCCTTTTGACAATGAGAGGGACCTTATAGACGTCAACATACACACATACCATGCACTCAGTCACACACTCACTCAAACTCTAAATATCACAATTTTTGGAGAACCTAGATACACATTTCTGGAGAAAACTCTTATCTTCGGTAGATAATGAGAATTAATAGGTAAATAAATTCCTGTAAACCTGAGAGTGAGTGTTTGTGTTTTAGTTCTGTGGTACTCTAAATATTTAAATTATGGCTTAGGAAAATTTTGTTTTAATATATTTCGATGTTTTTTATCTTTTCAAAATATAAAATTAAATTATTATGAGCCTATATAGAAGCACAACAGTTAACCGATTTTTTACTTCAGAAGAAGAATAAAATTAAACATGGATTTGATTCAGGCAAGTCTAACAAAAGAATCCCCAGCAATGGTTATATGTATAAAAAATGTAAAACTGGGAATTGCTTTCTACCATTTCTCACCGTACATGACAATTGTTTTCATCATCAGACAGCATATTTGTTGATGAAACAGCATATTTGTTGAAAAAACTTGGTAGTATATATAATTAGATAAACAAATATACTTCAACAATTCAAAATAGGAACATATACTTCCAGAATAATCTTACTGCAGTAGTTTGAAGAGCAGAATTTCTTAGAAAAATGGCAAAAGAGAATATTTCCTAGTGTCAATTTCAAAAAAATAATAGATTGTAACACTTATAGAGAGACATGCCAGATTTATAAATAAGAAGTAACATGTTATTGAACTAACTGTATAGATCCCTTCAGTACACAAAAACAAAATTTTGAGAAAATGATCAAAGAATTGCCACATTAAAACAGCATTAAATAATTAAAGGTGATATCAACTCATTACATATTTTATTCAGGCAAATTTAATGAACAGAGGAAATTCTATTTTCATACTTCTTTATAGGTATTGCTATTAACACACATAAGTGAGTGTATTAACCAATCTAATAATTATTTTAAAATACTTATCAACCATAAATTGTTAGTTAGTTATTAATAAAAATCATGAACCTATTAATGATAACTGTAAGGTAATTATTAGCAATTATGAACTGTTTACTATAAATTATTTATTCATATAATCTGATAAAATATTGTTCAAATGAATTTCAGATAAATTAATAAATAAATATTAAGTGATATCTTTACAAATGAAATGAGACAATATGGGTAGTTAAAAATTAATAAATAAAATGTTAATATCTCAACAACAGTAGTCACTAAGTATTGTAAATGAGTGATATATATTTATTAGTTTTCATTAAAACCTCTTCATTGATGAAACTTTAAGTTTGAAGAAGAGGATTCAAACTACCTATATGAAATTTGATTTCTGTAAAAATTTCCTTATAATTGAACTTTGTAATTTAAAATTTTCAACAGTCAAAAGCGCTTTAATCCTTCAGAAAAGTTTTCTTCTTTAAATGTAAATGACAAAAAGCCCTTTTCAGAAGGACATTTCTTTCTTGCATGTAAATATATGTTAAATATCAGATATGATGTTAAATACTGCAAATCAAGTATCATGCAAGTTTTCAGTCAATTTTATTTAAGTAAGAAAGGATAAAAAAGTTTAAATGCAGTTTAAATAATTTTATAACAACAATATTGGCATTTCTGTATTTGATAAAATTATACCAATAATCTATTTCTAACAAAAAAAGGAAGTTCAATACATAACACAAACAAAGAACAATTATGACAAGCATGCATACAGAAAACAAGAAAGCTTAACATCATGCAACGTTCATAAATCACAGTGAAGCCAATACACAAAAAATAACATTACAAGAGATAACATTCCCATTATTACTGAATTTTTTATCAACACAAAGAAATTGTGCAGAAAATGAGCTTCACAATACATATTTACATTGCAAACAAATTTTAAAAGAATGGTTTGAAAAATAAAGCTTTCCTGCCAAGCTTTGAGACGCAATGGTTTATTTGAACTTTTAATTATAAGTTTTTGCATGAGCACATACAATATTCCTCACATAACTAGGAATTTATATACAGGATGATCATTTTAAATGAGAACCAATGAAAATTTTAATAACTTCGAGTAAAAGAGTACTAGAGACATGAAACTTAGAATTAACAATCTTCATTATCTGCATGATGTCGTCATTTGTCGACAGCCTGCGACACTATGAATGCGCATGCACAGTGCAAGCAATAAACAAACAAGGCATTCAATGTAGAGGAGCAAGTGTTTATGGTGGAACATTACCTCAAATCAGAGTCGTTTAAAACTACTCCGAGTGATTTCTGTTGGAAATTTCGATGTCGTAAAGCACCAACAAAATCTATGATATTGAAGCTTGTGAAAATGTTCAAGGGGACTGGAAATGTGAATGTTGTGAGTTGTGTTCGCTCGTTGACTGTTCTGAGCGAGGATCATTTAGCACAGGTTAGTGAGAGCCTGACAGCAAGTCCTCACAAGTCACTATGGAAACTTGCACAGCAAATGACAATGTCCTACATCAGTTGTCATAGAGCAGAGAAGAAATTAAAAATGTTTCCATACAAAGTGTATGTCATGCATCAACTGTTGCCACCAGACTATGAAAAACAAAGCCATCACTGTGAATGGTTACTGGAAAAAGTGGATGAATACCCTCACATGTTAGACTGGAATTTCTTCTCAGATGAGGCTTGGTTTCATCTTACAGGGTACGTAAACTCTCTGAATACTCATTTATGGTGTATGGAAAATCACCATGTAGCGCATGAAACTCCCCTACTCCCTGTGAAAATTGGAGTATGGTGTGCAATGACCTGCCGAAGGATTGTTAGGCCCATCTTTTTCACAGACACCATAAACTCTGAGTGGTACATTGACATAGCCCATACATTCATGGGACACCTCATTGAAGAAGAGATAGTTAAAGCATGGTTTCAGAAAGATGGCTCAACAAGACACACTTCACAGGCATCTATGGCCAAGCTATCCCTCTTGTTCAGAGATTGCATAATGTCGAAAGGAATATGGCCACTATGCTCGCCAGATATGTCACTGTCAGACATCTTTCTGAGGGATTTTATCCAAGACAATGCCTACAACAGCAATCCACGAAATCTGGATGAAATGAAAACCAACATATCCCACCATGATTTCCAAGATCACACCCATCACACTGCAGGCATTGTCTTCGAACATGCTTCATCGTGCTCAGTTATGTATGCTGGTGGTCATTTTCAACATTATTTGTGACAATGCAAGTAATTTAAGACAATAAAGATTGTTACTTCTAAATTTCATGTCTCTAGCACTCCTTTACACGAAGTTATTAAAATTTTCATGGGTTCTCATTTAAAATGATCACCCTGTATTATTATAAACAAGTAAAAATGACATGGATTAGACCAAATGCAGCGAGCCATTAATAAAAGAATGCATAAAGCTCTTTAATTAAAATTGTTACTGCTATTAGGCCTATCACTGCAATGCAATAAATAATAAAAAAATTAAGTGCACCTTCACAACATAAGTTCAGCAACAGAGAAAATAACATCACTCAATACTGTCAAATAATATAACCACTGTTAAAATACAAAGTAATTTGTCTATTAAAAATTTTTTGTGATACAAAAAATAGCTTTATGAATGGTGACCATCTGTAATCCAGGAAGCAATGCCCTTCTCATAAATTAATAATACACAGTGTAGAAGGGTTCAGCCATCTTATCTCCAGTCTGACCTGTGGGGTACACACATAAACAGGAAGTTAATTCATAGAATTGTGAACGAAATTGGATATGAAGATAGTTAATAGGAGCATTAAATAAAGCAGTAAAACCACTGTTATTTCCTTTATGGTATATTTGAGCAATAAATTTAGCCCTAAACTAATTCATTATAGATTCCAGGAGGATGATTTCCCATAAGGCTTAAAAGGTATCCAAGAATCAATTTTGCAAAAATGCATTTCCTTAATAACTTTTTGATTGGTCAGAGATTTTTGTGTTTTTCAAGTAAAATACTGCTGATCAATCATAGCCATTTCCATATTTCATCCATACTATACTGCTGCACTTCATATTTTCTCCATTCAGATAAATTTAAAGGACTGTTTGCCAATAAAGAATGCTAATATAAGAAAAGATTATACATTAATTGAAAATTCTCTTCCATAGCCTCACAAAGCTAATATAAATTTGTCGCCTTTTCCAAACCACAACATAATAGCATACAGATGTTGTCACTTCATATTAAAATTATTTTTTGAAATACACTCAGAGCCGGGACAAGGGCCAGGCAAGTGAGTCACCCGCCTAGGGCATAGCATGCTTAAGGGTTCAACAAATGACAATTTGAACTTTTAAGTGTAACATTTTATATCATAAAATATATTTTATATACAGGGTGTCTATAAATTAAAGTACAATTTTGAAGGTTTATAACTTTTTACTCACAACACTTGTTAGAAAAAAAACTGCTGTACAACAAAGCCTCAACATTCAAGTTTTCCACCATAGAGGTAGTTGACAGATCTCTCACTAGGGTCTGCTACAGTAGTGATGAATTATTAATGGCGGATTTCAGTGGCAGTGAGCGTGCATTTTGCTGTTTTGCGTTTGAAGAAACACATTCATCAACAACTGTGAGTCATCGTTTCAGGACAAAGTTTGCAAAAACTCATCCCAGTAGAACAGCAATTGTTAGGTGGCACACACAGTTCACAAACACTGGTTGTGTTATTCACCGCAATCCAGGCCAAGGTCGACCATCTGTGCCAGAGAACATTGTGGAAGCAGTGCGTGAAACCTTCTCTCGGAGTCCCCATAAATCAACATGTAGAGCTAGTTGGGAGCTTCAAATTCCAAGAAGCACGATTCACAAGGTACTGAAGAAACAGTTGAAAGTTAAGCCATACAAAATTCAGCTGCTGCAGACTTTGTCAGAAGGTGACAAACAAAGAAGACATGAATTTTGTAATGAGATGGTAAGCCGCATGGATGATGATGATGAAGACTTCCTATCGAAAGTCGTGTTTAGTGACGATGCGAAATTTCATCTCAGGGGAAAAGTGAATAGACATAATGTGTGGATATGGGGATCAGAACCACATCGAGTTGTAGTGGAACATCAACGCGACCCTCCTAAGGTAAACGTCTTTTGTGCCATGAGTGTTTCGATGGTTTACGGACCATTCTTTTTTGCTGAGGCAACAGTGACTGGACTCACATATCTAGACATGCTGGAACAGTTCCTCTTGCCCCAACTGCAGCAAGACACTGAGATAGACATCCTTTTCCAACAGGATGGCGCTCCACCGCACTACCGCCAAAGTGTGACAACTTTCCTGATTGACGCATTCCCCAACAGATGGATTGGTCGAGGAGGACCTCTTCCGTGGCCGCCATGGTCACCTGACCTCACACCTTTTGATTTTCATTTCTGCGGCTATGTCAAAGACCAGGTTTATGTTCCTCCTTTGCCAAATTCCTTAGAGGAACTGAGAGACAGAATCTGCAATGCTGTAGCAAATGTTAAGGCAGATATGTTAAGTAGAGGGAGGAATGAAATTGCTTTTAGATGGGACGTGTGCCGCATCACCCATGGAAGTCATATAGAGCATCTCTGAATATGAAAAAAAAACTTGAATGTTAAGACAATTGTACAACAATTAGTTTTCCAATAAATGTCATGAATGAAAATTTATAAGCCTTTCAAATTATACTCTAATTTATAGACACCTTGTATTTTGTTTTACTTCTACATTGTAAATAAACTACTGTTTTGAGAGGTAAAATTGTGCACTGTATATTTTCATTAGGAGGTTGGCGTAATTTTCAAACCTTGTCTAAGGCGCAAATCTATGCTGTCCAAAAAGTCTTTTACAAGCTTATTTTCAGGAGCCTTCTGACAAATGATCTAATTTATATAATTTCATTTCTGGCTTTCATAAAAACATGGCCTAATGTTTCTAGAGAATCAAGAAAAAAATTGTTACCATGACAGTAATAAGTTTGGCTCAACTTGGTGAAATTTCTCAATCTGGATGAGGAAAGAAAACAAAATACTTAGTAACAATTTCACTTTAAGAGAATTCACTTTAACCCTTATCATATGGCATTAAAATTCCCACCACTCCATCTCACAGACGATTAAGTTGAGATATTTAAATATTGTTTACATCTAGATAATATTTTTTTTAAATTTCTCAGTCATGTAACACTTCAAAATATAGGATATAAAACCCAAGGTACTTCTAGAAGGGCTACAGAGCTGAAATTTGGAAGAAAGATAGGTCATGGGGTACAACCTCTGAGAAAAATCCAAAACTCCAGAAAAATTTATAATTTAAGGGGTGTTTTGACCCCAATGTCCAATTTTAACACTCATAAGATATATGAGAAAAAGGAGACTATGGTGAAAGATTGAAAATTTACAGTTAAAGAAAATTTTTAACAAAAATTCTTTAAAAACAAACTCCTAAACCATCTAAAAAAAAGTTTTTAGAGGTAAACAGTTAAAATAAATCAAGTTTATGGAAAAATTTGTTTCACACCAAGGACTTGATATCTTAAAAAAATGACTGATGGTTTATGCATTTCATGACAATGACAAGTCCCTGGTGTGAAACAAATTTTTCCGTAAACTTGATTTATTTTAACTGTTTACATCTAAAAACTAATTTTTGAGATTCATATGGTTTAGGAGTTTGTTTTTAAAGAATCTTTGTTAAAAAATTTCGGTACTACTGGGTTATCCCAGACCCCTATTAAAAATGCTATAATATTTTCATTGCACCCTAGTATCTGAATCCAACTCCCAACCACTTAACCCAACCTGGGAAGGGAGGAAAATGGAACGAATCCAACCCCCAACCACTTAACCCAACCCGGGGGAGGAAAATGGAATGATTCCAACCCCCAACCACTTAACCCAACCCGGGGGAGGAAAATGGAACAAATCCAACCCCCAACCACTTAACCCAACCACTTAACCCAACTCAGGGGAAGAAAATGGAATGAATCTAACCCTTAGCAACTTAACTTGGATTCGGGTACTGCAGTACAATAAAAATATTATAGCATTTTAATAAGGGTCTGGGATAACCCAGTAGTACCAAAATTTCTTTAACTATAAATTTTCATCCACAAGATAACACGTAAAAATAAATTTTTAGACTTATAGGCTTTTACTCTTTTGCAAATTAAAATGAAATAGAATTGACCTACGATCTTTGGACCTGAACTGTTTTAAATAAAAATAAATAACGTTTCTTATTCTTATCATCACATTTCACCTACGATTCAAAATCACTCAAGTTATACATTTAAATCATATTTATTGAAAAATTTAAGCATTTTAATGATATATTGTCTTGTCAACCATGTCATTGTTAAACCTTGAGATTGTATTGCTGTATTAATCCTTACATATACTACAAGTAGTTAGTGCTTGCATAGCGCAAGCACTAACTACTTATTGCCCGTGGCATATGACTACTCTGTCCACAGCATACTCCAGCTCGACTCCCCAGGTTGGGTGTTTGGTTAGGTGGTATTGGTTTCTTCCCATGTTCGCTGAGCCCCCACCCCCTCGGGTTGTGACAAGATGCAGAGTGGAACACAATGCAAATTTCTGGAAAGTTACATGGAAGAGTTCATGTGGAGATGTCAGCTGGGAGAGGAGGATGCCTTCAATTGAATCCTTCAAGATATTACCGTCTTCATTCCTCCAAGTATTGCTTCGTGATTTCTCATGCCATTTACTTCTTATTCGTTATTTCATTCTAATAAATACTATTACATGGCAACCTTTACCTATGTTGTTTAATTACATGCCCTGAAATACTTCTTATATTTACGTTTTACGTTTAACTTCCACTTTTTTGCCTTTCCCTCTGGTAGTTCCATTTCTCGTCACTTTCTCAGTGATGCCAGCACTAGCGCCGCCTTGTTTACCTTCCACCCAGTTATGCGAATAGTACTGAAATATATTTTTTTATTTCAAAGGTTTGCACCTCTATACTGATTTTTGTTCTTTCCTTATGGGACAATATTGGAGTCAAAGCAAGTCTTAAAATTTGCAATTTTAAGACTATTACACTTTTTCCATTGTTTGGTATTAATGTCACACATTTCTGCCAAATTTTAATGTTGTAGCACATCTAGAAGTCCAATGATATTTATCTAATTGTTTAAATTTAAAACATTTTAACAGCCTCAATAACAACTTCATGGAGCCTTTCAAATGTTAATGTTTGCTTCTGCACCAAGCTCTAAATAACTGAAAAATTTCAGCTCCCTAGCTCGTCCCCTAGTTTGTACAAATTATCATATCTCGGGACATCACATCAGTCCACAGAGTCTGGAAGATATCATGGGACTATAAATTCACATAAGCAGACATTTAAATGTATGCATGGACAATAAGGGTTAACATGATCTAGGTTTCATAGCACCACAACATCTCCACCTGAGCAAACCTAGGTCATATTAAAGTGAATTCTTTTAATGTGAAAAGTTACAAAATATTTTATTTTCTTCTTTCCTCATCCAATTACCATGTTTACTCAAATAATACCCATACACACATACCCCTGATTTAACCAAAATATCTGGAAAAAACATTGAAATTTGTATAATGAAGGCACTGCATCTTTTGAATATGAATATTATGATTCCATATCTGTGTAGTAATCCCATAGAGCCAGAGTACAATGAAACAATAGCAGTAAAAATCATTTATGACAAAAGATGATTAAAACAGAAAGTACCTATTTACTGTATGGAAAACATCTTTACTGGATTGACCTTAAGCTTAATTGATGTTGAATCTTGGTAAATTGACTACAGAGAATAAGAGAATATAGTAGAAAAAGTAAACTTAAAAAAATAACTTGCTCTTTCTTGGCAAGATATATGGTTCAAGTAAGAAAATCAATTTGTTTGTGCCACTATTTTAATACTTCTCTTTGATCTGATTGGCTTTGAGTAATGGTTTCCTTATACCAACAAATTACCACAATTTTGATGTTTGTAGGTGCCAAAACTGATATGTAGAAAGAAGTGAATGTGTTTACATGCTACATTTATGACATGGCACTGAACGTAGTAGATGTTGTTTCTGATAGTGCTCTAAAAAACGAAAAAAAAATAGTAGTAACAAATGTAAGTTTTGCTTAAAAAGAGTACTAAAGAGAATTAGGTGTGATGCCTTGTGTGCAATGGATTCACAACAAATGTGCACAAGTTGATCTGAGTAAAATCAAAGATGATGGAGTGTGGCTATGCAATACGTGCTTCCTTGAAGAAAAGGATGCTAAGGTGAAAAACAAACTTGAATCGAAAGAAAAAGTGATCTCTTTATTAAAACAGGATTTAGAAACACTTATAATAAAGAATAGGTCTCTTGAATTAGAAAATCAGAGGTTAGAGAAAGAACTTATGGTGAGCAAAGAAGTCGCTAGCTTTTCTGAAGTTGTTAGTAAAAAAAAGTAAGCTTTACCAATAGTAAAGGTCTTTCGTATCCTCCACTAAATACTTATAATAGGTTCAAAGTATTAAGTTCAGTGCTGGAAAGAGAAAAGAACCAAGAATGTACCACATCAACGTATAATTTCAAGAATGTGTCTAATTATAGAGTGAAAAACAAACATGAGCTATCAAAACATCAGTGGCTACGTACACCAAACAGAGTGAGCTCCACAACTTCTAGTTGTGGAAACAGTATTCCTGCCCCTCCCCCCCATACAAAGCTACCAGTGTAAAATCAAATAAAACAAATGCAGTGGTAATAGGTGACTCAATTATTAAACGTGTGAATGTAAAAAGTGCCCCAAAAAAGTTTTTAGTGGAATAAAGGCAGAGCAACTGAGTACCAAGATCGAAGAGATGGATGATATGAACCCTAACCCTGACACCATTGTTCTTCATGTAGGAACAAGTAATGTGAAAAGAGCCAGGTCTCCAGAAGAGGTTATGGGTGAAATTTATTGCCTGATAAGGACTACAAAACAGAAATTCCCCAATGCAGGTATAGTTGTAAACTCAATTGTGAACAGAAGAGACGTTGATCCATCTTTCATAAACGATATTAATATTAACATAAGCTGGTCATGTGAAGCCCTAAAGGTGATATTCTTTGATGTTAACAAATATCTAAATGATAGTTTTTTGGGAAAGGATGGTTTCCATTTAAATCAACGAGGCTTTCACATCCTAAGTAGAGCAATAAAAAAAGTTATTGCTTTGTTAAACAAACGGAAACTAAATTTTGTTACAGTTGGTGTCAAAAGTAATACTTACCTTAGTAAAATTGTTCATCTATTTCTGTGCCTAAGAACTCTGCTGATGTCCTCACAATGTTAATTTCAATGTCACAAAAAAGATTTTTAATTTCACAATTTTGCATTAGAATGTTCAATGCATTAGAAACAAAATGTATGAACATGAAGTGTTTTTAAATAACCACAGTGATGTTGTTGATGTTGTATGTGTATCTGAGCATTGGCTTGTAAAACAAGAGGTTGAAACCCTAGCCATTCCAAAATATAAAACAGCCAGCATATACATATATGTTTTGACACAATTGAGGAGATCTGGGCAGAATTACAAGAGGTGCTTAACATGCTCACACCTGTGGACTTCCAATGATGCTTTACATCATGGAAAAAATGCTGGGAACACTGTATAAAAACCCAAGGGGGCTACTTTGAAGGGGATGGTGGAAATTAGGACAATGTAATTTTTTTATGCACAAATTCCCAGAACTTTTGGGTAGCACCTTGTATGCATTTGGTGATGTAGGCCTGGCGAGGAAACAGGCCACCGAGAAAACCCAAACAAGAGAAGTGCTCTGTCGTAAATATCATTAAGTGGCAGGCATTCCAAAGCAAGATCGAAAATATCACACGAATTCTTGTGATGGAAGCGAAGTTAGTCTGCCAAAAGTGACGAGTGAAATGCTGGTCTGCATGCGGACCAACAGGCCAATGATGAACACATTAAATGGTCTGTATACAGACCGCACGGATGATAAAGGTTAAACCATTACTTGAAAAAGGAGACAAAAGTAATAAAGAAAATTATCGACCTATTTCCCTACTCTCAGCATTCTCCAAAATATTAGAAAAAGCCATGTATAACAGATTAGTTCCCTTTCTGGAAAAATATAAGATCATATCTAACCACCAATATGGTTTCAGGGAAAATAAATCTATTAATGATGCAATATTTTCCTTTTTAAACAGCATTTTGCAAGCAAAGGATGACAAGGAAAAATTTTCCAATTAAAGTTATTTTTATTCCAAATTTCATGCTAACTTTCCAGACAAATCAAACACATGCACCAGAAAAATTCACTAGTTCATGCTTTTCTTGTCTATATTGTGTTTAGTTTTCTAATAATATCAGTATTCAATGATTAATAATCTTTAAAAGTGCTTAGTAAAAACCATAGGCAAAGCTAGGAAAAATTAGTAATATCACAGACATGAAGCATCATTCAAATTGGATTCAAAGCAAGTCTTCAAGAAAAGAATATCATCTCATAGCATTCTTAAATAAACAGTTTCTGAATTGCAGATAAAAATGCATGAAACAATTAATTACATAAAAGTGCTTTGGTTTAAACTCCATTTGCAGCTATGGTTAAATAACTGGCACTGCTTAATTATTTGTCAGTCCCATAAATATTTACGTTTTTATCAGAATAATGCATGAAAAACATGATTCCAAAGAATCGTGTACATACAGTGCAACCTCTATAGTCCAAACTAATTAATGCAAGGGCATTTTCGGATTATTGTGGTGTTCAGATTACTGGATTCGTGTAAAATAACGAGAAAAAATCTATTATGTATTAAATTTCTATAAATAAAACACCAATTAATGTACTTACAGATCACTAAAATGACTGTGAGAGATCCGCGATATCCACGTTGATGGATGGAAAAATTGTACTTGACACTGGGCAGCGGCAGTGGGAATGAGCGATATTAGCACAGCCGGCCATGCCGATATCATTCACTCCTTTTAAAACAATATTTCAAAGGATCATCTATTCAGCAGCAAGAGTTGTCAGCAGTGGACATATGTGCCTGACTTTGTTACAAAAAAGATTCAAATTTCACTTTCCAATGCTCGCTTCGCTTAACCGGCACATTACATCTGATGTTGAGAAACAGTTCGGATTACTGGGAGTTTGGATTAATGTGGGAACGGATTATAGAGGTTGCACTGTATATATAGTATAATTTAACAAAAATTTTCTTTATATAATACTGTATATGAGCCAAATATCAATGTATGACAATATATGTCTCGTATGGCAAACAACGTATTAGCCCAAATATAAGGCAACCTCGAATATAACCCGACCCCTATGATTTTGAAAGTTTTTCAAGAAAATAATAGAAAAAAAAAAACAAAACAAGAAAATCATGTAATTTTTCTGTATTTCACCTTTAAATAATTAACAGATTAATAATATCATGCACTGTATTTATGGTAATCCCACGCTTATAATTAGGCTCTCGCCAATGTTTCACCTCCACCTCCAGAGTCTTCTTTATTCACCCGAAAACATTTCTTCTCAACATGATCAGCAGCACTCCTACCTTGATCGTCACCCATAATAAAAAAATCGGATGGATAAAAATTCGCAAAAGTAAGCAGAAAAATATGGTGACTTACTGATAGCTATAGTTCAATGACTTCTGAGGGTTTGCTGACTAGAGAATAGATAGGTGCAAGTTTGATCCTTTACCCTTATCCATTTCAAGGAATTCAGAGTGGTGAAATTTTATCGTTCAAAAGGAAGATGGAAATCTCTATCTCAAGTGTTTAAAATAATTTTGAAACAAGAAAAAAGTCTCCTATGACTGAGAATCGAACCTGGGTCTTCCACTTGCCGGGCGGATATTCTACCACTGAACTATCGTAGCAGATCAATTTTCTCGTTTCTGAATATGGATGTTTTCTTGGTTGGGATTGAACTAGTCAAGCTAGTATCAAACTGCCCCAATGGATGTCCATGAAGAGATACACCGAAGAAAACGTCTCCCTCTCAAATAGTGAGATTGCCAAGCAAGAAATTGATGGAATAAAGTGATCTGAAGATCCTATGCAGACAGGCATAAGCTGTAATGTTGGGAATAATTTTGAAATGAGAAAAAAGTCTGCTATGACCGAGAATCGAACACAGGTCTTCCACTTGCTGGGTGGATATTCTACCACTGAACTATCGTAGTGTTTAGACTTGTTTGTTCCTAACCTTTCAATATTTAATCACGAGATGCTATGCGAAAAAGCTCCCCATCCACTTAGGGAAGTTCCCGTTCATCGATGACTGGAGTTAGAAGTGTTTTGGGTTTTGTTTGTGACTAGGGTTGCCACCTCTCGGATTTCATCCAAAGCCTTTGGATTTAGCACTCAATATTCATGCTCCAAATAGCACTAAGTAAACTTTCAGGTTTAAATTTATGTTGAAAAACGTTAAACATAATTAATTTTAGCCACAATGATGAGATGCATTGCATTTTATTAAAAATTAAAATGATAGAAAATTAATTTTATATAATCTGTTTAAATAGATAAGAGGGCTTAAAATCATAGTTACACCCGTGTACCTCCTATACAAACAGGCAGAGATTCAAGTGTTTTTAGTATTTAATAAAAAATCATGAGTTCTCAAATATAATATGAGTGCTACTTCTACAATGTCATTTATGAAAAAAAAACATTTTGTTATATTCAGGCTATACCTTAGACCTCAAATATAATGCGAGTGTTACTTTCCCAATGTCATTTCAGGAAAAAACAGGCCAATACGGTAGTTTGAATATTTCATTAAAATAGAATAACAATAATTAAAACTTTTTATGAAATGATTATAAAAACAAAAACTTTTTTAAGCAGTACTTAGGAAGATGAATCTTTGGTGTTGCATAGAGCGATATGCCAGAATTGATATAAAAACAATTTTATATAAAAAGATAACAAGCATGGCAAGAGAAGCTGAAAAAATGAATGAAAAACAGGGAATTCAGATGAAAATATAAGCATTAAAGGCCTTAAATGCTATAGGAATGTATCATTAAAATCTCCTAAATTCACCTTTAATTATTTAAATGCAGCCCATTAGCTGCATCAAGTAACACATAATTTTGTGTTAATACAACATATTCTGTAGAGAGAGAAAATCTGTGACCAAATCTCTAATATGCATATTAGCAATATTGTCATGTATATTAATCCAAATATAAAATAATGTGCAAGAGAATCCATGTAATTTTTATTTTCTAAATCAAATTCTAAATAGTGAACTCAAATGTACCTTATTGGTAATATTTCATCTCTGGCTAAATTTGTGAAAACTATTTTAAATTTAAGAGTCAGCATTGAAACTAATATTAAATTCAATAAAATATACCCAAAATGGCATTTAATTCAGAATTTCTCTATAACTGTTACAAAAATCTCAGCAAATGATCAGTATGTTTCATACTTTTAGTTGACCTTAAAAAGACAATAAAAGTAAAATTTTCAAGCGTACATTTGTATCCACTCAACCTAAATGTTAAGAAAGAATTGTCAAACTTCATAAAAATATTTCAGATATATTTTTTAAATAAATAATTTTAAAAGTAACTTCAAATTAGTCATGCCAACAAAACTTTGCATTATCGAAAAATCTGATCTCCTCCTTGGTATGAATCTTCAATGGATGCCACCACTGAAACTGATTCAAATAAGGTGAAATAAATAAGGAACTTAAAGTACTGACCTGCCTCTATAACAACCTCTAAGGGTGAGAGTGTTCCGGTTTCTGCAAGGTCTAGGAGGAGGCTCCTCTTCTGGCTCCTTGTCCTTGGTGATTTCTCCAGGAGAAAGGCAAAAATCATCTGATGGCGTTGGGGAGGGAAAGCTCACGAGGGTGTCACTGTCGGATGTTGGTGAAGCAGCAGTGACAAGTGTGTCGCTGTCTGAATCTGTAATTAAAGAATTACGTTCAAAGTTATAGTATTTTTGCAGGAGTACATAATTGATTATAACCCATGAGGATAATTACTTGTGAGTGCTCAAGCTGAAAAGGCAGCATAAAGTGAATTTTTTAAAAGCAAGTGGTGAAAGAAGCATGTGAAGGAACAAAGATTATAAATAGAAGTAAATCAAAGTTTCATCACTCATCTACAATTCCTCCCATCATAAAGATGACTAATAATGCTTTTTAAATGATTCTTTAAGGAATATTTTTTTCTGCAAGCAATGACTTTATTTCTCATCCAAGTTTCAGTAAAATTTAAATTTATGTAAATATAAATAATAGGAAATATTAAGATATTGCCAACAGCAGAAGGAAAGAAAAACTCTGTAAAATTAACTTGTCAATCTTATGCAATATTTTCCAGGATCATATAAAAGAGTTGGATGAACATAGTGGATATTTATATCGATTTTGCAATTAAATGTCCATATACTATAGACAATGTTTCAATCTCAGAAGAAAACTATGTCATACATTCTCACTCTTCCTTAACCTTTAAATGACTGATTTTTAAATACTTTATGGTTTAAATTTAAATGCTATACAATTATGCAGGTTGTGTACAATTTTGAAAAATACTGGATCTTAGACAATAGTAATACATTTATGAAATCAAAACAATTTAATTAGCAACTGTTTGTTTTGTTAGTATGTTATTCCAAAACTGTTTGTTTATAAGGGTAAACTATTAATGAATTGCAAACATGAATACTTTTGTCACTTAAGTATCACTCACTCAACTAACATAATATGATGGATTACCAATACGTAGCCTTATGAAATGGTCCTGTCTGTGTGTATGTGTGTGAGTCCCCTACTAGCAACTTTTGCACCAATGGACCAATTTTCATGAAACTTGGTATGAGGCTGGTGCTGCCAGGGCTTACCTCAGGGCTATATTTTATTTGATGAAGGTTGGATTCCAGGAACGTTTTTTTCTTATTGTTTTACATAGGAAATCTCAAATCCATCATGCAGAGATGTTTTCTTTAGTACTTAAAAATATCTTAAAATTGTGATATCAGAGCGAGGTTTGTACTGTTTTAAGGAGAAAAGAATGCAGATTCTTATTCTTATCACCAAATTTTGATAATTGATCATATTTTCTTGAATTTCTACTAAGACATAGCGTTTTTGCGTTTTAAATCGCATTTTATCACATTGCTGCCATGAAAACGATTATTACCAAACTCGGCTTGAACATAAACAAGTGAACAAATGGGTTATTTTCTTTTCCGCTCGACTACCCTTCAGTAATGGAGAGTAATGGAAAGTGTATAAACAGTAACATTTATCAAATTCGGTTATCTACAACATATGTACATGAAAAATGTCAGAGATTTTAACATTGCTTTTACTATTTTAAACCCGAGAATGCTCTATTAATTTGTTTTCCAATTTTTCTGTATCATTGATAAACTATGAACTACAAGTGGTATTTATGGTATGAGAATTCCTTGGAATAAATAACACATACTGAAACATTTCCTGTCAATATAAGTAATTAATTCGGGATGTCAACTTTGGGAAACCAGCCTGCATTAGTCCTGCTTTGGACTTCTTGTTTATTTATAACAGGAAGGAACAGAGAGATTTAAAAATTACAGAAATCAAAACTTATCCGATTAGAAAAAATAATGTCCCAACATGACAAAAATGTTGGTTTTGAATGAAGAAGCAATATAATAGAATGAGGTAGAAGCATTTTTTTAAAACAAGAAGCATTTAGGAGACTCATTTGCCAGAGAATTAACATGCAATGTGCAGTGAGTGCTATAGTGCAAATTTGGTCATTTGTAGACACTTCATGTTGGGCTTTTAAAGAATAAGGAAAGGTGAGAATTGACATAAGAAAATATGAAAAAAAGAGCACACCCATGGATGAACCATACATCTATAGGTGATTATGGCAATTTATAGAATGATCCCCAACACTGAAAGCACAATAAAGTCAATGAAAATTGTAGAATTGCCAATGAGATGATAACTGCAGTGAAAAATGACAATATACAGTGATCTTAAATATGTTGTAACTTGTATGCTTCGATGTTGTAACTTGAATGCTTCAAAATGCTGTCAACTCTCAAATGTCTAAAAGAAAAAGCTGTTGAGAAACCACAAGCTTGTGAAGAGCACAAAAACTTTAAAGATGAAAACAAACATGCAAAGATGGAAAATTAATTTTAACCTTTCAAGTTTAATTTCATTGCCATGATGCAGCAGAATAAGAAGTGTTATGCTGAATTACTGATCCTTTACATAATAAATCATTTTTTATTATTACTTTTTATCTGGATATCATTCATTCTTCTTTTGTTCAATAATCAAGGAAATAGTTGGCATTGCTGAAAAAATGTAAAATCTTCCAATGAAGACAATTCAGAGAGTACAATTTAGTTTTTAAAGAGAAATTAAAATTAAGTAAGTAGTAGTTCAATCATTAAAAATAAGAACCAGTCAAATGGCAAGTTTCTTGGTGCTTAACTCATCCATATTGGCTCAATACTCTTCCTTTCCGCAATCTGCCTATAAAGTTGCAAAGCACAAGTAAATCACCACCAAATACATTGACATTTGCAGTAAGAATCAATTAAAATGATGTTATGCATACATCTTTGAATTTGTATGCTGTAATATTCCATTACACCACTGCCAGAGAAAAACACTTATGATTTAAAATTATACTGCATCCATTGATTGGTTTTGTGTTTACTTATCCATAATCACACAGGAAAAGCTAGAAACAGCAATTTCAAAAACTTACTATATAGAAAAATTAGAATAAAAAATTGAAATATATAACAAAAGCCATAGGTTAGCTTCAGTGGTAATGATTAATTGACATTTAATAAAATACCATGAGAGAAATTTCAAATTCTGTACAACATGATGCACAATGGATCGACAGAGAGGCAAATTAACAATATAATAAATGTAAGTGGATGAGGAAAAATTCAGGCATAACTAGGGATTGGCCTAGATTCTCTTCTTATGGGAATAATGCTCAATAGTTTAGCTACTGTGACAGAATACTGTATTTCTCGGCATTTAAGACACACTTTTTTCCAGAAAAATGACCTCCAAAATCAGCCTGCGTCTTATACGCTGAAGGTACGATTATTACTGTTCTCAATACTGACACTAATGAACACATGTCCAAAATGGAACAATTGGCAGTCATTCGTCACAAAAAAATTAAAATATACATTATTAATAATTAATAGTGAAAATTTTGCTAATATATACAGAAATACCTTATGCAACATAAATTCCAAAGACACATTTTCATTATTATGCTTTAATACATGTCTGCTCACAGTGATTACAATTTCGGCACGTTTGCAATGTTTTAGTTCCTAATGAGCCCATTTTATAGCATGATTAATGCCATGGAACAGTAGAATTCATGTAGATGTCATAAATATTTTTTACATATCTAGGATAAATAAAGTTACGTGTATTGAAATCGCAATGGCTACAAAAGTGAAAAGATATGCTTAAACTATTAGCTATAAGCAGGGTTGCCACTCTATTTTCTCAAAAAGTACCAAATCGGATAAGCAAAAGGTACCAAATATCCAAAAAAAGGTACTAAATTAAAAAAATTTAGTAAAAATGAACAATTTTGTTTAAGCCGATAATTATATCTGTTAGATTTATGGTCCAAATTATCCAAAAGTACAATTGATGGAATAAAGCAATCCAAAGATCCTATGCAGACTGGCATAAGCTGTAAAGTTGGGAATAATTTTGAAACGAGAAAAAAGTCTGCTATGACCGGGAATCGAACCCGGGTCTTCCACTTGATTCCAATTGATCTGCTATGATAGTTCAGTGGTAGAATATCCGCCTGGCAAGTGGAAGACCCAGGTTTGATTCCTGGTCATAGCAGACTTTATTCTCATTTCAAAATTATTCCCAAAAGTACAATATTACATTAAACAATGGAAAATATATCAAAAGATATCTTAATAGATAGTAGCTCAATAACTTTGGCCACAACTAACAAAGGTGAAATACTCCTTTAGCCAAAACAACTAGAGGGCTACAAAACCCAATGCATTTTGCCCACAAGGTGAGCATCGTCAGGGGTAAAACCTGTTTCAACAGTGACTGGGAGCCAACTGCCAGATTTGAAACGGAAAGTCTTCTTAATACGTATTGGGTAGGGACAGGAAAACGGATAGCATGACGAAGATGCTAGAAATACTGGGCTGGGAGAGCTTGCAAAGGAGAAGGAAACGGAGTAGACTCTGTGGTTTTTTTAATGTAATAAATATGGAGGCAGCATGGAGTGAGTTACACAATGGGGTGGAAGAACCATATTAAGGGGAAAATGATCACAATTACAAATTTAAGTGTAGAAAACAAAATACAAATATAAAAAATAGTCATATTTAAACAGAACTATTTTTGACTGGAATGAGTTGCCTGCTGAACTATTTAAACCCTTCCCAAAGAGTGTAAATGTTTTTAGGAATAGATGTAAAGCTGTTTTGTGATTTTTCTGTGATTTTGTGGTTCTTTAGTGATTTTTTAAAACTATTTCTCCTTCCTTTTTGAAACTTTTGAATTTTTTTGGTTGCAGTGACATTTCTTATGGGTAATATTTTTGTTATGTCATTATTATAGATCTTTTTATTGCTGTCTTATTTTTTGTCTTTAGATCTCGTTGTTGGATGTGTGAGAGAACTACGAAGTTTCTTTATGTTACCACCTGGCAGATCGCCAACTTGTAGCACTAAGTTTTAAATAAATAAATAATGATTGTATTTTTTCGTACCGGTATGAATTTTTATTGCGCTAAACCGATATTTTTGTTACAATGATGTTTGTTAAAATGAAACATTTTTACATAATGTTATATAGTAAATTGGCAGGGGATGGAAAATAATTTTGTTTTACTGAATATTTCATTACTTCGGCATTCGTTACACTGACATTTTACCGTGCATGATAAGAAAATGAGTGAAATACATTTAAAGAACGAACAAAAATTGATTTATTTTATCAGATGAGCTGATGTAAATTTATTTATATATTTTTATTTATTTTTAACTAGTTAATAAAGAGCACTTGCACAATGAGTAGATAAATGGACCCAGACCACATCATATAATAAAATATACTGCAGCCTAAAAATCAGTTTATATATTATAAAACAATAGATATTATGATAAAAATAATAATTTTAAACCATGGGTATGCATTTCTTTCTCTGGGCTCTGCAACTAATTGTGCAGAGTGTAACAATGTAGTCATAAAGATTGAGCAAAACAAAAATATTGCAGGCAATGATAGGCAAGGGATGGCTATGTTATTAAAAGGTAAAGATAGCAAACAAGAGATTCCACTGACTTAATTTTAGAAAACGGTAATAAAAATCTACTCAGTGCTTATAATTTTTTGCCATTTCCATAATGTTATTATTCTGAATTAAAAGTTCTCTCAAAATTGTTATTGTAATTAGATAATTTAAAAATTTGCAAGAGTTTTAAATCTGAAATAATTTTTAAAACATTGTATAAAAATTAGATAACAATAATTCACTTCGTAGGAATGGATTAAAAATCAAATTGCACAACATGCATTCCACAACAATTTCCATACAAGATAACCAGAGACATGATGTCATCATATCATATGACTTAAACTTTAGATTTATTAACAATATTAACCTTTAAACAATTAAAATTACAATGAAATTCAGAAAATAAATTTATTGGATAAGGTATCAGTAAGAGTTACAGAACTTGTTAACCCTTAACTACGCATTCCCCGGCACACAGTACCATATTTTAGCCAAAATGTGCATAATTCTTGGAAATTAACTCGAAACGCCCCCACTCATCTAAATACTCTTATCAGTAAGACATCAACTGTCCATGGGGAATGTTTTGCATCTCTGATTCTTTTTACATCTGTATTGCAAGCATTTATTGTGAACTCCGCTGTCTATCTGGAACGCAGTACCGCTCATGCATAATTATGTCAGTGAAAGGATCATATTTTTTGCAATATAAAAGATGAAATTGGCATTTTTATGCAATATTTTATGGAATATGCATGTAAATTAAAGGCATATACAATGTTTTATGGAATATACATGTGATTTTTAGAAGATCAAATGTTTTTCAAGTTTTGAAATCGTTCAAGTCAGAGCACAACAACAAAAGGGAGGATGCAGCATCTGATGGTGTGTCAGGCGATGACTATTTGTTGGCAACAAATGACTCATGCAGCTCATCCCACCAAAACAAAACAGAATTAGAATAACAACCCTTCACTTTATGCATTTCAACCACTGGGTTAATCATGCGTAGAGCCATGATGCTTTGAGTCTATGTGGAGTTGTCCTATACAAAAAACTTTCACTTCATCCCTCATTGGGCCTTATGGATCTTATATTGTGTCAAAATATTGTGTTAACAATACTTATGTATAAAATAAACATTTTCCCTTCAACTAGTTATATTTATCATATAAATCAACAAAATCCTAAACTGGTACTCAGTGCCACATGCGCGTAATAAAGTCTTGAAATGAGATGTGCACAGTTAAGGGTTAAGGTGCGTTTCCATATACACGTTAAGGTATGTTTCCATGCACATGTTAAGGTGCATTTCCATACACACGTTATGCGCATTGGCCGTTATGATGCGTTGGAGTTGAGAAAGTTTCAACTTCAACGAGAGTAATGAGTGAAAATTTCAAGATGGCCGTTATGCAAGAAAGAACAAACGAACACAAAATTTATTTGGGCGCCTACAGCTGTAAGTCAGCGTGGATTCCACACCTGTTAACGGTATAGATATGGATTCCGTTGACGAATTCCTTATTAATGATATCATCATCCCTTCTTTTACAATGTAAAGGATTAAAGATATAGGGATAAATATCTCCGGGAGAAAGCATGGAAAGAAATTGGAGATAAGGCTCAGATAAATGGCAATTACAAAATTGAATACGATTATTTCTATGTATGAATTGCATTATCAAATATGGAATGAGGTTTCCTCATAATATAAATAAATACATTGTCAGAAAAAACGTGTCAGACACGCTGGAAAAGTGTCCGAGATCAGTATGTGAAATGATTCAGAATCCGTAAGTAATAATAATAAAACATAATGCCATCTCACCACTCGATCGTCCATTTTTCAAGCGGAATCACAACTTACAACTTAAAACAACAAATGTGCGCGTCATAGTAGTCAATTGTCTACGCGTTCGCCGACGCACACATGTAAACAGGCAGTATCCCCAATGCGTCGTTCGCTACGCGCGCAACGCGTGCATGGAAATGCACCTTTAAGCGTACGGTCTAGACATCGGGAACCCCTTGCATGGTAGACTTCACGCGCAACAACATGTGATGCGAATTGCATACATTTACGGGGTCGTGCGTTTGTATTTGATTCGTGAGCTCCCAACATGGTGAATGGATTATTTAACTTAATTTAAAAACAAAAAGTGAAGAATTTTTTGTTATTTTTTTGTATAATATTCATTATAACTGGATTAAAATCAAAAAGTTAACTTAGCTGTGCAATAAGCCATATATAAACCTGTTTATTCCTTACTTACCGGCATCAAAGGCATCATAAAACTCATCATCTGATGTGTCATAGAAGCGTGGACTGCGTCGGTGTCTGAGAGATTGGTGAGATGAAGACCTATCAAATGGCAAGGGGGTTGGTGATCTGAGAGACCGAGGGGAAGGCGGTTGAGAAACTCCTACAACAGACTGCTCCAGTTCATGGTGCTCCTTGGCGAGAACATGAAGGGCCTCTTCAAGCACTCGGCATTTCTCTTGCTCCTGTCTCACTTGGAGCATTCGAACCTTCATGAGATACATATTAAAATACAGGCTAAGATGACTGACAACTATTTGTTTCAGCAACAACAGAATATTTTATGAAGACACATCAGTACAAAAGTAAATTTTATCTTAATATCCCTATATGCATACGATACTTTTATTTTTCTGAGGAGTTACTCTGAAGGAATAGACACTAGATAACAGTCTAACGTAAGATACAAAATATGCAAAGACGTATCAGTGTATCAATTATAAATTATAACAAGTGGATTATGGTTCAAGACTTAATAATAAAAATAATTTTAAAAGATTTTTAGCATAATCTAGCAGTAAATATTATCCTCCTCAACGAAACTTCAGATTTTATTCGATTTGAAAAGTTGATAGTAAATAAAATTTTAATATATTTTGTTAGAAACTTTTTACTAGGATGATATCATTTCAATTAAATGAGGAAAACTGACCTCTTCCTGTTGTTGGAAAAGAGTTAGGCAGTGACTTAAGGAAGACATCATGTTACTTGCAGTTTCTGACAAGGTTTGGAATTTCTGCAAAAAGTAAAAAGAAATTTAATATTAATATTCATATTAATCTTAAAAGATTACATTAACTAAATACTCAAAAATACAATTTAAATACAGTTTATTATATAAGTGCAATTAATTCCAAAACTACCTTTTTAACCTCTGATAATTCTTAGGTTGAAAAGAAAGTCTCTCTTGACCTTTAAACGTCAGATTTAAATCCTACAATTATTCATATAAATAATTATATCTCCTAAACTATCAATGAGAAAATGTTTAAATAAAGGGAATTTTAAAGGAGAAGTATCGATAAATTACAAGGTGTGATGACTTTGCTGATAGATATTTTTCACTATATAATAGGGACCAAAACTGAGAGACAACCAAAATCGCTTGTATATAACATTGGTAAATTCCCTTGCCTCCCCTTCCTTCCATTTTCACTTCCTGATGCCTCTTAAGAATGGTAAATACTATGCTTCCTTTATCCCGACTTCACTTGGAGAAAGAAAACCTTCCTAAGACAGCTGTTGCATGGAGAAGTGGGCCAGGCACAACTGAACCATGAACATTTTGATATCATGAGTCATAAAACTTATTTTTTCGACCACTAGTTTGCCTGTTTGTTAGCTATTTCAAAGGAAAGACATCCCAACTAATGGCGAGGCATCCATATAAGAATAAATGAAAGAAAAAGAATAAATAAAATAAAACATTAATTGAAAATAAAGAAACTGGTTGATTTTGTATGCTGCATCAGTAGCGATACACCAAATTAGATAAATGTAATATTTTTAAAATGGTGCCACTAGTCGTATGATGGAGAGGGAAAGAGAGACTGGAGATCAGTCTGCGCATGCGTCAATTGGGAGAATCCACGGGTAGAATTAGGTACTTCTACATTTTATAACATTATATAATGCTTTTTATGCATGTCGATGTAAAACAGCTTCCCCTATTTCAGTAATCATGCCTCACCACTCATCCTAATGCTGGGCCAAGTTTGAAGAGACTAAAGTTATACAAGAGTGCAGAATGTCACTATGTATGTCATCTGTGGTACATATGTTATACCACACAGTATTTAAAGGTTACATTCAATTAATCACTTCTAACAAACCAATTCCTATTTTAAAAAAATATTTTGTACATCTTAGAATAGAATAGTTGCATAAAATTTACAGATGGAATGTTGCTCATTCCTTAAACTTTCTGACCAAAGGAAAGGTCTGCGAACTGCAAGAAAGTGTTCAGCGACTCATATGTTTGATACCCCTAGGCTAAATGATAAGGCATAATCTGATGAAATCTTGCATTTGTATATAACAATGTAAAATTGGAGCTTCATCATACAACAATGGAGGGTGAATGACAAAGTAGAGGTTTTCTCAATTATGATTGAGTAGCAAATGTAACATGAAGTAGATATTATTACCACCGTTTTCATCCACTATTGGTTGTATGTTGTTTGTTTGTCATTCTTGCAAAATATTTATACAGGCATCCCTCACTTAGTGCTCTTAATTGGTTCCTGAAAAACAGAGCACTAACTGAAACCACATAAAGCGAGGGAATTTCTCTCATAGAAACTAATGTAAACAGATTTAATCCATTCCAACCTACTCTCAATGCTATGGAATTCCCAATAAAAGGCAATTTTTCATGCTTAAATCAGAGAAACGATTAAAATATATAAAGACGTACTTTTTATGAACATACATATAAATATACAGCAGTTTATCTTATCATCAATTCTGCTAATTTCAAGGTTTTGCAAACATCAACTTGCTATTCTCCACTTGAATTAATGGAATTACTTCATGTTTCACTGAAAGTGCCAAAGTTTTTCTTTGTTTCTTTTCAGAAACATTGTTATAATCTGTTTCTACTGTTTGTGCAGCTGGGACTCGAAGTATTCTGCTCGCTTTCAGGTTATTTCGTTTTGGCTACGACGCTATGTTACCAAGTTTCCAATTTCGCTCAGTTCATTGGTAGCTGCTGACGAGTGAAGTTCTATGCTCCAATAGATCCGGATGAAACACGTTCATGCTTTCCAAAACCGCCGAAATACGATTGGAATGTGTGAGCAATCGTGTCAACAGCGCTTGTCAAGAAATTTTGAGCGGAGAGGGAAATTTACGACCTCTTATTGGCTGGTATTTTCTTCCCCTCAACCCATGGTTCTAGCTGTAGACACGCCTCACCTGCACAAAATGCTGGAATGGACTATAGCACATGTATTTTTATGCTTTTGATTCATTACAAATAATACGAGTTCAAAAAATAGAAAATAACTCCACCAACACACTACCCATGCGACTAATATTGTATATAATCGAATGTAAGTCAATACCGATTGTAAGCCGATCCCCACTTTTCCCATGGGCACACAAGAAAAATTTCTTGTAGGCTGTACATACATTTTGGTTTTCATGGATCCTTTGCATAAAAAATACTAAAATGTATAAATGCTTCTCTTTTTTCTCTCCTCCAGCCTCTCACATTTGACTCGACAATCCCGTAGCACCATTGTATTAGATGTATCTTCCACAAATGCAATCACTTTCCTCTTAAATTTTGCAGAATGTGATTGTTTCATTATGAGGTTATTGTAAAAAACTGAAAATCTCGCCACACTGAAGGACAGATTTACGCTTACAAAGGTATGAGGAAGTGACGGTTGGCTCAGAGAATCCCAGTATGCGCATACTAGACATGCTGAATCAAAATAGTAAACAATGCAAATATTTTGAAAAAGTAAAATGAATCATTGTGTACCTACACATCTCAAGTATACAGCTTCTTATGCATACGAGTGCGAGTTATCGCCGCGATTTTGACAACTTTGACATGGCACATACTTTTAACAATTTATTTTTTCGTATTCAGTCATTATGATTCTTTTTTCATACATTTTAAGTAGATTGTTTACTTCCACTTTAATACACTTATATCTTGAGTTATAATGTAACTATGGGCATTTTGCTGCCTGTTCATGCACGGTAAGTAAGATATTTGCTGCGCGAAGGAAAAAAATGAAAGAAGATATCCATCCCAAAGCGCAATGAACATATTAGAACATAATATAATAGGGTACATAGGCATCTATGTCGAAATTATTTTCAAAATTGTCTTCAACACTCATCCATATTCATTTGTTTCTCACATGCGTTCTTCTGCATTATAACAGCATAGGGCTCTTGCGGCACCAACTTTCCAAGCGTTCTGTGCTACCATTCTTATGAAAACGTCCCTTAATGAATTGATTACTTTCTTTTTTGTTCATTGCTTTTTAAGACACCAATTCTAAACCGAATGGCAATTTCTAAGAAGGTAAAAAGTTAAAAAAAGGTCGGCTTACAATAAATTATATACGGTACCACATTAGACAGAAGACTAAACAAGGGTGAAGGGATTCAAGTTTGTTTCTGACAGAATTTTTCTTGTTAATTAATGAAGAGTGGCCAGTTGCTGGTTGAACTAGCTGCACCTTCAGAATCATTCATTTTTTTATTTTTTTTTAATGTATTACTTAATTCATGCATACTGATCATATTTGACGGGCAATTATGCTAGTTAATTAATAATAATTTTGGCTTGAATCATAACAGCAAAAATTACTAAGTAGTAGACAAGATGTAAATAATGTGAACTCAAGGGAGAAAAGTTGTCTCTTACTTTGAGTATAGTTAAAGTGCTAACTGCAGCATCACAACTATTAAGATTTTCCCAATCACTGGGAGAAAGTGACTCCACAGCAGATGTCACTTCCCCTAGGTGCTGTTGCAACATCTGATGATGAGCTCCAGCAGTTTGAAGTGAGTCCTGAGAATAAAAAGCAGCATAACTGATATGATTTTAAAAATAATATAAAAACCTTTAAAGCTATTGATTTAAACATTTCAAGTCTTATTTGAAACATCATTCTATATATTATACAATTAAATCATTTAATAGACATTAAAAACACTGGAAGGTGTTAATTAAATAAGTCATATTTTTATAGTTACGTCCAAAGTAGCTGATAAGATTTTATTATGTGAACTAATTTTGGAATGATGGCATCATTTCTGAATGTAACAGCATGAATAAACAAAATTGACAGTAGTTGGCGTGACTTTGTGGAATTGTTCCAGAATGTAATCAAGGATAAAAATTTTTGCCATTTGTAATTAGCATATTTATTATAATAATGGTCTAGATCTGTTTGTAGGTGTGTTTGCCTGGAATACTCCCATCTGGGAAGATTTGGCAGGACATTTTGTGGAATAACATGAGAATAGTCAGTATGATTTCGATGAATTTTTCATGATATACTGGGATCTACCTCTTGGATCTTTTAGGTAAGTCATCATCTATCATAAGATCATGGGTTCGATTCCAGGAGCTTTTATTTTCTCCATTTGATTAACGTGGGTGTGAGTTAGTCATTTGCATATTAAAATTACTTAGAATCATTATAGGAAATTGGAACTTGAAATAAAGGCTGCCTGAAAAAACAAAATTTCATTTTCCTGCTGTCGAATTTTGAATGTGCATCAAGTTGATCGACAAATTAGTTTTTAACCCAAAACCTTGACATTTTTATGTGAAAATTTGTCTTTGTCAAGGTAATTCACTTTGCTACCAGTTTTGTGTAATTGCATACGATTGACTAGGATTAACAATTTGCATTGCATCTGCCCACATATTCTAGAAATTTCAAGGCTTTTTGAAGTTTAAACAATACCTTGTTTATGATAAACAATGCAATGGTAACGAAAATAAACAAATATTCGATATTCATTGATATTGTGTTAATGAAGTCAGATATAGATTAAAATTGATGAAGTTTTAAAGGTCTTGGGGAAATTTTCTGCAAAAACTATATAAAACAAAAATTAAATTTATTTTAATGAAATCACATTTTGTAAGCACTAAAAAGTTAAAAATAAATCTAAAATTGGAACTACTTCGATATACCACCTACAGCCGTTAAGGCACCAGGAGTGATGAGATTTTGAAACTAAGCACCACTATCAAAAGAAAGAAATCACACTAATTTCAAATGTAAACAGTACATAACTATAATAATAACTAACAATATGTTAATATTAAATTGAATTATATTTACTGTGTGAGGGAACCAAAGCACTTCAACTAACTTACCCAACCCTGAAAATACTGCCCAACCCGAGGAGGAGAACAAAGCACTTCAACTAACTTACCCAACCTGGTGGTGCCGAGCACAATGTTCCTTCACCTTCAAATTTCCCAAAAAAAACAAAAGAAGACTCCTGTAAATTTTAAAGTACAGGTAATCTCCGATTTACGTCGAGAACGCATTCCTAGAAACATCGACGTAAATCGAAACGACATATATCAGACATTATTTTTCCGTATACTTCGCATTATAAAGGCGGGAAGCATTCCCGTAATCAAATTTTCGGATTTGCTAATCCATTTTAAGGGTCCTCTACATACATATTTGCAATAAAAGTTACTAAAACAAAGAATATTTAATAAAATTTTAATATTTATCATGCATTTACGTTAATTTAAAGTAATATTTTCTAATTTTTGATCGCTGAGCTAAACAAGCATAATTTTAATGCTAACAAAAGTAAATACAATACAATACAATACTTTATTTGTCCAAAAGACACTACATAGTATATAATGCATAGGACACGTCAAAAAAAAAAATAATAAGTTACATAAATTCATCAATTATTTTGTTATAAGGAAATCAAGAACAGTTTTTTTTAATACAGGCAGACTCCTGATTATCTTAATTTCAGCTGGTAATCTATTGTATAGTTTTATACACATTGCTTTAGGACCTTTGCTACAAACCTCTCAGAGTATCATAATTGTGAAATGAACAGTTTTTATTGAATTCAGCCATATTTTGCTTAACATATAGTTCTATATGGTAAATATACAAACAAGTTACGGTCAACAGACCTAGTTTTTTAAAGATGGGTCTACAAGAAGCTCTAAAAGGAGCATTACTCATTAAGCGTATTATCCTTTTTTGGATTTTTAAGACCTCAATAACATGGGAAGAGGACCTCCAGAGGATTATACCATATGAGACTCTTGAGTAAAAATGCCCATAAAACAGGATTTTTAAAATTTCAAGACACTGTATGTTTCAGTACTGAAAATAAATAGAAAACCGAGTTCAATTTTTTGCATATGT
This sequence comes from Tanypteryx hageni, assembly GCA_028673005.1. Taxonomy (NCBI): domain Eukaryota; kingdom Metazoa; phylum Arthropoda; class Insecta; order Odonata; family Petaluridae; genus Tanypteryx; species Tanypteryx hageni. The sequence goes on along the minus strand of CM054113.1, from coordinate 209,511,934 downwards.
TATCTATATGTACATGCCATCTTAAAGTCGGGTCTATGTGTAGCCCTAGAAATTTCAATTCCTCTGAGGATTTAATGTGATTTTGATAATGACGCAGGTAGAAGTCACTAGATTGCTGTAGACAAGAGAAAAACATGACCTGTGTTTTTTCATTATTTAGAATCTGCTTGTTTTGCTTACACCATGCAGACATTCTGTGCATTACTTCAACACTTGAGTCCGATATGAGTTTATCATTAGGTTTAGTTAACAAAACATTAATATCATCAGCATACATGATTACTTTTTTTTGTTGATTAAGCATAAGGCTACTGGGTAAATCATTTATGAAGATTAGGAAAATAATAGGGTCCAAGATAGATCCTTGGGGCAAACCAGTGTGTGTAGGTCTAGGCTCAGATAAATATTTTCTACCCCCCTTATGTATGGAAACCACTTGATGCCTACCAGTGAGGTATGTTACCAGCCAATTATTTGCCACACCCCTAATACCAAGATATGCACATTTACTTAGCAACTTCTTATGGTCTTAAGTCGAAAAATATTCCCAGAGTTCTGTTGCTTAACCCTTCAGTGCCGGGATCAGTACGTAGTACGGACCTAGGTTTCTTTCCTTAGCGGCGGGATCCGTACCACATACGGACCCTTGCCGCGACTCTTTTAATTTACCGTATTTTGATTATAAACATTTCTTATAGAATGATATTTTTGTTTAACACTGAGGAATGATTTTTTATTTGAATTTTATAAATAGAATACATTTTGTGAACTCTTAAATTGACTTATATAATTTTTTTTAGTGTACATGAATTGGAAAACGGCAAAAAAACTCTTTCTCACATCTCTTTTTTATTTTTTACTTTATCAGTTCGTAATATTTTCTTTTAATAGAAATTAATCACATGGATAATTTCTTATATTTTTAGGAATTTAAACAATTTCTTTTGTTCATCTGGCTCTTATTAACATTATAAAAATTTATTTCAAAAGTTACAATTTTAACATCCAATTTTTTGTCTACTTTAAAATATATAGTATATTAAAATATAACTGTACTTTGTAAAAACTAAATGGTCAAATTATTCAAATAACTAAATAAACGTGTGTATATTCTTGGAACACAGCTGCACTGGAGTAGGCTAGTATCGTAAAGAGGCAAGAGCGTCTCTTTCTCAGTGATGGAAGGGACCCTCCCTGTTTTCTTCGTGATATATCTTCTCATATCTCATCGTGTGTGCTCTTATTCGAAGGAACACTTCATATTCTCAAGACTAAACAAACTTGAGAGGCAATAAATCATTGTATATTGGTGCCATCTCGGTGAGACCTCGAGGAAGTAATTTCAGTGAATATTTTGTCAGCTAAGCTAAGTGGTCACGGAATGGATGATAAGAATACAATACTTCTCTTTGTTAGGCATCCAAATGCAATAACATTCTCTCTCTCTCTGAGAGTGAGAGAGAGAGTTAATAACCACAACGAGTCAATGTTTACAAGAAGCCAAGAAAGAAAATGCAGTAGACCATTGAGTAGACCAGAGAAGCAAGCTAAGACTATACAGAGAACTTCAGCATGTGATATCACAAAACGTCGAATATATCGATGACTATTTCCGAAAAAATTGCATTCAGGAATCTGTAACACATTTCAATTGGCATGGTCTTTCATCTTCAGAGGTTATTAACGTAAAAGAATATTAAGATATTATATTGTAAATTTAATACTAAATGCAGAACATTATACAGCCGTTGGTTTCATGATTTCATTCATCTAACATATATAGATGAAAATTTATATTTTTTTAAAGATGGTACTTATAAAATCTGATATTCTGTTTAAATACCAGCCAGCGTATGATGCCGTAGGATTTAAATGCCTCCCGTCGCTGAAGGGTTAAATTGAGTTTCTCAACAATAAAATTTAATGCTGAGAAAAGACCTTTCTCTGTTGATTTTCCCTTTCTAAAACCAAATTGAGAACTAGGCAATAAATTATATCCCTCAAGAAATTGTAGTAGTCTTTTGCTGAAAGCATATTCAAAAACTTTTGAGAAATGAGATAAAAGTGGCCTGTAGTTACTAAGTTGGCATCTACTGCCTTTGTTTTTGAAAATGGGAATTACCTTAGAAGTTTTCAGTGCTTCAGGAAAGATACCTTGACTTAGGGATTGATTGATGAGGAACAATAATGGTTTTATAATTGCCTGCCCAGATGCTTTAAGGAGTTTACCAGAAACTTTATCCAGGCCAGCAGAATTTTTATTTCCAATTTTTGAGAGATATCCAAATAACTCCTGCTCATTACAAGGCTGGAGGTATATTGTATCTGGCTTGGAGATATAGGTAGGAGTACCTACATTTAGCAGGGTGGGGGGATTGATGGTATATGAAGTTAAAGGTAAATTCAGAAAATAATTGTTGAGAGCATTCGATATTTCAATTGGGTCTGTTACTACATCAGAATTGCAATCTTTTACAAGAGGTAAAGACTCTGTTTTCTTAGGGCCTGTGATTTCATTTATAATTTTCCACGCTTCCTTTGATCGATTAGAAGCTTTTAGGAACCTCGAGTCATTAAAGGTATTTTTACTATTTTTTATTAAGCCTTTATATTGTCTTTTAAGATTAGAGTACTGTACATGGGTTTCTAAATTTCCATGAAACTTGTCATGGTAGGCTAACAATTTGAGATCCTGAGATAGAGCCTGGATCTCAGGGGTAATCCAGCTGTTCTTATGTTTTAATTTGGGCTTGATTGGTACAGGAGGAAATGCATAATTGAAAAAATAAAGAAATCTAGAATAAAATAAATTAAAGCTGTTATTAAATGATGATCCTGCATTAAGGATCTCTGACCAATCATGATGGGTAAGGAGATAAATGAAATGCTGAGTTTTTGTATCACTAAAGATTCTGGTTGGGTCAGGAGAGACTGAGTAGGGCCGGGAGTTGGAAAAGTGAAATTGGGATACAATTGCACAGCGGTCAGATATGGAAGGGTCAAAAATTGTGGTATTTACTTTCATTTCATCATAGTCAGTATAAATATTATCCAATAAGGTCTTGGAGGAGGAAGTAATCCTAGTTGGGCTATTGACTAAGGGTTTCAGATTGTAGGACTGAAGAATACTGTATAGTTTTTTTTATCTGGTCCATTTATTAATAGATTACAGTTAAAATCTCCTGTAATTATGAGGAATGGCCTGTGTGGATGCTTCAGTAATGAAAATAGCAGGTTATCAAATTTTTGAGTGAAAGAATCAAAACACCCTAAAGGGGAGCGATAGATTACCATTATATGAAATTTGAGATGCTCATAAGAGAAACTTAGAGCAGCACATTCAAAATTTATCTCTTCATTCAGAGATGTTAAGTCCACAGTAAACTCATTAAATTTGACACTATTTTTAACAAAAATTACAACACCACCATGTTTATGAACTATACGGCAATAGGATGCAGCACAGGTATAACCAGGAAGTGATAATACGACATCTTGCATCCAATGCTCACACACACAAATAAAGTCAGGCTTTTCTAAACTCACCAGAGATTGCAGTTCATTGTATTTATTACTTAGGCATTGGATGTTTATTACCAACACCTTGAATACCAGAGAACTTGTAACTCCTAGTCAAGTTGTTTTTGGTTTTAAGTAACCAGTGATAAAATAATCAATTTAGCATTAAAGGAATAGAATAAAAATATAAAAATGTAGCAATTATTTACCAATTTGATCAAACACGTTTTAAAAAGGTAGTGATTGATGTTTGGGTGGCATTCTTCTTCTTTTCTTGATAAAGCTCTTTATATCCTCGCAAAAGTTCATTCAATCCTCGGATAAATTTGCCGCTTCGTTCCATGTTTGGGTCATCTTCAGTGAGGATTGCCATTCCCTTCTTGAAGAAGCTGAAGGCTTCAGACATCCTTTTTGTTGTCAGCTGTTTCAATTGTGGAGTTGATTCCCCCATTGTTGCTCTAACTCGATCAGGTCCTCGTTGGTCAGGTCTTGCCCATGTGAATCCATGAACTCCATTACATCATCTTGGTCCACTTCATCAAATCCAATCTCCTTTGCCAGTGTTACAATCTGTTGTTGGATTCTGTTGACATCAGCAGAGGCACTGACATTTTGAACAAACTCCGGCCAAATCTTTCGCCAAACACCGTTCATCATAGCCTGTGCAAACTCCGCCCACAACAATCCAATGTTGTCTATAGCCTTCTTAATATTATACCCTCTCCAGAATACCCAAACTGATTGTTTTTCCTCCCCGTCAGTATCAGTGATCAGCTCTTGCATGGTGTGACGGAGATAATAGGCCTTGAACATCGCTATCACTCCTTGGTCCATAGGCTGTAACAAATAAGTGGTATTTGGTGGCATAAATATGACTTGAATATTGTCTGACAGTTCTTCAATGTTAACAGGATGTCCAGGAGCGTTGTCTAAAACAAGTAAGACCCTGTTGTGAAGATTTTGTTCCTTGCAATATTCCTCAACAAAGGGTGAGAAGAATGACGTAACCCAATCCTGGAACAATGACTTCGTCACCCAGGCTTTCTTGTTAGATCGCCAAATAACAGGAAGTTGGGCCTTGTTGTATCCTTTCATTGCCCTTGGAATTTCAGAATAATAAACCAAGAGAGGTTTCAACTTTACGTCTCCTTCTGCGTTGCCACCAAGTAGAAGGGTGAGGCAATCTTTGGAAGCTTTGAAACCCGAGGCGGTTTTCTCCTCCCTCGAAATGTATGTGTGGGATGGCATTTTCTTCCAATATAATCCCATCTCATCTACATTAAACACTTGTTTTGGAGAAGAGCCTCCTTCCTCAATGATTTCCTTGAATTCCGCAGGGAAACTTGCTGCTGCAATGTTGTCTGCACCCATTAGACGAAGATTGTGAAAATTTGCCCGGATCTTAAACCAACCAATGCTTGCTTTAAAGTCAGTCTCAACATCACAAGATGAACCTTCACCACCATCACACTGCTTCAAATCCCGAAAGAGCAACTTAGCTTTCTCCTGAATTATAGACAAACTCATGGGCACATTTTGCTTATTCATATCCTCTATCCACACAATTAACAATCTCTCCATATTTTCCAAAGTGACATCTCTCCCTTTAGTAAAATGCAGTGTTCTTCTGGGGCTCACAGTTTTAGCACTAGTCTTGATCTCCTCATAATTATTTAAAATAGTTCTGACTGTTGTTGGAGGGAGGTTAAGTACATGCCCAATGTCAACAGCACGCTCCCCCTGCTCATGGCGATTAACAACATTTAACTTAACCTCCAAAGTAATAGCTTTACGTGTCTTCTTCAAAAGTGTACTTGCAGATGGATTGATTGTCGAACGTTTACCACTCATGGTTAAGGGTAAAGACTTAAGCAAAAAAAATATGTAAGAAAGACTATGTACCGCTGCACGCCAACTACACGAACAACGCGAGGGAATGAGGATTAGGAGAGAAATCGTTTTTAACATTGTTCTCCCACTTTCCTCTACATCATTGTAACCGCTCTGATTCCTCTGCTAACAAAGAGTGTTAAGTTCCAGTGGTAGATAATACAAATTGACTACATTTGTAAAACTTTATTCTATAAGTATTCTCCACATGAGTGGGAGAGAAATGAGTGGGAGGGGGTTGAAATTTGACTCCATGCCTCAGCGGTAACATCTTGCTCTGTCATTTTAACGAATAAACAATTGTTATGGAAGATAAGATGGGTTGATGTTTATGGCACTCGACTCAAATCAATGTAAATCTGACAGGAATGACGTAAAACAAAAAAATCTTCCCTTATTACTTAACGACGTTATAGTGAAACAACGCAAATCGGAGTGACATAAATCGGAGATTACCTGTACTTGTAATTCAGTCTTTGTTATGGGAGCTCTGCCCCCAAACCTCTGTAATTTTAAAGTACTTCGTTAACACGTAAACATAAATAAACGTAATATAAAATTTGCAAATCCTGTCACCTGATGGCGTCTCTGTGCTGTAGGTGGTATATCGAAGACTAGCCCTAAAATTCATCTAATTGTTTCATAAATAAAAAATAATTTTGGGATTATAAAATTTGTGCAGCATAATGTTTATTAATATAATTTTCATTAATATTTCTTTGCTACATAACTGCTATATGTCCAAAACTTTTTTACTTTCCGGAACATTCAAGTATGCAAATTTTATATTTATTGTTTACTTTTTAGGGCATATAAAAGTTGGTACCAGTAGTTTTTAATTTAAATTTTATTTCAACTTAATACTTAATTCATGCATACCCGTCATATATGACGAGCCATTACGCTAGTAAACAAATAAAACTTTTATTTCCATGGTTCCTGTTGTTTGCAGCAGAACAGGTTTTATTTCTCATGCAACCATAATATTACAATTAGAATCAATGTATTTGTTGTTGCAGAAACTTCATTTTAACATTTTGGAGAATTGTTTTAGATAAAAATTGCATAGGAGGATACTGCAAAACCAATAATTTCTGTAGCATATTAATTTAAATTATTTGTATTTATACCTCCAATGGTGCAACTCCCTTTGGAAAAAAGATTTCCAATAAAATTAATATGAGCACAGTCACTTTATCAAACCACCATTTATACACCAAAGCAAGTAATTTTTTGTGGGAGTGAATGGCGGGATGAAAATGCAATTTCTTCATAGCAAAGAGATAGATATGAGAAAATAAAACTAATACTTGCCTCCATGGAACCAAGAGGTTTGATATCTCTCTCCTCCTCATCACTATCATATAGCACCTGCCCTTGACTCAGGTAATGAGAGCTAAAAGCCACATGCTCTTGGAATGCATTTATCCATTTCTGCCAAGAGATGTTATTAATAGGCTATGATTAATATTAAGTAATAATGAGTAGAAGGAGAGGCAAAATATTATATAAATCACAAAGAGTAAAAATTAAAAATTAGTCGAAAAAGAAAATCTTAATTTAAACTATAAAAGTACAAGAATAAAAGTTTCTCTTGCAGTAATTTTTATATTGGAAAAGTTATACTTCCAGGTTCCTTAAATTATTTTAATCCAACTTAAAATGCTTGGAGTGCAAGAAGAATCACCATTCATGTGAGTTTCACATAGGACAAAAATTGTACATTTTTGCAACTGCAACTGATTCAAATAAGATGGGTCCCAAATTCATTTGCAAAGATTCTATGGGAAAATGCTGCTTCTGTTGGTTAAATTTAGTTTTTATACTGCATTAACATAGTAAAAACAGAAGAAAACATTGTTTTCGATCAAGAATAACTTAATAGCTACTTATCAGTCACTTTATTGTTAAAATTCAGGAATTATTTTATTTTATTATTCCACTGGGAGTGCTACATACATTGCAGAAACAATATAAAGAATGGCATATTCAATTCAAGTAAGTGTATTTATTATTGAACATTATTTTAAAACCAACTCAATTAAAGAATGTCACAGTAGGTTTCAATGCAAATATCCTGAGGAAAGTGTTCCAACTAAATCTTCAATTCAACATGCTCTTGAAAGATTTGGTAAATAAGGATCTGTTATTCTGCTGAAACGGAATTATCCTAAGAGAGTAGTGAGAGATGAGATGCTAAATAAAATCCATGTTATTGTTATGATTATTGTACAGATTAGTAGGGATGGGCCATGAAGGAATCAAGAGGAGTCAACTCTTTGATGCCCAAGAACCGATACTCCCGGTTCTGGAGTCGTCTCTGAGTGCACGGTGGCTTCTTGTGGGATTTAAATCAACTAAATAGCCAAACTGCTCTATCTTGGCATTGTTGCTGAATTGTTTTCTATGTAAACATTTAAAAATAACAATAAAACTGCTGAGTGACACAAGATTGGAAGCTAGAATTCAATCAGTAAAAGATTAGATTTCAATTAAAAGAAATTTACTAGACTTTAGAAGAACTAATAAATTCAGCAAAGGATAATGCAATTGTATCAGAAGCTAATAGTTTACTAAAGCAGATTCAAATATTGCCGTTGATCTTTTCTATAATTCTATGGTATGATATTCTCAATGATGTGAATCAAATTACCAAATACCGTAAATACCCGTGCATAATGCGCACTTTTTTTTTAAATATTTTAGTTAAAAATTAGGATGCGTGTTATACGAGGGTACATAATCTTCCTATTTTCATTTGACCCCATATTTCCACAATTTCGGCACAGTAATTACTGCCCCGGTATCCTCATATTTTTAATGGTGATTTTTACGAAAAGTAAGATAGATAATAGTTAAAATTTATTAACTAATTCTTTAAACATACATTAATTAGATATGAAAAGAATGAATTCAGTATTTATTCATTCTAAAAGCCCAGAAATTCTTCGTCACTGGACCTTTCTTCTTCGATGCTGTTATCGGAATCGTCATATTACGCATGACGTCACCCTACACCGGCGCCCGGCCTGGTGGTGAGGTACTGGTACTACTTACAATTAGAAACAATGCCTTCGAGTACGCAGGCAGTTGATGCTTCTTGTAGAACTAAGTAAAGTTATCGTTCCCTACCTTTCTCTCAGCATTCATATGTGATTTATTCTTGATTCTTAGAGTCTGTAGTTAATTATGGTTATTTGCTATCGTGTTTACGTGCTCCAGAGTGTTCTAAAAAAGGGTAAAACTGAAGGTACACCTCAGGTGTGACAAAAACGTACATAAAAAACAGGATTATCGTCATTCCTTCATTTTATTGGCTCAAAGAATGTCGTATGCCATACTATGAAATTAACATAATTCGATTTATTGTGTATATCCTAATATCAACTTGTAAGTAAACATAGAGTATGTAATGATTGAGTTAGCTGACGTTCTTTTGAAACGTTATTCGAAAATTTCATTTCGCACTTTCATTGTTACCAATACATACGTAATATCAATAATTCGATCATTGCCTTAGAACACGTTACACCATCTACTTTATTCTGGAACGGTAACGCTAAAAAAATCTGTGCGCACCATACGCGGGTATATAGAAAAATCATAGAATACTCGGCTGAAAACCCCCCTGCGCGTTATACGAGGGTGCGCATTATACGTGGGTATTTACGGTACATGTATCCAAACAACTGAAGTGACATTAGATTGTGCTCAAACACTAATTCGATTACAAAAAGAGAAGATCTGTGAAAAAGTAACAAATTCAATGATATATTAGAATTATTAGAAACTGATGCCCGCCAAATGGGAATAAGTACAGAATTTTCAAATACTCGCATTGTAAAAAAGAAAAGACAATTTAATGAAAATTGTGAAGAAAATTTTAGTCTCATTTTATTTAACGTTAATTGATATTGTAATAAGTCAATTAGATCAACATTTTGATACTGTACCTAAGATACTAAACAAATTTGACTTTTTGCTAAATATTAAAATTTCCACCGCTGCAGAGTTAGAAAATAGTGCAAGAGATTTCTATATTGAATATTCTAATGACGTTTCTTCTGAAATTTGTTCGGAATTTTCATATTTACAAACAATGTTAATAAACAATTATTATGTCTTAAAACCTATAGATATTTTAAGATATATATTAAAAAATAACTTGAAAGAAATATTTCCAAATATGGTAACAGCAATGAGAATATTTTTATCTCTTCCTGTAACAATAGCAGAAGCTGAGAGATCATTTAGTAAATTAAAATTGATCAAAACATACTTGCGATCAACAATGTTATAGGAAAGGTTAAATGCTTGTGCATTATTATCAATTAAGAGGGAAACCTTGTCTCCGTAATTCATATCATGCGGTTCAGCGCAGACGCATGACGTCAGCTCAGAGTCGACTCCAGTACTCGGAGTAAAAAGAATCGAGTGTGTCGACTTCAGGATTCACTTGGGCACATCCCTACAGATTAGTATACATTTATCAATAAACAATGACTAATTTAAATAAGGGCTGGTCTTATTTGAGTCACCCTGTATTTTGCAGGGATAAATATTATATGACATCTATGCCACTGCCATTCAAGGAATATCCTCAATCAAATCAGTATTTATACTAATATTTGGCTGCTTCTATTTGATCAAACAATATGACATTTATAGCAAAAGAAATTAACAAAATAAACATCTAACAACACAAACAAATTCACCATAATAACCAATCGAAAATAAAGTTCATTAGTCAATAAAAATGAATTTTACAAAACTTTTACAGAATAAAATGCTCCAATAAATTACTTAATCTACTTCCATTTAATTATATTATATTTTTCTTCTATTCTTCTAGTTATCTTTCATAAAATCATTTAGTTTACTCTGTGTATACTGAAATTTGCATTTTTAAGTGGCTTAAAGAGCAGAAATTCTTCATTCCCAGTATATGCACATATAACATTCACTAGTCTATCTGCACCACCTATTCTGAACAGGAAAATTTTCAAATCCACGTATTTCCTATAGTGCAACCTTTGAATGTGGACTAAGAGACGCCACATCCGAGTTGTAAATTAGAAGTAGCAGAGTATCACGAAACAATTAAAGTAAAAATTATTTAGGATAAGAATGAATTATAACATGAAAGACTGTACTGTAAAAGGATGATCAAAAACTGAGATGATGCTGCTATGTACTTCCAAAATTAACAAGCAAAAACAAAAAAACTGTGATGAAAAAAATAAGAACATACAACAGTAAAAAAGTTAACATAAAATTTATTTCCTTTTGTGATAAGGGATAGCTTTCAAGTGAGAAAAATGGATTGGTTTGGACAATTCTGTCAGATTTGATGACCTGTTAATCCAACAGAATCGCTACAATTTAAATGTTTCGAGTTGGCCAAACTGGCAAAGGGAAAGTTTTTTAACCTTTATCGTCTGGCATTTAAATCCCATTAGTAGACTTAGCCGGTCGGATTTTATTTTGGCATTTAAATTATTCCTTGCAGACCTTTGCATTTCTTTTATTTTCTCTTTTACTAGTAATGATAGAAGAACAAAATAAAAGGCAAAATGACGAGAATAAAGTAATTGATTTTTATTGATTCTAAGTATTTATTTTGTCTTGAGAAATTATAATACCATTTCACGAAAAAAAAAACAAATATGTAAATATTTATAATGTTTATGCATATAAAAGTTTTTCCTTTGTTGTAATTCCTAATTTTAGTATAGTCTTTGTGTGATATTCTTTAAAACAAGGATAAACGCAATCCTACATCGTACTTAGAGCATTGATAAACTGTGCGACTATCTTTGCCGTGCAGCGAATAGACATGGCATCTTGTCGACCCAATGCTAATTGTCTTTCACTTCCTGGTGACCTATGTTTGTTGACGCAGGGGATGGCCATCCTCTAGAGTGGTGTTGAGGGCATTCCTTTCTCCCAGCCTAAAAGATTCCTAATGAGAGCCAATCTGAAGTCTCAATTCGATGCAGAAATAAAAAAATACGTGAAAAACTAGAACTGAATGAAATGCTACTCCAAAAAATACCTACATATTAGTTCTATGCCAGAAAAGGCACAATAAAACAACGTGAATCACAGCAGAATTTTTATTCTTCAGTAACATGAGACGACACTGTAAATATCTTTTAAGGAGAGATTATAAACTATATGTGGATAGTGTCACTGACGACTTAAAATCAAATTGCAAACGTTTCTGGTCCCTTATTAATTCGAGATGCCGAAAACCGCATATACCAAATTTAATCAAACACGGAGATATTAGCGGTCTTGGTAATGAACGTCCTTCCGTTTTCAACAATTATTTCTCAACGAACTTCACTGTTCCCTCAGCAATTAGTAATTTGCCTAAAGTCAATTCTGTCACATCAGAGTCACTTTCTTGTTTGAGCACATCGCCCTCCGAAGTTAGAAATCTTCTCCTAGCATTGGATACGAAGAAATCATCTGGATCTGACAGAGTAAGCGCAATATACCTCAAAAACACAGTGGAAACTCTTTGTTTCCCCTTAGCAAATATATTTAATAGATGTCTCGCAAGTGGTGTGTTTCCGACTAAATGTAAATTATCAAATATCACACCGATCCTAAAATCCGGTACCAGCTCAAACGTTTCAAATTACCGACCCATTTCCATTCTCCCAATAATTTCAATTGTCTTTGAAAGAATAATACATAGAAATCTTCTTCAATATTCTCTCCCATGTATTTCCCACCAACAACATGGTTTTCTACCAGGAGGTTCATGTTTAACGAACCTAACAATACAACACAATGAAGTAACAACAGCCTTTGAGGATAGATCACAACTTGACATGTGTTATATTGATCTGAATAAAGCATTCGATTCTGTTGACCACAGGCTACTCATACACAAACTTGCCAACAGATTCAATATTCATGGTCCGCTTTTGAGATTAATTCAAGATTATTTGCAATCACGTCTTCAAAGAGTTTAATTGATGGAGTTTCCTCTTCAGCTATTCTAGTTCTCTCTGGTGTACCCCAAGGCAGCGTCTTAGGTCCCTTAATTTTTGCTTTATTTATTGATGACGTTGTTGATATAGCCACACTACACTCCTGCAAAATTTTACTCTATGCAGACGACTGCAAAATCTTCAAAATGATAAATTCTCCCCAGGACAACTTGGTACTCCAGTCTGCACTTACTTCTTTTGCCGAGTGGTGCGCAACTTGGAAACTCAAAATTAATCCTACAAAATGTAAGCTTCTTCCTTTCAGTTTAAAATCCACCATTATTCCTTTTTCATACATAATAAGCGGTGATACCATTCCAATTGTTTACGACATTAATGATCTAGGAGTCATCTTTGACAGTAAACTCACCTTTAATAAGCAAATTGAAAAAATTGTCTCTGAATCCATGTCTCTTCTGGGAATATTATATAGACTCCCAGAAATCAAATAGACTCCCAGAAATCAAATATCCTTCTGCTATGATTTCATTTTATAACGGTTGTGTTTTACCAGTGGTAAGTTACTGCTCTCCAATTTGGTGTACTGCTGCCCCCACAAATCTAAAGCATTTAGATTCAATAGCGAGGTTTTTCCTAGCGATAATCTGACACCACTCACAGATTCCTAACTATAATTTAAGCCTTCCTTCACTTTCTAGTAGACGACAGTTTTCCGAACTTACCTTCCTGCATTCAATTATTAACGGTTTCTACCGCTCACCTGAAATTTTAGCATACTTTGCCCTCTGTATTCCCTTGCACACAACCCATCTGAAGGACTTGTTTCATATTCCCAATTTTAGTCTCTCTATTTCGAAGCGCTCTCTCTTCTGCCGGATTCCAACAGCATACAATAACCTGCTGCATCATAACTCAGGAGTTGACATATTTTCAGGTAATTACTTCAAAAAACAGTTAGCAGAACTCTTATTTTCTTAATGTCAAGCTATGTACCATATTAATGTTATGTTATTTTATTATTGTATTATACTTGTTTATTGTTTCCAATGTAATTAGGCCATTGTGCTGTTTTTGGGACAAATAAATAAATAAATTATGCTTACACCTCAAAGATGCATGGAGAACTGAATGCTAAGGGTGCAGAGAAGGTCCAGCATGAGAGCTGAGCCCAGCAGAGAGAGGATAAACAGAGACGGATATCCATCCATTTATTTACCATTCAAGAAAGAGATAAGCAAAAGTCATGAATCACACTCCCATGTCTCTTTTTCTCATGCCATTCCCATGCTACTCCCATCCCTTTGAGGAGCAAGTAAATAAAAAAGGAAAAAGACTATAGGAACTTAGTACTCTTTCGTAAACAAATATCTCGTAAAAAATATCTACGTTTTATTTCTAGGTCAAAAAAGGCATAATAAAATAGAACATGAATCAAAGCAGCATTTTTATTTTGCTTACGCCTCAAAGATGCCTGGTGAACTCAATACTAAGGACAAAGAGAAGGTCCAGCAAGAAAGCCGAGCCCAGCTGAGAGAGGATAAACAGAGAACGATAACCATGGGGGGAATTTGTTTATCATTCAAGAAAGAGATCAACAAAAGTCATGAATCACATTCCCAGACCTCTTGGATGGTGTTCCAAGTAGTGATGACGTTTATAGAATGCCAAATCCCTTCGAGGAACAAGTATTAGAAAAGGAAAAATAGTGTGGGAACATTAAGTTCCCATTCATCCAATTGAACAGTTTTTTAGCGGGAACTTAAGTTCCCTTTAGAACAATAAAGGTTAATATAAATATAGTATTTACCCAAATATACTTTATGTTCATGTGTCTCACGCACACCTTTTTTCCCTTAAATCCCCGTCAAAAAACTTGGTGCGCGTCTTACACGAGTATTTCATCTTAGGCATTGAAACGCGATGTATTATACAAACTTACCTGAATTCGTGTTTCGGTATGACAATGATGCAGCTGGTGTTGATTACTACTTAAAATACCGGAGAAAAGGTACCAATGAAATAGCTACAAAATTCTGACTTCGTCGATTTCATTGAAACAGAATACATAAAAGCTGGACTGAGTAGGCAATATGATATGTTGAAAGCACGTACATACATAGTAGTTATCTTTCGAATGTTTAGCACTGCCAGATCAAATTTCTAAACGATAATGCTTATCCTCTGAAACAGTATACGTATCAGTTATAGTCTTTTCTAAGAAGATACAAAATCTCTGTTCCTGATTCCTTTGCACCATTCACTCCTTTTACTCAGTACATCGTATTTGGTTTGTGCGTGCGCATACCATTTGCTTTTGCTGGTGGTCACAATTTCAGGTTATCTCCTCTTGCCTTATAGCCCCTAAAATGAATAGTAATAAAATATTGCCATCTTTTACTGCAAGCGAAAAGCTGAAAGTGATCAGAGATGCAAAAGATATAGGAAACCATGCTGCAGGAGGAAAGCATGATGTGTCAGAATCATGCATAAGGGATTGGAGGAAGAAAATGGACAGGAACAGAAGAGCCTTTAGGGGAAGATCTGCCAGATATCCTGTAATAGAAGAACAGCTAGCCGATTACATAAGGTATAGACGGCAATATGGCTATGCGGTGTCGACAGAAATGTGTGTCATAAAAGCGCTACAGATAGCCAGAGAGTTAGGTGTTAGTCAAGCTGAGTTTAAAGCTAGCAAGGGATGGGCGCATAAGTTTTTTCGTCGGAATGGCCTTTCGTTTAGGAGGACAACGATTTCTCAACGCCTCCCCGAAACTTATGAGGAGAAACTGTTAAGTTTTCAGCGATATGTTATATGCCTGTGAGAAAAGTACTCATACTTATTAGACCAAATAGGAAACACTGATCAAACACCTGTGTATTTCGAAATGCCATATGATACGACAGTTGCTGATATGGGTACAAAAACGGTTCAAGTGATCACTGGTGGAGGAGAAAAACGATGCACTCTCATGCTTGCAGTGTCAGTGGACGGAAAGAAACTACCACCATAGGTCATATTTAAAAGAAAAACTCTTCCGAAAAATGAAAAGTTCCCAGCAGGAATTTTAGTAAGGCCACATGAAAAGGGTTGGATGAACAGTGATCTAGTTTTAGACTGGATAAAGTGTGTGTGGGAATGTCGCCCAGGTGCCTTCTCAATCTCCCCAATATGTTGTTGCTGGACGGTTTTCGTGGCCACCTGACTGAAGACGTGAAGGAACGCCTTAAAAAGAGAAAAACTGACCAGGTGATCATTCCAGGAGGAATGGCATTCTTGCTTCACCCACTGGATGTTTGCATCAATCGTCCTTTCAAAAATCATATGAAGAGGCAATATACAGAATGGATGGCGAGTACTGTTCATGAAACTACGCCGACGGGTAGGATAAGGAAGCCAGAATTGAAGCAGATATGCGAATGGATCATCACATCTTGGAACCTAATTGAAGAGGAGGTGATAGTAAAAAGCTTCAAGAAGTGCTGCATCACAAATAAATTGGACGGTAGTGAAGACAGCATTGTTTGGGAAACTAGCGAGGAGGAAGGCGAGAGTTCCGCCGAAAATGTTGATAGCATGAGTGACGAAGATTAAAAGTCAGTATAAAAAGCTTTCTTAAATATATTTATATATACTTCTGCGTTTATATCAATTTGTTTCATTTCTAAATCACATATAATTTCTTCTACCACAGGGGAAATCTCGAAATTGACCAGACAGTGACAGCTAATTTCGCTATTCACCGGACGTTTTTAGTGTAAAAAAATTGACGCAATAGTAAATATTTTAATTTCTTAGGAAAATTTGTTGTTCCTTTCCAAAGATTCTTAAATAATAAATGCTTTTGTTTTGTTATAAAGTTTTTTAATTCTTTGCCGATTTTTTTGCAAATTATTTTTCCCTATATCTTGATGCGCGTCTTACACGAGTGCGTGTGATACACATGAACATATGGTAAGTTTCAACTTTTTTCTAAATGTTAAATCTCCAGAACGAGCATGTGGCTTATATGCAAGGAAAAACAATCCATAAAATCCAGAAATGTGAGACAATTATTCAAATTCACTAAGACTTCGTTAAATAGCTTGGTGATGAAATGCACAGTATGTGGTGTATAAAAACAACATAAATACCAGAAAAGATAAAAAGGGAAAGAAATATTATTATTGATGATGGAGTTACAAACATCAGCTTTTGCAGGCGATTGCTACAGTAATGCCAGGGGCCTGCGAGAAAAATGCCGTAGTCTGATGAATATCAAGGCACCATCACAGTTGTCTCATAATCTAATAATTCTATCATGGGAAACATTTTGGTAGTGTTTCTTTCGACTAGGAAGTTGTGATTTTGCATCATTTTCCATGTGCAGCAGGTGAAAAGCTGAACATTACAAGATTTTTAACAATATTGTCCATTTTATCCCTCAAAATGAATATATTGCTGATTGGCTACAAATAATTTGCCAAAATACTTTATTATTATAAATAATAACAATGTTTTTAGTATTTGTGTACAGGTCTCTCTTTACAACAGTGTTTTCAGAATTCCTCTATCATTTTTCCCCACTGACGAGTTTCTTTTTAAAGTTGTAACCCAATTAAAACCATTGTAATTAACATAGAGCTTAGAAAATTATTGCATTGCCTCTATTATATCTTAGTTCATCACTGTTTTAAATTTCAAAAGATTTTGTTCAGTAGTTATTCGTTTATGAATTATTATATATGACTACTTTCGCGAAAGTTGGTTGCATAGCTGGTTTTTACGGGTAGTTTCTGTGTTTAACTCGCCGTAAAATTTTACATTTTCTTTCTAAAAATATTAAAAACTCAAACCTTATTAAGCATGAAATGAGCTTTCCTATGGTATTTTTGTATATTATTTCCAATAAACGTAGCGCAAATGATCGCGCGTCAAAGTTGAGATGCACGTCTTTTTGACGCGGACAGTAGTGATTTTTATTTAGACAATGTTTCATACCTAATCACAATTTTTGAAGTGTAGTTTATATTCAGGAACTTTTTTTCCCCTAGATTCAGCCTCAAAGAACAAGGGTGCAGTGGTAGCTTGTATGAAAGTAAATACAGTATTTGCTATGAAGTGTTTCCACTGAACCAAGTACAGAGTAAACTTAGATAAAAATATTTAGGCTGTTAGTGCTAGTATTACAAAAGCAAATAGAGCAAACCTCTAGAATATTCTAAAAATTTGTTTTTCTAAAATTATATCATATTTTCATGTCATTCATTATCTTAATTTGAATATATTGTCACCTCTATTAATAAATGTTATTGCAGAACAAATAATACATCTTTTTAACCAAACAAAGCCAAAGGATTACTCTCTATAATTGTACAACCACAGCATAATCATAACATGGAATGTGTATATAGGATAGACCTACAAATGAAAAGCATCAATAGAAAATCTATCCTTGAAAATAATGACACATAAATAATGCAGCCAAATCCTGATATAGCACCTCCCCTATATAGTGCCATCTCACATACCACCCATGAATCCTTGTAAACAGAACTTCCATTTTATGATAACATAGAGCAAGCATATACCTTTATTTACTGCCACCCCTGCTTTAACACCAACGTCAGTGATGGAAAAACGGCGGCACTAAATCAGGGGTTGGCTATATTATTACAACCAAAATATGTAAAATGGCAATAAATAATGAAACTTGTAAAATTTTTAGCTTTAACATTATCACCTTCTCGTAAAGTACATGCTAGTGTCATGTTGTTAATACCAATAAAGTGCTAACTGATTAATTTTAGAAAATTTCTTACCAGTCGACTAACTTCAGTACCTTCTCCTGAGTCAAGAACACTCAAGCGATGCATAGTGCCATCTGAGAATCGGAAAGAGAAGGATGAAGAGTCGTGAGATTCATCTGGAGGGAGAATTACTCGGGCACCTGAATCTAGGC
The DNA here is from genome assembly GCA_028673005.1 of Tanypteryx hageni. Classification (NCBI taxonomy): domain Eukaryota; kingdom Metazoa; phylum Arthropoda; class Insecta; order Odonata; family Petaluridae; genus Tanypteryx; species Tanypteryx hageni. The sequence goes on along the minus strand of CM054113.1, from coordinate 209,493,621 downwards.
ATTTGCAGCCTCGCCTCTTTGACCCAGACCAAGCATCTGCACGAGTGCTGTAATATGTAAGAACACCTCTCTCAAGGACTGCCTGCAAAGTAAAGAGAAAACAAACAGCAGTGAGACTATGAAGAAGGTACAAGATGAACTCATGTTTGCATAATTGAGTAAATAGAAGTTTATCCAATAAATCAATAGTAAAGGAAAAATTCTCAGGTGTATGCCAGAAACTTGAACCTCTTATTCTTACCCATATAGGCTTCCAACCAAGAAACCTTGACCGTTTGAGCAACTGTCCTTCAAAACGCGTTGCTGTCTTTTGTAATTGACGGAGAGGCTGAACACACAACACTTGACGCATCTGAGCATCCCTTGCCATCTCAAGGGCTGTTTGACCTAAAAGAAAAACAATAAATACTTTCCTTTTCAAAAATAAGAGAAAGAAACTACAAAGGCACATAAAATTTAACAATGAAATATTGAAATATTTTACTTAAATAAAAATTTAGTACACATTTATGAAAAATAGAACTTGATTTTGCATTGTTTTAAAATAAAGTACAAAATAAAAATTAATACAACCCACCTCTGTTGTTGCGAATGGAAGTATCAATGCCATTTTGCAAGAGAAGGACAGCAACTTCTTTATGACCACGGTAAGAAGCACAGTGCAAGCAAGTATTTCCTTGAGCATCAATACAATTTATGCTTGGAGGTTTGTCCTGCTTTAACTGAAACAATGACACTTCATTTTGAAACACAAAAAGTGAAGGATTTTAGATATAAATGGATTTCACCACAATTATTACTAGATATTTTTAGAAATTGAATTTAGACTCTTAAACAATATTCTGGTTTAAACCCAAATTTCTTTTATGCATAAGCAATAAATTATTTTATAAAGCATTAATATAAGAATCAGTGGCGTAGCAAGGTGAAGCCGGGCCCTGGTTCGAGAATTCTTTACGATATACTGTATATACTCGTGTATAGTTCGACTCCGTGTATAGTTCAACCTACAATTTCTCGGCGAAAAAATTAGATTTTTTCATATATCTCGTGTATATTTTTGGGAATAACTTTGAAACAGAAAAAATTCTGCTATGACCGGGAATCAAACCCGGGTCTTAGCAGAATTTTTTCTGTTTCAAAGTTATACCCAAAATTACAGCTTATGCCATTCTGCATAGTTTCATATTATTCCACCAAACTCGTGTATAATTCGACCCTAGCTTTCTACTTACTCTTTTACCCTAGATTTCTGTCAGGATCGACATTTTTCGTTTCGATATCTCGAAGCTCACAATCGAGGTATAAAGAACGATCTTGGTTTTCAACAGCTTTTAGCATCATAATAATACTATACTAATAATAAACTGTAAACATCGTAAACCTATTGCACGATCTTGAGAAGAAAAATATTTATTACTTTTTAACTACGAGATGTGACATATGAATGGTAGCAGAATTTCTAGCAAATAGACGAAAATTAAGCTTATATAATGAAAATTAATAGCCACATATTACTCATAAAACCTTTAATAAAAGTTATGAATGATAGTTGAACAGATGAAATAAACTCATTTTAATTCTTCCGCTTTGTGACTTTATACATTGATATCATTCCAACTCATCTGTTGTTATAAGACGCAAGAAAGATATGCATAGAAATCAAGAAAACAATCGGTGAATATAAGACAGGCTTTAGTATTCACGTAACAACATTACAACGACAAAAGGTCAGTATAATGGTTACATTACAAATTTTGGTTAAAATGCACTATAACCCACCACAGAACGTATAAAAAAATAATGAAAAATACTAATGGGTCGCAATCAAATCAGAATTTCGAGATAATACAGGACAGGTATATATAGGGTGACCATACGTCCGGGTTTCCGAGGACATGCCCTCTTTTTTTAGGTGTCCTCGGACGTCCTCGCGGGTTTTTAAAATTTGTCCTCGTTTGTCCTAGTTTTTCTATTTACAACTCGAGATTTACATTCACTTTAAATTCTTACACCCTCTGCATTCATTTAAGCATCACTTATAAGAATGTGAGTGATACCCAAACAAATTATGGTACATACAGTAGGGGTACTTTTCTGTTATATCCACCGTGACTGCTGCGCTATCGTCGGGTTTTCATTAAATATCACAGACCACACGTGCTGTCATATCTACGTCAATGGAGAGTGTTATAGCTTACGCGGCCGCCAATAGATAGCGCAGAAGTTACGGTGGCTATAACAGAAAAGTACCACAGTACGCACTATCGCAGCAAAAACATCGATAATATCAAAGTATCGTTTTATGTTTTTGTCCCTGGCAAGTAGTTGCTACTGTTTTTCAAAAGAAAGCAATGTATGGAATGCAGTACTGCTGCAAAAACATGGAATAATCGTTTTATGCTTGTATCTGGTGATGTGCATGTTCAGCACTTTTTGGTCCATCACCACTAGTATCCCAGGCAAGTAGTTGCTATTGTTTTTCAATAGAATGCAGTGTCCGCCCATTAAGTGTGTTGAAATAATGTAAATAAACATAGATATGGGTGTAAAATAATTTGTATAATCAGTAATAAATACATTACTTTTCTAAAATATGCTAAGTATATTACATACCTAAAGTGGAAATTATCTGTAAACTACATTAACTTACATTTTTTATTTACAAATAAAATTACTATAATATAATTTATCATTTATCACTTTTCAGATAGGAAAATTTTCATGCAATTATTCTTATTTTCTTAAATAAGTACTCTTCAGAATAGCCGAAATGGGAAAAAGAAAGTGTAACTAAGTGTAACTAATGAAATGCTTCAAGAACATCCTTCATTCAAGAAAGGTAAAACTAAACATGATGTAATCTGTATCATTTGCAATAGTGTTATTTCTGTTGCAAATAAAGGAAAACTTGATTTGAAAGAACATCTGAACACTGAAAAACGTAAGCGTAACACCAGATGTGCATCGGCTTCATCAAATGTTTTGGAAAAATTTATTGTACCTAACAAGCATGTTAAACTCATCAGAGATTCTGAAGGCGTGGCAGCATATCATACAGTAATGCATCACCAGTCATACTGCTCGCTGGATTGTTGGATTCCGCTAATGAAAAGAATGTTTCCTGATTCACATATTTGTCAAAAAATGTTGTGTGGCAGGACTAAGGCTGAGGCAATCATAAATAATATTTTTGGACCACATACAATTGATCTTGTAATGAATGATTTAAAGAACATACCATATATAAGCATTTCAACAGATGCTAGCAATCATGGTTCACTGAAAATATTCCCAATTTTAATTCAGTACTTTGACTATCAAAACGGTGGAACTAAATGTAAATTATTAGATATAATTAATCAACCCAATGAGCAATCACACACAATTGCAAATATGATATGTGATGTTTTAACCAAAAAGAACATTATAACTAAATGTATCTCCTTTTCTGGTGATAACTGTAATACTAACTTCGGTGGTGTCAAAAGAGCTGAAAGAAATAATGTGTATTTTAAACTAAAAGAAAAACTTAATGATAAATTAATTGTAATTGGTTGTCCAGCACACGTTTTAAATAATACTGTGCATTATAGTTTTCATGGGTTACCAGTCAATATAGAAATGCTGGTTAGTGTAATCTACAATCATTTCTCTATTTATACTGTGAGAGTTGAATCACTAAAGGACTTTTGCAATTTTGTAGAGACAGAGTATAAGCAACCTTTATACTATACCAAAACGCGATGGTTCTCTCTCTTTCCAGCCATAAATCGCATTTTAGAACTTTATGAAGGGTTTAAATCCTATTTTCTGTCGCTGGGAGATTCACCAGCAATATTGCAAAAATTTTTTGAAGATGATATGAATGAGGCATACCTTTCACTCGCTCATTCATTCATGTCAGTCTTTCAAGGAAATATAAAACGTATTGAAAGAGACTGTATTTCAATAATTGAAGTGCGGAAAATCCTTAAGACTGTTTTTCATTTGCTCAAGGAGAGGAAAACCAATAAATTTCTTCCGTTAAAAGTGTGCTCAATACTAAAAATTGCAACAGAAAATGGTAAGGAAAATGAAGTCACACAGTTTAGAGTTCAAATTGAGAATTTGTATGGCTGTACTTTAAAATATATTGAATCATGGTTAAAACCATTAGATGAGTTTCAAATCTTAGAATGGATCGATTTGGCAGAAATTCCTTCTTGGGACAATGTTCATTCCTGCTTAGAATATCTTTGTGAGAAGGGAGTCACAGTCGATGATGTAAAACTGTTTGATCAATGGCATAATTTAAAGTTATTCTTGGAAACACAACAAGAAAATGAGAAATGGAATACATTAATTGCAAATGAGAAATGGGTGATGTTTTTTAAACAATGTAAAACTTCTGAATTAACGTCCGAGTTACTAAAAATTGTACAATTCATCTTCTGTGTATTTGGCCACAATGCAAATGTTGAACGTGCATTTTCATTGATAAATAGTCAGTGGACAAAGGAAAGAAACCAATTAAAAATTGAAGCTGTTAAAGGAATATTATTTACTAAATATAACATGCAAATGACATGTGAAGAATTTTACAACCACATAATTAATGAACCAAAAGTTTTAGAAGAAATTTCATCTTCAAGTAAATATTAATTTCAATTAATTATTAAATGTTTTTTTTTAAAGAATACCTATTTAATTTTTATGTCAACAAGATGTATTTTATTTTGCCACTATTTTCTGTTTTTTATCTTTTGCAATAAAAAAATTTATAGTCCTATTTTTGTATTCTTCCTAAAATTAATTTCTTCCTCTGCTATCCTAGTTATCATAAAAAATATATAGTCCCCCTATCCATTCTTTAAGGCTGTTCAGTTAATATCATGGTATAAAATTCATGGAAAAAATAAGAAATTGATGAACTACTGCATAAGGAATGTGTTTTTTTGTCAAACTTTGGAATTAAGTTCTGAATTATTAAAAATTATAGTATTTATTCCTTCTATATTCGGTCTTCATTGATGAACATTCAATGAACAAAAGGGAAGAAACCTGTTACAGTTTGAAGTAAATAAAGGTTTATTGTTTACTACACATAATATGAAAAAGAAATGCCAAGAATTTTAAGATCAAATAACTAAAGAGCCGAAAATCTTAGAAAATATTAATTTTTTAAAAGTATTAAATGTATTTTTAAAAGAATGTCTGTTTTATTTTATCAGAAGAAATTTCTATTTTATCAATAAATCATATAACGTTCATAATTTTTTGTTAATAAAAAAGTTTAAAATGTCCTAGTTTTGTCCTCTTTTTAAAAATGGGAATGTCCTAGTTTCTCTAAAAAAAATATGGTCACCCTAGGTATACAAGTCTTCGAAAAAGAAAAAAATGAAAAACACAACATAGTTCTAATGAAAATCGATAAAATTAAAGGTAAATAGGAAGTTTTGGAGCTATATCATAGAAGTTAAGTCAGCGAGGTGGGTGACCAAAAAATATCTTGATTTTTATTATGATATTTTTAAAAAGATAATTTTTTAGATCCGAGATTTAAACCCTCAAAAGTATTACTCGTGTATAGTTCGACCCCCAATTTTTTGCACAAACCTTTGGTCTTAAAAACTCGAACTATACACGAGTATATACAGTATATTGGTAATCTTATTTTTTATAGGGAATAATTTTAATTATATCAATTTATTAACACTTAGGTGTTTCATAAATAAAATATATTGCAATTTTCACAATTTTATGCTTTTAATTGTAAATAATATTATTTCAGAGAACAAATATTCCAGAAATCAGGTCGTACGATTATGAAGCTATAAATAACTATTTTTATACTGCAAGAAAAATAATCTGTAGCCCACATGTAAATAGCACCTATCACATAACACATTATTAACTTGCTACTTAGCAAAATTCTTCTTGTGAGCTTTACTTTCCGCAAAATTGATTACAATAGCAGAAGGGTCAAATTTAATAGCACAGGCTCGTTCAATCAGAAATCATTGCAAGTCCACTGAGGTGCTCCTGCCCCATTAAGCACCTTAAATAATTTTTATCAATTTCAACTTAGAAAATGAGCGTTCTCATGTAGCCACAGTAACAGGGAGCATAAGAAATAATAAACAGGCTTTGCATGTGTCTAGAAATGTTGAAGCTAATACATAGTTTTCTACAATTAACATAAAGGATAAATCATATACAGAATCAAATTGGCTAATTTGCATTTTAAAGCTGGATCTGAAAAATACAATTTGAGGGCCTAAATCTAGAGTGAGATCTTAAGGGTAGGCTTCTGCTAAATTACTTGTAGCTTCAAACAGTTCATCATCAGTGTATGAGAGCATTTGTTGGGGCAGCAAACATCTAAACAGATTTACAACACTGTGAAGTCCTAGAAAACGTTAATTTAGTTGAATAAGAATTATATCAAGTGATTTAGAGAAAACATTGATTTCAAATAATTTTACAGGCTCATTCAATCTGCTGTCGTTTTCAAGCTCGTCAAAATGTGTTACGCTTTGCGAGTTTTTCTGAAACTTGGATTTGATGCCCCAGCAATTAGTTGTATCTGTAGCAGTTTGAACCACAGATTTAAAACCATTCCAATATAATTTTAAGTCTTCATATGCATCTTTTAACAAAACCATAGCTTTGTTGATGTCCTGTTTTTCAGATCAGAGAAGTTTAGAGACGGTATTAATTGTTGTGAGAATTTTGCTTTGCATTACAATAATTAGCACAACTTCAAAACACTCAAGCCTTTTACAGAGAGCTGTTGCTTCAGCCTTTTCTTCAGATTTGGTTGTTTTTAAAATAATCATGGTTAAAACTTTCAAAACATCTGTAAACCTAAACCTTAGTGCAATAAGCGCATTGTTTCTGTTGGGCCACCTTGTGCCTTTTAAGTGTGGTGATGATTATTCCTTCTGCAGAGAACAGTTTCCATCTCTCAGTAATATTCCCAAAGAACACGTACATTTTCTTAAGTAGACTGTAAAAATTACAGAGTTGTGGAATCGATTTTATAAAAATGTCTTGCTTTTTGAATTCAGAGCTCTGTGCTGTTTCCTAATCATGGGCAGAGAAGAAATTTTCAATTCCGCAAACCAAAAGTAAGAGTTCTAGATCACTCGAAATAAGCACATAGACGAAAGACAAAATGATGCTGATTTGACAAGACTGAAACAAAATGATCAGCTCTGCATGGCTACTATCCAGTAATGAAGAGAAGACATTTAAAATTCCACAAATCAAAAGTAAGAGTTCTTCTAAATCACACGAAATAAGCACCGAGATGAAAGACAAAATGATGCTGCTTCGACAACAGGCCGAAAGAAAGTGAGGTTTAGGAGGAATGAACTCTGGGAGCAGGCCGGGTTAGATCTTAAGGTGTAATGACAAGCAAATTGCAAAAACCACTGGAAAAAGACATGTGCACTCTAGAAACCACTTCTTTTCAGATAAATGGGTCCTTCAAATGCATATTGTGCGTATTTTGACCTTTGCTTGCCTGTTTGGGGACGATATGCTATATTCACGCCGAGAGAATGTGGCCTCCCGTTACACCAGGCTTAGACAGAGCGTCTGTTACCCTTCCCTCTCACACTGCCATTCAAAACTTAACTGCCTGAGCTTTCAATTAAGATTATTGTGCAGGTCAAAGACGTCGCATTGGCCCTTGGGGCCCCCGCGCTCCGGGCCGTGGTTCGACCGAACAATCGGAACCATGGTCACTACGCCACTGATAAGAATAAGCTTTAATGATGAGAAATTCCCATATATAAAAATTTTGTAAAATGCCATTGCAACTTTAAAAATTATAATAACACAAATTTTATTATTACAATTATACCAATATTTATCACCTTGGAATGTGTTAGATTGTAAAATTACAAGATTTTTTTAATAGAATTTGTTAAATAAATATTAAAACCACTTCTAGAGATAGAAAGAAAACTGTTTTAATCTATTATCTCATAATAGATTCCTCGAGGTTTATAAAAGGCTCGAGTTGAAGTAATTTATTAAAACTAATATTACTTAACAGTAATAAAATTTTTGGAAAAATATTTGAAAAACTGTGGAACATAACTTAGTTCAACGTTTGAAAAATGATGTTTCACAAGTCCCTTATAATGTTTAGTGCTATAGTTAAAACAATCTAGCATTTTTACTTTGACTTTTCATCAAGAAAAAGCTCAGAAAATTCCTTTTCAACATTTGTTTGTTCCAACTTTTCCGAGGAATAATAAGAGGAAAAATTTAATATTTTTCCAATTTGAATTTTGTAATGTAGAACATCTGCAACAACTGCATTTGTTTTAACCCAGTGTTTGCCTAATCTCAAAAACAAGAAATTACTCTTTAATGATAGGGAATGAATTCTTCCTAGTAAATGTACAACAAACCAGCATGCTAATTGTTCTCAAATATCCCTGATTCTGCAATAGGCACAAGTCAATTCTTGCAATTAAAGGACAGAAAATTTATTTTATTTAACTGTATCATCTTGTTTATGGAGCAGACAGACAGAATGAAAAACTAACTCATATTACATATTAATTTACATTAACAACTTTGAGTAAATACATCATGGCAGAGGCCAAAAATTATTAACATAAAAGAAACCCAAAGAATAACAAAGCAAAACAATATGTGGTACCCACCATTGCAGCTACTGCTTTAAGATCACCCTGCCGTGACACAGCCAGAAGTGCCTCTTCCCGGCGCCTTGCCTCAGTGGTCTCAGCTGCAGCCAATAATTTGCATACCTCAGGATCTCTACCAACCTCCCGAGGGGTAAGACCCTCTCCATTGGCCACAGCCACATCTGCACCACGTCCCAAAAGAACCAACACTAAATCCTGCATTATATATGGTTGAAAGCATAGTAAGACTTCAATAAGTATAATGGTGTTTAGTTAATTGGAAAGTAACAATCAATACAATTTCAATTCAAGTATAGCAATAATAACTCAAAAATTAAGAAATTGTTGCACATAGGATAATTTTCATCAAAATTAATGTTATTTACTGAAATAATGCTATTTAAAATGTTCAACATTATTTTAAATTTATCTAATGAGTAAAACATATATAGTCTGCTCATGTCACCTCTCTGCCTATAAATGCGGCTTTATGCAGCGATGTGTCCCCAGCATCATTAATTGCATTGATGTCTGCTCCGTGGTCAAGGAGAAGCTCTACCACAGTAAGATGACCAAAGTATGAAGCAAGATGCAACGGTGTCCAGCCAAAATTACTTTTGCTTTTTCCTGAAATGATATAAATATTCTGCATAAGCACCAAAATGAATCATACTGTTAAAAATAAATAACATTTACCATATACCATTCATAAGTAACTGGCCTTATAATAAAGCATTAATAAATTTCATTTCCCTCCAGGTGCTGGAGAAAAAATTTTCTAATGAGAAAGTATGTAGGATACCTTATACCTCAAGGTAACATTTAAGTGCAAAGGAGTCAGATATGATATATAACATATACATATACTGTTATTACACCTCAATATACAATGTATAAGAAACAAAATTCTTGATTTTGAAGGGCTGATAAGCCCCCACAGGCCAGGTATTGTCTGCATATGTCAACACTGCCTTAAGTGTGATGGATTAACTGCAATTAATCTTCCTGGATTGCAGGTGCTTTCTATCACTCCCTGCACATAAATGGCGGAGAATTAATTTTTTCAAAACAACATTTAATTTCAGATAAACGTTGAATTTTCATGAAATGGCCAAATTTAAGAATTTAAGTGTTGTGTAATACATGTAAGAACTGACAACTCATTCTTTTATCTAACCTCTTTATATCATTCTCCTACAGGAATATTCATTGTATTTCTTGAATACCTGTCTCCATGACAGGGTCCCTAATACTTTCTATAATTCACACACTTCCCTTGATAATATTCTTATATATTTATGTCCATATTTCGTTAAAATTGAAGCTCTTGTATCTGATATATATGACCACTATCCCGTGCTATCCATACTCTGCTTTAAGTCTGAAGCTAGGGTAATGTATTGCAACAAACACAAAGTCAAGCAGTGATTTCTTCATTCGCAACCTCAAAACCGACACCTGGTTGGAAGTTTTTATTGGTGAAAGTTAAGAGGAAAGTTTCCATCAATTCCATGATAAATTTTAATATTATTTCAGCATAGATTTTCAAGTAACCTGCAGCGAGCTGTTACAGAACAAAGGTGATAAAAATAAATTGGTAATAAAATGAAACCTGACAATTCTCAACCTTTCTCAAGGAACTAGCTACACATTAAAATATCTAATAATGACATTGTAGTATTGTGGTGCTTAGCTTATAAGAGACAATACCATAACCAATGCTAAGAGAACCCACAATAACAACAGATTAATTATTGCTGAGAACAAGTTAAAAGAAATATGGAGAATTATACAAAAATATTATTAATAATAGAAACTGATCCTACATTACTCCTCACCACCTTTTTCATACTTATCAGTTAATACTATTTTAGATCCATCAATTACCACATCTCTTTTCAGTGAACACTTCACAAATTAATCTAATAGTCCTCACTCACATGCTCAAAGTGAACTTGACCATTCCAAGTTTATCCCATTCTCTCTTCCTACAGCCCTTTCAAGAAAGAGAACTGAATCATATAGCCCTAAACACAATGCAGGCAGTGACAAAGTCCCTGGTAATATATTCAACTTCTGCCAGTGGCGGCTTTGGGAATTTCCCACCCGAAGCCCAAATAATTTCCCTCCCCTCTTTTTTAGCATTTTTCCTAAAAAGAATCGCTCATGTATGTGATTTGTCTGTCCATCAACCCATCTTTGCTACATAATAGTTTAATTCATCAAAAGTTTGCATAATATTATTTTTTATTCCCACTCTGAAATCCCATTTTTATTGCTGCCATGAAATCTCGCCACCCATAGGCCATTGGCTACTTTGGTCTTATTTCAAATCCGCTACTGAACTCTGCTATTATGTAATCAGGCTTCTACTCTTTCTCATTAACAAATCTCTCCATCTTGCCATCTATCCTACATCTCTACAAAAATCAAAAGTAACACCAATTTTACAAGAATAAAGGCTGCGTCAACATTAACAATTATCAACCAATTGAAATACAAAGCAAATTTGCTAAAATTTTAGGAAAAGCTTCCTACAAATACCTCATTTCTTAACTTTAAATGCACAAAGTTTTATTTTTATTTCAATGTGAGTTTAGGAAAAACAAATCAACCACACCTGACATTTACTAAGCAGTTGATTTTATATTAACATCCCTTGATAATGAAAAGAAAAACATTGATATGTTCTTTAACTTCTCTAATTTAATAATGTAAACAACCAACTTTTAGTAAAAAACCTGCACAAATATGGCATAAGAGGGTCATCCTATAACTGGATTAAGTCCCATTTAGATATCACAAACCAGGGAATTAAAATAACTAAACAAGGAGTGAAATTTGCTTCTCCTTGTAAAACATCATCTGCAGGAGTGCCACAAGGTTCCATTTGGACTCAGTTCTGTTCTTATTATGCATAAATGATCTACCAAATAGCCTAAATGAATTAGCTTGCACAAAAACTGTTCCATATGCTTACAATAGGCACATTCTACTAATGAAGCATAAGATAAATTAATGTGTAACAGAAAACTACTTGTTCATCTCATGAGTGACTGATGTAATGATAACTACGCAAGTCTAAACACTGATAATCACATTGTTAATTTTTCTTACAATAATATTCTTGAAAGACAATGGATCAAAATCAAATCAAAATCAACAATTTTAAATTTATGATCTGGCCAACTTATGTTGTACATATAATGTTTAATATATGAGAAATCTAAACATGCATATCCTATAATCTATATCAATGTAAGTTGGTCACCAGCTCACTGGGAAAACAACATTTCTATTATTATTACATTAAGTTATAAACAACATTTTATAAATAATCGAGAAACAATTTATTTAGGATTATATCTGATTTTCATTTTATAATAACTTCTTTGTTTGTTTTCTTTTTAAATTAAAACATTAAAAGTATATAATTTTGACTCAAGGAAGTATTCCCTCGGACACGCCCATATCAGCGCTTACACAACTCGCTAATTATGTAGTCTCTACTAAAAAATATTAATACCTACGTTAGCACTATCACGTTGGTTTTTAAAACGTAAAACTTTATAATATTAAATATAATATATTATATTTGATTTTCAAAATTTTAAGTAATGGTATTACGTAACCTATCTTAAAGTTCGGAAATATCTTATAAAATGCTTCAATGTTTACTTTTACGAAAATATAATTTAAGTCTAAATAGCTTAATTATCTTAAATTAAAATATAAAATATGAGTTTACTTTACATCTTGTCGAATAACCGCTATTCGTACGAGTTTCATGCAATTGTAACATTTGGTTATTTCACCTCAATGAAGGATTACTTTCCCTAAAAATGTGAAAATTGCATAGGTTATAAAGTAAAATTAAGAGATTTTTACATCAATTGGAACTTACATGCAGAAATTGTATCCGTAATGAAAACTAAGAATTACCTTTACAACTAATGTTTAAAGTTATTTTTTCTTCTTTTTTGGCATTGAGTAGCTCTTGGACCATTGGTATATCACCATGCCGTGCACTGTACAGAAGGATTTCTTGCAATTCCATGTCAGTTCTCCCTTCGAATAACATTCTGCTAAACTAAGTGACATTAAAGTCATGCCTAGTGAGGTACTGCGGTAACAAAACAGTCATCCAAAATTTAAATATTGCCGTCACATTAGTTCCTCACATTAAGCTTGTCCTTCATAATTAATCACACGAAAGTGTAATTAATGATTTATTAACACCGTTAGTCATAAATCATCAAAGCAAAAAATTTGTTCAATTCGTCTTAATTACGTATATTAAAGGGGAATTTAGCACCAGAGTTATTATATTAACGTCAACATTTCCATATCAAACTTCCTCGGTTAATCAAATATATTATTCATGGAATTTCCTTTTATCACAGAACAACAACATATTCCACCTTAACAGTTTTCATAACCTTGCGGAAACAAAGAAAGATCGATATTGCTTAGGCGTTATTATAACCTTTTGTGGTTTCATTTATTTGTTTGAATTTGTAAACAGATAATGCTTAGACATTTAGTCTTTGTTTACTGTAGGTTGTGTAGTACCTCCAGGCTTACGTTTGTCATTGAAAGTCATTAAATATTTGCTTGAAATGTCTACTGCAAAGAAGATTACCATTGTTCCTTTAAGGGTAGGAATAAGATTCAGTCCACCTGCTCTTGTTTATGTATATGAAAAGAAATCTGTTGACATTTTTCCAATTAACGTTTTAAGACGTCGTATAATGCCAATTCGGGATTTTAATGATTTTTCTGATATTCAATGCTTTTCCCGAGACCTATTGGACAGACATGGCAAAATATTGTTCGAAAATGTACCGATTGAGACGGTGAATAAGATGCTGCGACTTCTCCGTGAGCATAAAAAAGTATGTGTGACTTGTTAAATTATTGTCAATTATTTAATTATAAAAACTTTCCTCTGTCCAGTATGAAGAATATAACCATTCGAATAACTTTTCTATGAAAAATTTGTGTTTTTAGGGCGTTGATATTAAGACTGCCCTCGAAATAATAGAGGAAGAAACAAATGAAATAAGAGCTAAGGAGACGCAAAAGAAAGATGATGACAGTATAATGAAAAAAAACATGAATAAAACTTTCACTGTTGAAGACAAAATCAAAAACCTTGATTTTACTAGAGAGAAAGAGGACTCCTATGAGGTTGAAGTTGATAGAAGCTGGGATGATGATGGTGACGATTCTCTTGAAATGCGCTTATGTAGGACTATTGCAAAGGATTTTATGAAAGATGTTGAGTCGTGATTTCGAAAGTTTAAACCACCTTTTTTTGTCTATATAGTAGGTAAAAATGATAAAATTATTCGAAGAATAAATTTACCATTTTCTATTTTATACATTCTCATTACTCGTGCAAATATTTGCACATTAATTTAGAATGTTGTGCTCTATAAATTGTCATTGTTTGTATTGTTCACTTATATTAAAATTATTGAAGTTAATGCAGTATATTTAGTTATTTCTGAATTAAGGATGCCTATTGAATATCAACAAAAATTTTTATTCATGGTTATAGTTTGGTACACTATAACACAACTGGCGTTAGAATACTCCACGTTAGTGATTTTTGGTCTCCATTGAGTTAAAAATAGGAATTGAGCAGGATTTAACTCCCACTAAATGTAAATGATCTGTATCAGAAATTTATTTGGCATCAATAACAAATTTATAATTATTTAATGGTTATATGAATATCGTTAGTAAATTATACTTTATCAATATATATTAAAGTAAATTTCTCAAACTTTAAAAGTGTTAGATAGCAGTAAGATACAATTATATCAGTATTATTTTATGATTCTGATATCTGGAAACCTTTCCACATTTATATTTGGCATCTTCTTAACAGATTTATACATTCAACAATGTAAGCTTAAATGTTTTTAGCATGTTTTTTTAAATGTCCTTATAGTTACACTTTGCTGTCTGCCTACTTGCTTAAATTGAAATTGTGATGAAACCATAAATGATAGAGAGTTGAAACTTGGAGTGCAGATTTCTGTATTGCTGCCATTTGTTTTTCTTTAAGTTTGGGTTTTGAAAAATATGCAGGATTGGATAGGGTCCCATCAATTTTTTTTAATATCTCCAAAGGGAAACGAGACTCAAGTGACTGAATATGTGGAGGTATAACAGCATAAAAAATAAGATAAGCTAAATTTAGGCATACAGCAGGTGATAAAATTCAGAATTCTCCTCAGTTCATCAATTTGGCTAATAGGAGAAATCTTCATAGTGAAAAAGACACTAAGTATTACTATATTTAATTATAGAAGAAAAATGCACTAATTTTGTGTTCATGGATATAACTACTAGTTATTACTTGATTCAAGTCAAAAAAGATCTTATTGTCCACTTCAAATGCAGTAACATTGTATGATATGATTTACCGTGCTTTACTCTTAAAATCCAAAAAACCTGTGTTAATATGAGTTCTTTCAAGTTTTACTGTTTTTTGTGTTTGAAAATTCAATTCAATTCAAAAACTGTGAGATGAAAAGAATATCCTGGTTAAGACTGGGAACTGAACCTCATTCTTTCACATTTGTTGGATGTTGCTGTACCACATATTTTATCTCCTCAAAATGGGATATTCTGTCTAGTACAATTATCCCACTATATCAAATGTCTGTAGGTTTGATAGCAATGAAGCATCTGATCATAATCAATTGGTCAGACACAAAGGGTTTCAAGTTATTTTATCCATTTTTCAAATTTTGATCATTAGCATCAAAAAAGGAAGTAGTGATGGATTAACGGTGCCTTCGATCTTGAGACTCCTCCACCCCAAAATGCTAGGATACTGAACGACCATCCCATTTAATGTCACTGGAGAGATGTTTATTTGACATTTCAATTTTGTTTAAATTATCTTCTTAGGTTATCACAAGGGTGGTTAAAAAATTTTGCCGTATTCCTTAGTGGTGGATAAGAAGCAGCATCACATTTAATATTTCCAAATAATTTCTTTGGTGGCCTGGTCCCATTACAATGAGGGAAATGTATCTTGCAGTATCACTCAGTAAGTCCACACTATATGACAGAGATGCATTCCTGGAAACTGCGATGTATAACAAAACGATGTACAGTGAAACCTATTTTACCATAGACATAATGATAATAGATGGGGTTGTGTTCCTCATGGACATTCTGTGACACATTTGTACAATTTGCACTCCAAATAATAATGGTGACAAACCACTCAATAACAGCTATTTTCATGAACATTGTCACAAAATTTGGAAATGGCATCTCCTTATCTGGAAAGTAGCTGATTTCATTCTATCGTGAAGATTGTTATACATTGCAACCAAAATACATGTTGGTATATTTATGATCAGAACAGATTACTTTATCACAATTTCAACTCCCAATAATTGCTATCCCATTCATTATTGAGAAAGACTGCATTGATATTAATCGGACAAAATTCTGTATGACTCCCCTTATGACTCATTACACTTGTACTGTGGTGTAATTCCTTCAAACAACGTCTTGGTTCTCTATACTGGCTATTAATGCCTTGTAGCTTGAGTTAGAAATATGGCGAGATTAAAAGAAAAGTTTTAAGTTTACAAGAAAAAGTTCATATAGTCAGAGGAATTGAGAGTGACTCAACTAAAAGTGAAGTGTGTGAAGAATTTAAACTTAGCAGTTCTATAGTTTGCATGATTTGGTCTAATTGACAGAACATTTACAGTGCCATGGATAGTTCGAGACAAAGTGAGTAACCTGGGTGATGTGATTAAACAATGTTTTGATTAAATGGTTGACATGGCAAAGGAACTTAACATACTGATAATTGGGCCTATGTAAAAAGTAAAAGCTGAAGAGTTGGCCAATTTGTTTGGAATTGAAAATTGGTTAACAGATTTAAAGTAAGAAACAACCTTAATTTTAGCAATGTAAGCAGTGAAGCTAATGACATAGATCTAACATTAAATAGTGACTGGTTAAAAATCATATGGCCCAAACTTTGTGAGGATTACCTATATTGTAAAATTTTTAATGGAGATGAGACTGAGTTGTTCTTTAAGCTTACACCAGTCAAGACATTAAAACTTCAAGGGAAAAATTGTGTAGAAGGAAAAGTATCCAAGGATAGGATTACAGTTTTTGTTTGTGCCAATATGGATGGGAGGAAGAAACCGAAGTTATTTGTGATTGGCAAATTGAAAAACCCTATATGTTTTAAAAACATTACAAGCTTCCCTATTCGATACCAGTCAAAGAAAAAAGCTTGGATGGTATCAAAACTTTTTGAAGACTGCCAATAACCTCATCATAACCTTCAAGCAAAAGTAGATATGGTAGGGGTTCATCATTCATCATAATTTTACCCTCCAGTAGGTTGTACACATGCCCAACTCAGTCTGTGCTATCCCAGAACTTTGTCTTCATGTTCTAACACCCAATTCCTTTTTTTAATGCAACTAATATCCCTCTCCTCTTCCTATAGCTTTGCTTCTTTCTTAACATTCTTCCGTCTAAGACTTCTTTCAGCAGACCATTTCCTTTCAAAATCTGACCCACCCATTTCTTCTTCCTTTATTATTCTAAATAAGCTCGTCTCTTCCCATACTGTATTCAAAACTTCATTTGTTTTTCTCTCTATCCAACCAATTTTCCATAGCCCATACCATACCCAAATTTCAAATGCCTCTAATCTGCTCACATCTTCTTTTCTCACTGTCAATGCCTCCAACCCTTATAATGCTACACTCCATATCAGAGTTTTCACTAACCTCTTTTTTATATATTTATTCAGACTGCCTGTCAACTATTCTCATCATCTCATAAATGTCTCCTTTGCTCTTGCTGTCCTTGTTCTGATCTCTTTTGTACTTTTTCCATCCTGTGACAGAGTACTACCTAAATAAGTAAAAAATTCCACCTGATCCAGTCTCCATCCACTGTAATATTGATCTAAAAATTTACACTCTTGGAAAAATCTTGTTTCTTCTTATTGATTTTCACCCCAAATGCCTTTGTCTTTTCATTTAAGGAACTAACAGGCATCTGCAGACCCTTTTCAAAATTACTCCCCAATGCTTTGTCGTCTGCATAACTACCTGATTGAACAAGGCTCCCTCCTACTTTTACCCATTTCTACATCTTCCCATGTCTCACTTATCATTTTTTCTTCATAAATATTAAACTGGTGAGAGTGGGCTGCCTTTTCTCAAGCCTCTTCCTAACATTGCCCAATCTGATTCTCCCTCTGCTACCCTTACCTGCACAGTCTGTTTCATGTACAGATTTTTTATTAATCATTTATCTGATTTACCCCTATTTTCCTCAGCACTCCCATTAAACTAGGCCATGAAAATCATTTAAAGGTATTTTCAAAATCTATGAACCATGAATATCGTATACAATTTTTCTTTCTACCAAGTCCTCATCACTCATATGGCATCTCTTGTGCCATGTTCTGTCTGAAACCTGAGCTGATCTAAACCTATATAGCTATTCCCTTTTGCTTCTAGCCTCCCATTCAATATCCTGAAAATAACTTTAGCTTCATGTGAAATTAAACTGATTGTTCTATAATCTTGGCATTCATTTGATTTATACTTCTTCAAGAGAATTAAAATTGATCTAGCGAAGTCCTTTGGCCACTCAACCTCTTGATAAATGTTAAGGCACAATTTATAAAAGCTCTGTTTCCCCTCTTTACCTGATTCCTTGAACATTTCTACAGGAAGTTCACCAATTCCTACTGCTTTCTTTGACATCATATCCCTGATAGTCTTTTCAATCTTGTTATTCAATAATCCTGGGCCAACACTGTCATAGTCAACCTTTTCCTCCTTTTCTATCTCTATAGATCCTGGCTTCAAATCTTTTGCATAGAATTCCTCAATGTACTCTTTCCATATATTCCTCGCATTCTCTGACTAAACAGTTTGCCATTTCTGTATTAATTGTGGCAAGCTTACTTCCCATCTTTTTTCTTGTTAATTACTTTACTTTTCCATACAATAAGTCTATTCTGCCTTGTCTCTCCAGCTCCACCATGTCCTCCATTATCCTTTCTGCCATATATTTTGTAGTTATCCTCCTCATCTCGTTTAATTCTCTATACATTCAGCATTAACCTGCTTTCACCTTCTCCTCTCGTCCACCTTTTTAATCATCTCCTCCGTAACCTATGACTCCCCTCTTTGATGTTATTTTCCAAACATTTTATTTACACTTTTTACAATAAATGCTTTCCTAGTCCTTCAATTGTCCTACCTGCATTTCCTAAGGGTTACCTAACAGCCTCCTGATAGTCTTTCCTCTTTCTTCTCTTGAGACCTTCTAAATTCCATTTCTATATTCTATTCCCTTTTATACTATTTTTGGTACTGTTTCCATAACCAGGTGAAAGGTAAACAAAGCGACGGTAGCACTGTCGATGGTGAGAAAGCAACAAGAAATGGTACCGTAAATACCCGCGTATAATGCGCACTTTTTTTTCGAAATATTTGAGTTAAAAATTAGGATGCGTGTTATACGAGGGTTCATAATCTTCCTATTTTCATTTGACCCTATATTTCCACAATTTCGGCACAGTAATTACTGCCCCGGTATCCTCATATTTTTATTGGTGATTTTTACGAAAAGTAAAATGGATAATAGTTAAAATTTATTAACAAATTCTATAAACATACATTAATTATATATGAAAAGAATGAATTCTGTATTTATTCATTTTAAAAGCCAAGAAATTCTTCGTCACTGGACCATTCTTTTTCGATGTTGTTATCGGAATCGTCATCTTATGCATGACATCACCCTACACCGGCGCCCGGCCTGGTGGTGAGGTACTGGTACTACTTACAATTAGAAACAATGGCAGCTGATGCCTTTGAGTTCGCTGGGAATTGATGCTTCTTGTAGAACTAAATAAAGTTATCAATTATGGTATTTACTATCGTGTTTACGTGATTCAGAGTGTTCTAATAAGGGTAATACTAAAGGTTGGGCGAACCCGTCCACCTCAGGCGTGACAAAAACGTACGTAAAAAACATAGGATTATCGTCATTTCTTCATTTTACTAGCTCAAAGAATGTCATATGCCATACTATGAAATTAATATAATTCGATTTATTATGTCCTAATATCACCTTGTAAGTAAACATAGAGTATGTAATGATTGAGTTAGCTGACGATCTTTTGGAACGTTCTTCGAAAATTTCATTCCGCACTTTCATTATGTTACCAATTCATAATACCAATAATTAGATCATTGCTTAAGAACACGTTACATCATCTACTTTATTCTGGAACGGTAACGCTAAAAAATCTGTGCGCATTATACGCGGGTATATAGAAAAATCATAGATTACGAGGCTGAAAACCCCCCTACGTGTTATACGAGGGTGCGAATTATACGTGGGTATTTACGGTACTACCATGGAGAAAGGAACATTATACGTATATATTAGAAGCATTTCAAAATAAGGATGAGTAATATAAATGAAGATGAATGCAACCCAACCCAAGGGGGGGGGGAGCACAGTGAATGTGGGAAGGAAATAAATACCACCCAACAATCATTTTCCCAAATATTTCAGTTTCCTGAAAATCATTTTCCTGAAAATTATTTTTCCTAAAATAATGCCTGGTGCAGAAATGTTTTTGAAAATTAAATTTATTGACAAAAATATAATAAATATTGCAACAACTGATTGCACAAACAATAATAACATTAAATTTCCTTTTTTATATGAAATCCAAGGTAACACAGCTAGTGGTACAAATTATGGATATGGACTTACTGTGAAAATATAAGGATGTCTACTATTATACAGCATACCGTGTTGTGTGCAAATCCAGTGAGTAGAGTATCGGTCATCGATGAAGATGTAGTATTTTCTCTTCCCTCTTGCCGACTCCTTTTGGGATTGCCACTTTTTCACCTCTGTTTATATCTTCAAGCTTTTGACTGCTGAATTCTTCTTCTCATAAGCCACTAATAAATTTATAGAGATCAATATGGCTTTTTCCTGATACCAACCTCTGCCATCCCCAATGCCAGCCTTCTAAGTTATTTTGGATTTGGGGATATGCATTTTCCATATTTTTATGAACTGACCAAAGGGGTGGTTTGTACATGGGATCAGAATAAATGTCCCATCCCTCAGTATTTCTTCATTGAAGCCTACCTTTAACGTAGTACTCCCCAAACCAATCTCACACTTGTATGACTTTCTCATTAGCAGTCTTCCTGAATAATACATCCATTTCTTCATACACAGGTTTGATTTTCTCTGATGGCAGAAAAGCTAGGGTCTCAATCTTTCTCATGAGCAGATAAATCTCTTCATCTTCACCATATAATGCAGCAAGGCCTACTTTTTTAATTTTTCTCCAAATCACTTGTACCAAGCGATAGAAGCATATTTTAGACCTGGCATGGGGTAATTTTTCCTTAATTGCAGCAATTGCCACCATTTCAAGGTCTGCGATAATGTGCCCAACCCTCAGCACAATCCCATCATTTCCTGACTTGTCAATTAGTTCCTCCAAAATTCTACAGTACATTTCTTTTGACTCCCTCACCCCATCACGCCCCTTAAAATCGCATCCAAACTTTCCTGACCACAACACCTGTTTTTCAGGGTTTACGATTGTAAAGGTCGACTCCTGTAGTGCAAAGCTCAAGGATTGGTCATGAAACTAAATACCAAAACATTAAAGCAAAGGGTGAAATCTCATGAACAATGAGGTTTCCGTAGGCTCTGGTGATTTTCTGCATTCCTCGGCAACTCTGCATGGCAGTGAGGCTATGGCAATTAACCTTGCTGGGATATTCATGGTGTGGGAAAAACATATTTTCTGATTGTTGGGAAAGTGATAATCTGGAAAATGGTATTTGGGAAAGTGATAATCTGGAAAATGGTATTTGGGAAAGTGATATTCTGGAAAATGATATTCGGGAAAGTAATATTTGAGAAAATTATATTTGGGAAAATTATATTTGGGAAAATTATATTTGGGAAAATGATATCCGGGAAATTGATATTTGGGTATGTGATATTCAGGAAAGTTACACCAATCTCTTTTTAACATGATGCCATCACTTAGTTAGGCTGATTCATTGTGTACAGAAGCATTTTGCAGACACGTCTCTGAGGTACAGATGCTACATGAATTACTCTTACTCTGCTCCCTACCTATTAACATTACTGGCATTGGTGACCCTAACAGGAGCAGATGCTCCAGCCATTGTAGCTATCAAGGCCTATAGAGCACTCAAGCTCTTCTACCTTATCAAGGCTGTAGTCCAAAGAAAGGATGGCAATGAGTTAATTATGGCAATGGCCACCACATTTTATATTGGTGCCCTTATGGACAGAATGTACAGGTATAAATTGATGGAATAATAGAAACTATGCAGAAAGGCATAAGCTGTAATTTGGGAATAACTTTGAAACAGAAAAAATTTTCTGCTCTGACCCAAATCACAGCTTATGCCTTTCTGCATAGTTTCTATTATTCCATCAATTTCTGGCTTTGGCAATCTCACCATTTGAGAGGGTGGGGTTTTCTTCGACGTTCTCTTGGAGAACGTCCGTTGGGGCTGGTTGATACTAGCTTGGCTAGCCCGGACCCAACTAAGAAAAACACCCGCGTTCAGAAACAGGAAAGATTATCTGCTAAGGTAGTTCAGTGGTAGAATATCCGCCCGGCAAGTGGAAGACCCGGGTTCGATTCCCAGTCATAGCAGAATTTTTTCTGTTTCAAAGTTATTCCCATGTACAGGTATGATTGATTTATAATGTTGTGGAGAATAATGTAAATATTCTTAGTTTTTCATAATTTCTGCAACTCCACTAGACATACAAGCACAATTTACTGATTTATAACTATGTGTTATGGGGAAGAATGCCAATACAGCCATCCCTGTTTATACGAACTTCTGTTTTATGAGTTTTTGCTTATACGAACTGAACAATTTCATACCTATTTTTCAATTTGCGAATAATTTTCGCTTATATGAGTTCATTACGTTTGCATGAAAATCCTGTTTTTCAAATTTCGAATAAATGTTTGCTTATATGTTCTCTATCCACTTCGGTAAAGTTTGGGAAAGCTCGGTAAAGTTCATCAGATTGCATCACGCTGTTCTGAAGAAGAACCATCATCTCGGTTTCAGTACGCACGTTGCTGTTCTTTGTGAAATTCGGTTAGCTGAGGTCATTTTTACTGTCATTAAGAATTTTTTTCTTATTTTATTGTAAGCATTTTCCAAATCTTGGTGTGTTGATGATATAGGTTAATTCATAGGCTTGCCTATCATAGATTAATACTACTAATATATAGAGTAAGACATCATAGGCTAATGACTAAGAATGTCATTTAAATACATTAATATCATTATTGATGTTTTTTCCTAATTTGGTATCGTTTTGTGTTGTTTTTAAGTGAACTATGGGATTTTTTTTATTTTGACCTTCGGAACCAATTAAAATTTTTTACATAGGAAATAATGGGAAAATAATTTTCGTTTTACGAGTTTTTGTGGAACGAATTAAGTTTGTAAAACGAGGGAAGGCTGTATCCTTAGTTTTGACAGCTGAAAATTTCAAACCTCGAGTTTACTCAATCATATACAGTCAAACCCTGATTTAGCACCCCCCTATATAGTTTCACCCCTGCATATTGCCCATGAATCATTGCGAGCAGAACTTTCATCTTATGATTACATAGAACTAATTTAAACTTCAATTTATCGCCACCTACATTTTAACACCATCAGTGATGGACAAACAGTGGCACTAAACTGAGATTTGACTGTAAATATTCAGTCAAAAATGATCCCCTTGAATGATAAAAAAGCTTTGATTAATACTGCTATGAGTAAACTTTGGATACTTTAACTCTAGAATACTGCCACTATCCTCTTTCTGACGTATGATCACAAGTATTTGTTCTAAAGTTAAAAACCGCTGATAAGCCACCTTAAGGTAATTTATTTTCTAGTCTAGTATATAAGTTTTTGCAAAAGTTTTCTGGATTTTGCTATTCATGATAAAATGATGAAATAGTATTAGCAACCAACACAGCAATACTAGTGCAGCTGTGCCAGATGATTATTTATTGAGGATTTCTTTTAGCTTTTTCATGTAAATTACTGTCCCGATTCAGTAATTCCACAGTAGAAAACTTTGTAAATAAACAATATAGCCTCCTTCTGTAATTGGGAACATTTTACTTGTTTATAATTTCTGAAGAAATTTCAGCTATGCAACATCACTCTTTTCTGATAAAGCTAAAATTTCTTTTTTGTGTTGTGGAAACATGACCCCCAAACTGGTTTTCAGCTAGTACTGTAATGTAGGATGCCAAACTCTTGAAATGGAACTATTTTGTTTCAAAAAGAAAATTATGCACGGTAAAATACATAAAATATTTACAAATGGTTTGTAGATATGATGGCATTAATTTCAAAGGAGATTTAGGAAAAATGCAAACAAGCAGCAATAAAAGGATCAGAGTGGTCAGACCCTTGAAATATATAATTTTTCCTAATTTTAAAGGTCTTCATAAACTTCATAAATTACCCCAGGAATGTATTCTAATCATTGGTAATGATATTTCATTTATTAATATGTTCTATGCACTATTGCTGTTTTTTGTTATATGTATCTTTAAATATATTCTTTTGATAATATGTTTAGCTTTGTAATCTCCCTTTCCACACATGCCATTGATTTTGATATTTGTGATTGCAGCATCTACGGATATTTCCAGGTACAACCCCAGCAGAGAGTGATGGCATATTGTATTTATCCGAGGACTTCAATATGAAGAAATTTGGAAGAATGAAATAAAGTGACTCAAAAGAAAACATCAAATAATTCAAAGAAAATTTTAAAAACTCTTCAATGTTGATTTATGGACAAAACTAGATTCGATAAAACTTTTTAATATCTATCAAGTACCTTAGCACTCAACTTGTAAATTTTATGTCAAATCTATCGTTCAAGCTAAAAATCATCATCATAGGTAGTCTGACCATAGGTCTGTGATTATTCTTGGTTCTCCACATATGTACTCCTATTTTCCAGTCTTCTTCATGTCTTGATAACTCTCTTGATAGCTCTTCCTGCCTTTGCTGTTAATGTTTTTTCACTTTCCCCTCTCATCCATTTTCTCAGGCATTTCCTTAGTGATTCATGGTATTCTGTTTTTCTTTTCTTGTTTACCAGTCTCTTATGTTCATAGCTTTTATGATATTGGTTTTAATTTCCTCCCTTTCTGTATCCACGGTTTTGGTTTGCTTGGAAATACTCCAACTTCCTGCTGAACACATCCTGCATTCTTTCAGTTTGTCAAGATCCCAAGTCTGTCTTTCTCACCTCGTTTTCCTTATTTGTTTTAGCTTTGTAGTTACATCTGCTACTAGAAGGCTGTGATGTGAATCTGTATCGGCTCCTGGTAGTTTTAGCATTTTTTGTGCTATTTATAAATCTTTGTTTTACTAGGATATAATCTATTTGGCATCTTTTGGGCTTTTCCATATTTAGTGTTCATTTATGGTTTTTGAACCATGCTTTAGTGACTACTAGATCATTATTAATGCAAAGCTAATATCCAAGGTTAATTGCATGGAAAAAGCAAGCAACATTAAATATTTGAGTTAAATGAAGGCTTCTCATGGGAGAATTTTCATTAAGCTTGGTGCATCGATGAAATATTTCATTAAAATTATCCACTCTACAATTTCTATAATATGAGCATCATTTCTCGTTTTTATATTAAAATGAGCTGTATGAAATGTTAAGCTAATTTTGTCTCACTCGTTTAATTGATATTCCAGTAATAAGTTCAGAAGCTGAAATGATTTCTGTCATTTGAGATGTAATTCTGATGTTATTGTAGTGATTCATTGAAAATTTTGAGTTTTGAGAATTATAGTAAATCTTGAGATACTTGCATACTGAATTACAAACATTATTTAGTTAAGTGTTCAAGGAACACATGTTTGTTAATTATTGTTATGGAAAATGTTGCCATATATAAGATCCATATGATCAGTAGTTTATTTTTTGACTTGATAATTGATGAATAACTTTCAGGAATGGTTAAAATTAGTTGCTGATGTGAAACATAAAAGAAACATCTTCTCAATTCCCCTTCTTATCATATTAAATCCTCTTGGGCCTATTTGTGAGAGGATATTATTTTTATTTTAAGTAGGAATAAATCAATAATAATAAACTCAGTTTTGGTCGACATTATTTATTTCCTCCGCATTCCTGCTTTCCTTGAATAATGGAAATATTGCCAACTGCTTCGGCAGTGGGAATGGTTTACATTTATCGTTTTTGTGCACATTCTCTTTCACTGAAAAAAATAAGAAATAACAAAATACATGTGTTTAGTGACTAGTGGCCTTAAATTTATATGCAGTGGTAAATATTGCCCCATCCCTCTACACCCTCTTTAGAAGAGTCAACTTCGACAATGTATGGCAGCCCATAAAGAGCTCTCAAGCAATTGTACAAGTGTGGTGTATGGCATGGCCTCTCTCTCTCATGCTGCAGGATAAAGGGAGAGGATACCTAGATACCTTGGCCCCGCTATTCTCCTACTCCTCCTGCTGAAGGAGTGTACTTTTTTCACTAACAACAGAAGTCTTTCTCTCCTAATCAGATGAGAAGGATAAGGTCACAAGGGCCACCTCCCTTTAGTAATAATGCCCATGACTAGTAATTAAAAAAATCAACTATTCAATTTCCCATGTGACAAACTACCTTCCCATTATCTATATAAAGCAGTGGTTGTACCTCAGCATCATGATTAAGAGTCCCCACATTTAATCCAATTATTCCCACCTTCTTCAGCATAAACTATAAAAAAGCTTTTCCATTGCCCATTTAATGGATTTTAAAGATATCTCCCTTTTCCATAAATCTAATCTTGTGCAAGAGAACTAGCCATTTCATTCTGTTACACTTTTTTATTTTATGACCAGCATAATCAACATTACACACCATTCATTAAGCACAAAGATGTTCACCTTAACATGCTACATTTAGTTAGCATCTGATTGTAACATTCATGAAGGCATATGATACCACTGATCTTAGGCTTATTGAACCTGAGGATCCTGAATTCAGCATCTCTCTACCATTCAGCTGATACAGCATTTATTCCCTAATCCTTGAACACAAGAAGAAAACCCAGCATTTCTTTCTGATTTTCTTAAAATAGAAGTAAAATCACTCATGCAAGGCACCCAGAGCCTGAGTTACAGATGGAGAACAAAGCAAAAAGAGCGAGAGGGTGCTTGATTGGAATATTTCCATGGAAAATTGGGCCAAATCAAATGGTTCAAGATTGAGAAGTCTTTAAAAAGCTATGAGAACTGCTGACTTTCAGAGAGGGTTCAAGGAATGAAGAAATTCAGGAGTGGCACAATTCAAAGGAGATTTGTCTCAAGGATGGGATCTGAGCTGCAGATTTTCTGAGAGCCGTGGAAACAAAGGTGGGTGAGGGAGGAGTGGGCCAGAGCACTTTCAACCTTGAATGATTTTGGGTGGCTCCAGATGATTTTTGGACGAGCAGTAAGGATATATTTGTGTCACAAAGAGGTGGCAGGAGAGGCGGGATTTGGGGAGGCTGCAGCTGGGTCACTTTTGACCTCCTCACAGCTCTTTCTCAATCTTGATCATCTCCAAGATTCCGTCATTCATTTCCTTGACGGCATCATATTCAGTGAGACCCATGCGCCTCTTGTTGGAAATATCATACACTCCACCCTCAGCTTCAGTATGTTCACCTCGTGTGCCACGGACCTGAAAGAAAAATTGTTAAAAAATTAATATCAAGTGCGGAGAGATGAGTCTACAGTAGCATCTAACACCAATATGCCATACAAATATTATAAAAGTATGAAATATACACAATGAAAACAATGCCTCATTTGGAAAAAGTTTTTCACAAGGAAAACTATTAAAAGCAATGTTCAAACTAGGTCATGACCATTGGTGAGAGTGGAAATGAGTTAATGCTAGAATGGGAATAAATATTGGGCAATTTTAATCTCCAAATAAACACTTGCAAAATTATTAACTTCAATCAAAAAAATTTCAACCTAAGATTTAAAAAATTATAATCAAGAATAAAAATGTATTCCAAATTGCATATACATCTTTATTTAGGGGTAAGATTTAAGACTACCAAGTCCATTCTTACATCTAACCCAGAATGACAAATACAAAACATCCATGGCCTTGGTGTGATTTGAACCTGTGACCTTGGTATCCAACAGTATATACTTTAACCACCCATATATCAAAGTTGGCATGATGCAAGCTAGATAGATTCAACAACACAACACAGCAAAATTCATTGGAACAAATTCCTGCATAGGTCATAAACAAGGATTATTATCTACACTGGATAAGAATCTTTCACAGGGAGTGCTGTTTCAGCCTACTTTCACTAGTCATAACCTATTTAAGGGTTGTGTGTGTGTGTTGGGCTAATCAACCTCTTGGATTATTATAGCTATTTAAGTGTTGTGAAATATTTTTTGGGTATTTAGAGATGGTTTCTTTTTCATATCATTTATTCTTTATATTACATTTTGATGTGTATTTTATACTTCTGCAACAATTTTAAAATTGAAATACATTTAAATCTGATTTTATTTAACGTTACAACAAACAAATTCAAAAATCATACCTGAAGGTTGAAGCGTCCGGCGACCTCTTCCAGCTTAGCCTTGTTGGCAGCCAATTTTGGGAGCTTGATGTGTACTGATGCACGTACTGTGGTTCCCAGGTTGGTTGGGCAGAAGGTTAGGAAACCAAGACGGTCGTGGTGGGAGAAGGGAATTCGCTTTTCAACATCATTAACGGCAGTGACTAGTCGGCGGTATACGGTGCCAAGGTCACCTCCCATCTGCATGGAGATAATACGAAGGTGATCTTCCTCATTGCACCACACCAAGAAAGTTTTATTTTCATTGTGGTAGATGCCTCGTCCAGTAGGCCAAAAGCGGCAAGCATTGGCAGCCTGGAAGAGAGAAATCCATATGTTAACATGGTTAGTCCTTATATAATTCCTCATCTCATTTCCAAGCTACTAGATATTCATATATTCATTCTGAAAAACTCATCGAAGTATTTGTTCATATTTTTCAGGAATAAAGCTGTCCTGTTTTCAACTTAAGAATGCAATACTTTCAAAGCTATGCATGCTAAAATTACAAATCATTGATCTAATGATAAGATGTGGATTAACTGACTATTATCTCCATGAGGTTTCTACATATAATTTTTCCACCATTTCTCAATGTTGTCGTAACCTACAAATTCCATCAGTTCTTAAAAGAACAATAGACTTATAACTACCTGCAAGAAGCGATCGCCCTCCTTGAAGAGGAAGTGGTCATCAATGAGCTTCTGCTGGACCTCCTTGGTCATTCCAGTGAGGGGATAGAAGTTGCCCTTAAGCTCTCCACTGAGTCCGCAGAGGGTAGAGGAGACCTTATCCTCCATCTCTTTGTACTGGGCCTCAGTAAGGCAGGGGTTGAAGGGATAGCCCTCCATGGAGCGACCACAGCGCACACGGGTAGAAATGATATATTCACCCTGCAAAAAAGCAATTCATATAGTTTGCTACCAAAGAAAACAAAGTAAACAGCAATAATGTGGACAATTTAGGTAGTTCTCCACTGGTATTCCAGAAAATTATAAAATAATACACAGTTAATTTTTTTACAAATATTCACATGGCTCATCATTAAAGCTGCTCAAAGGAATATTGCTACAACAAATTCTATGAAAACAAAGGATAATTCCTTATAATGCTTCAGCACTTAGGGATCATCCATATATGATGTCATGCACTGAGGGGGGGGGGATCTGATTTGTGTGATGATGTGTGACAATGGGGAGTAGGGAGGTTTTGAAAAATGTGACGTCACAAAAATAACACCAGAGAAAACTACGTACGTATACTCTTTTCCACCCATAGAAGATAGCATTACACTTATGGTGCACGCAGTTGCCAAATTTTCCCAGGGCTATACGCTTATGCCTTTTTCCCATATTAAGTGCTAAAAAATAAAACTAATAATTTAATGTAGATCACTGGATGCCAATAAATGTGCATGTTTTATCATAATTATTGGTTAATCTTATCGCATAATTATATTTGGTGATTAAATTTAAGCATATTATTTTCGTGAGCTATTTGCAACATTATCATTTTAAAACAATAAAAGAAATTGTTGGAGTAGTTTACAGTTAAAAAGAATAATATTACCATTATGAATCACTACATCACTCATTGAGGACACTCCATCCATAGTGGATTGTGTCGAAGGCCATAACACATCAAACAATCACTTGCTTTAAACTCTCATATGATACTGTTTCATTGTGTCAAACACTGGGTCCTTCTCCCTTGGGAAAAATCTTCGGCACTTGTTCTGTCAGATAATTCTCTTAGAAAAATCTCATTGCAAATCTCTCATCTATTCAATTAAGCATCAAAAACTATCCTTGTTGAGGATTTGGAAACGAATTTTTGTCTGTGTTTACTTCCAAGGGAGCTTATTTCTTCACAGGTTTGGAGGCCCAGGGTAGGTTTTTTTATTGGTTTTTTATTATTTTCTGCATCTCACATCTTCGGGGTATTTTTTTGAGGCTTCAAAACTGCTTTTTAGAGCAAGGCGGAGGAACCCAAAAACCAGCTTTGTTAGGCGTTGTATTTTTAGCTGCCCGTATATATAAAGTTTACATAATTTTCCCTTGGTTATATAGTCTTAGTTAGTTGCATTCTTAACCCCTCAACGTCATCCTGCATACTCAGGACAAAAACTTCATATGCGGTCGTCCTGCGTATTGAGTACGCTGCGGAGATCGATAGATTTTTTTGACGCAACACATTTTATTAATTCTGAAAAAGCTTGATAAATTTCAAAACAGTAATTTTGGGCCTTCATATTGTGCTTAATTATGCAATTGTTACTGTATTTCTTTTTACCTTTATTGCATGTAAATTTGGAGGTTTAATTTTCACGTAGTTATGCAAATTGTGGCTTCTAAAAACCTTGATTCAATGCTGACAATGGGGCAAATAGAACCTCTGTACTAAAGCTACTGTGTAGTGGAAGGGGATGTAGGCACTGTTTATCTACTCTGTGAAGTCTCTTACTCTTGAGATGATTATTTTTTTATGCATCAACACTTGAGAGCTATATGGAAAGGGAGGAGGAAGGGTCTTTGGGTCTGGGCTAGTGCTTGGTACAGCATTTCTTGAGAACAATTTAATGAAAGTGAGAGAGAAAGAAACACTTATTTGACATCATTGCACAAACAAGCCCATTCAAAGATATTCATTTATTGACCAAAAGTATTATGTAATTCAGAAGGCAATGTTATAGTTGTGTTTTTATAAATAAAAAGTGATTTTAAACCAATTATATCTTTTGCAAATTTTAATTTGGGGACAGGGATGTGGGTGAAAGCTTTGTGACGTCATATATGGGGAGTCTGAATTTCAGTGACAAAATATGAATAGGGGGGAGGGGCGTCAAAGATCCGCTAAAATTGCATGACGTCATTTATGGATTAATACGATTGAAATACAATTCATCAAAGATATTAAAAGTACCAAAGTCATTCTAAATCCTCACAAAATTCCCATATTCTTTGCAAAGGTATAATATAACACTAAATGAATCAGTGACTTTGATTAAAATTATCCTGTGAATAATTCTTCAGAAAAAGGAGAATCCCTTGAATATGAATGGATATTAATGGTTGAGTCTTTTATGAAGAGTTGCTATACCACTTACAGCAGGGTCAAGGTTGCCCATGGTGTCTACGTCTCCCCAGTTCTTGGGTGGGTGCTTGTCGGTCTTCTTGAATCCACCATGGTAGTCTTCAATGATGGGGTCAAAGAGATCAGCGAACACGGTGTATGAGTCCGCATCAGGGGCATAGATACCCACACCGGAGTCGAGGTTCTCCAGACCTTATGGGGATAAAGTAGCAAGATAATAAATTGACTTGGAACTTAGTATTAAAAGTGAATTTTTTCCAGCTTCTACTTATCTTTAAATAACACTGAATATCATATAGGTATTAAGTTTTTACTTAAAATTTACGGCTAAAACATTAACGATTTTGCATTTTTGACTAAAATCACTAATATTTTTTTATTTCGAGTATTTATAGGCCTTTTACAAGAAAACGATAGACTTCTTGGACTATGGTGACGTTTTGGGCTGGTTTAATCAAACTTCATCAGTTATCGATTTGGTAAAACATTTACGGAAAAGTATTAATTCGGTTTTACATTTTTAAAAATTATATCTACGTTAAGCCTACAATTGACGGTGGAATCTAGAAATTAAAATCATAATACAAGAACATTTCCTCAAGTTTCCAGACAGTTTTACGGTCATATTTATTCGTCGTTTGATAAGAGGGACCAAACATCAAATCATCACGCACGTACCTCTAGCCACGTTGCCAAATTTCTCATCGTAAACAAATATTTCCGAAACAGCTTTTTCTCAAGAAATTTTTGACTCAGACGATGGCATCATGAAATGATATTGGAAATTATCAATACTAATAACCATCGTACAAACTATGTATTAAAAATAAACAAGTCAATCGTAATATAATTCTATTATACGTAAGATATAAAGCAGTGGTGACGTATAAAATATTGTCTCACTTTATATTGTTGAGAGTCGGTAACAAAAATTAATAGCCTAAAATGATGGATGCGGTTCCCTAATGTTTTAAATATTACACGACAAGCCATTCCCCGTTTCCAAAGTAGTCGTCATATAAGCATCGATCGAGCCGTTGCCTCCGTAGGCTTAATCGCCGCACCCTCGACGCAGGAGTGTGAGGTGAAGAAATGGGAAGAGAAGCGTGAAAGGCTTCCCATTTCAGGCAAAAATAACTCGGAAATAAAACAGAACCGACAATATAAATTGAGGCTCCAAAAGTCGAACGCAATGTTTCTATAGACCGTAAATAAATAGTGAATTGAGTCGTTTACGCTCGTTTTATGACGTATATTAGCATTAATTTTTCTCTTACCAGGTCTACGATCAACAAAATGTGTGATAAAACTTTCACGAGGCCATTCTTTCCTTTAACCACTCATTTCATTGAATATATATAAAAATTTAATATTATATATCCGTGTGTCGTTGGAGGTGATTAGATAGAATATTATGAGAGACAGTGAATCTTTTTTTCTTTGGGTTATCCTGCGTTTTCTGCACTTTTTGATTCAACATTTCAATAGATTATTCGGGAAATAAATCATCGTCTTCTTTATTACCATATCTTTGATAAAAATAACTATCTCCTTATAGTTTATTACCAGCACTGGGCCACTGTCGTAATTATACCTTCGCAGTCGTCCACCCAGAAACGCAGGATGGAGGGATGAAGTCAAAAGGGAATTCATATATCTAGAATCCTAAAATTATTTCAAGAAAGTAAATTATGTTAAGTTTCCAATGATTTTTTTATGCTGGAGCTCATCTCTTGCAGACACGGCACTGATCAACGGACTTTTTTACGAATCGCCAAAGTAAGAAAGTTATAGCGGCAGTTTTCGATTATTCACGATTCATATGTTTATTATCTCAAAACGATCGCAAATATTTGATAACATTCGATAAATTTACAGCATTTTTTCGTTTGGATTTATTCTCGAGGTGAGTGCCATCCAGTGTTGTTCTTCGGCCGCAGTGCTCAAAAGAAAAGGAAGTAGAGCGTTAAAAGAACGCTTCCAACATCCAAAGCCTCTTTCCCACTCAACCTCCAAGGATCTTGAACCTTGGTTGAGCCGAGAACAGTGCATCTACTTCAACTCACCCCTTCATCCCCTCACACTACCCTACGGGTATGCATCGCGCCGAGAACCAGCTGGAATATGAACCCGGTGCCCTCGCTTCCGAGTGACAATGGGAATGAGCACGTAAGACGGAAGGAGAGAGGGGAAGGGAGAGAAAAAAGAATGCGCCATGCTTGCTTCAATGAGCACCCCCACAGCTATCCGCGGTCTATGTGGTTAATATAGCTTTCACAACCGATTCTTAACGCACAGCGAGTTCATTTTTATACAGTACTATTTTATAATATTGTTCTTGATTCTTGATACGAAAACCAATGTATATAATGTAAATTTTGAAATCTAAATAGGTCTCTTCATGTTTTTTCATCAAGAAACTTCTTTCCTATATAATTTCAACGTGACAAAAATAAAAAAAGAATAATCATTACAATTTATGATAGGAGTGATGCTATAAACCTACGACATTTGTTTCGTGTAGTTGTGGAAAATGTGTTGGTTCCTTCAATGAATTAAGAGAGTGAAAGGACGAGGTGAAACCACGCTAAAATGATACAAAATCATTAATCATCGTTATTGAATCATATCTGTTATTTTTGGCTAGCGAGTGGCGTTATAAACTTTACGTAACTTAAGGCGTGTATCAAGTTTTTATCCTGCGGATATGATATAGAGCGTACATGACGACATTTTTCCACGAGGGAAGAATGACAAACACGAACGCAATTTCTCGCTGACGTTTCGCGGAGTGCGAGTACTCTGCCAATAGACA
Source organism: Tanypteryx hageni (assembly GCA_028673005.1). Lineage (NCBI taxonomy): Eukaryota > Metazoa > Arthropoda > Insecta > Odonata > Petaluridae > Tanypteryx > Tanypteryx hageni. Next base: position 209,459,312 of record CM054113.1, on the reverse strand, counting down.
TATGGTGGAGTATTATGCAATGGAATACGAGGAAAGAGTGCGAGATGCGCCGTCCTCCCGCCAATCCGCAGCATTTCCGGCTGCATTCTTTCTGACAAAATCGTCCTACTCTTCAAAACGCATGTCCATCCTGTCACAGCCAACTTTTCCAACTTGTATCAAAACGTACCGCTAAAAAACATATTCGAGGAGTGGAATACTTCAAATAGTTTCATTTTGGCGCAGCCGCGCGTCGGTTCATGCATCATTTCCTTCATCGGTCATTCCGATTTTTTACTGACGTCGTCTGGCGATGAGGGTTTCATTTGACTATCGGTTCCGTGTATTTTCACGCACAATAGATACAGGCGGCACCTGCGAATGACGTAAACGTGCCCATCGGAACTCTTTCATCGCGAAGTGGCAGCGTTATCAAACCAATTTGAACCACTCATCGTCGCCGTGCTCGCAGCGCCATACAGTATAAGTACGGAACTTCATCTGGTGCAGTCATTCCAAAGGATTCGAAGTGTATCGGGAATTTCTTTCAGCACAAAAGAGCTGAGAGAGAGGATCGATCATTGGCACGCACAGTGGATTCTGGGAATAGAGGGAGGCGGAGAACAGGGAGAAGAGAGAGAAAAAGGGTGCTGGGAGGGCAGGAGGGCGGAGAAAGGAGAGGAGTAAAGCTGCAGAGGAAAGGAGGGAAAGACAGGAGAGGCGAGTAAAAACGGGTCTGCATAGGAAAATGGGGATGGGGAGGGAAATGGATAGGAGGAAGGGAAATGGGGAGGGAAATGGATATGGGGAAGGGAAATGGGGAGGGGGGAAGGGAAATGGGGAGGGGGGAAGGGAAATGGGGAGAGGGGAAGGGAAATGGGGAGAGGGGAAGGGAAATGGGGAGAGGGGAAGGGAAATGGGGAGGGGGAGAAGGGAAATGGGGAGGGGGAGAAGGGAAATGGGGAGGGGGAGAAGGGAAACGGGGAGGGGGAGAAGGGAAACGGGGAGGGGGAGAAGGGAAACGGGGAGGGGGAGAAGGGAAACGGGGAGGGGGAGAAGGGAAACGGGGAGGGGGAGAAGGGAAACGGGGAGGGGGAGAAGGGAAACGGGGAGGGGGAGAAGGGAAACGGGGAGGGGGAGAAGGGAAACGGGGAGGGGGAGAAGGGAAATGGGGAGGGGGAGAAGGGAAATGGGGAGGGGGAGAAGGGAAATGGGGAGGGGGAGAAGGGAAATGGGGAGGGGGAGAAGGGAAATGGGGAGGGGGAGAAGGGAAATGGGGAGGGGGGAAAGGGAAATTGGGGGAGGAAAGAGGCGATGTGTAGGGTCTCAAAAGGGTCTCAGGTGAGCGTTGTCATATGAAAAGAGAGAGATGTATGAAAGGGGCTTGGAGGTGTACGGGTGTGTTTGAAATTGAGGGAGGGATAAGGAGCAGGAAAGGAGGGATACGGAGGAGGGAAGCGAGAGGAAAGGAGGTATAAAAGAATGGCAAGGAGAGGAGGGGATTTTGTTGAGAGGATGGAAGGACTGACCGCGTTATTTGATACCATGTATGCTGGGATCCAAGGAGGCTTAATACACGGAATCGGATGGAATTGAAGGTTGCGTGACGATAGTACCGACAAATACTCAAAAGACAAAATTAGTATTGATACATTTCAAAAAGACGGTTCGATAAACTACCCCGGTGAAAATACAATACTATGACTGTAAACTCGCTGGCATATCCATTGTAATAATAAAAGTATTTTCTCGGTTTTATTCATCGTGAGAAATCCGTAATCTTAGTCATAACCCGGGGTATTCCAGTAACAGTTCAATACGGAAAGAAATTCACAGATTATGAATCGATTGGCAAGTCGCCAATGCTCACTCTTAAAGGGAAGCAGTCGTGATGCGAGAGAAGGAATACGTCCATGGTGTAGGCGAAGAAGTGGAAAAATCAAACACTTCGAATACCTTCCGAGAAAATGACAGCGCGGATAATTGAACGGTGACAGAATATCCGTTACCAGTAAAATAAATGCATAACGGAACAATATCCGCGAGCATATCTTCCTTGAAAATGTTTAAAACATCCCGAAAGATTTTTGCATTACACGACCCACACCCTGCTTCGAGCCCTCGTTAAGCTTCGAATCCCGGCGACTCCCCTCTCCAACCCTCCACACTGCTCGCATTTACTCCGCAGCGATCCATTCTGTCATTTGAATAGGCCCGCGAAGATGAGGACATGGAGAAAGTGGATGGAGGGGGAGTGTGGCGGGAAGGAGAGAGTGGAGGGGGAGAATGGAGGGAGAGTTTAGAGAAAGTGGAGAGAGGAGGAAGAGAGAGAGGAGGGAGGGAGGGAGGGAGAGAGAGGAGGGAGGGAGGGAGGAGGAAGGGAGGGAGGAGGAAGGGAGGGAGGAGGGAGGGAGGGAGGAGGGAGGGAGGAGGAAGGGAGGGAGGAGGAAGGGAGGGAGGAGGAAGGGAGAGAGGAGGAAGGGAGAGAGGAGGAAGGGAGAGAGGAGGAAGGGAGAGAGGAGGAAGGGAGGGAGGAGGAAGAGAGAGAGGAGGAAGGGAGAGAGGAGGAAGGGAGAGAGGAGGAAGGGAGAGAGGAGGAAGGGAGAGAGGAGGAAGGGAGAGAGGAGGAAGGGAGAGAGGAGGAAGGGAGAGAGGAGGAAGGGAGAGAGGAGGAAGGGAGAGAGGAGGGAGTGAGAATGACAAAGGAAAGGAGTAAAGAGAGAATAAGAGTGTTTGGGTAGGAATGAGGGAGAGAGTAAAGAGATGGCGGTGGTGGTTAAGAGAGAGAGTCGACCCCTCTAACACTCATAATCAATACGCCACTGCCCTATCCTCGCCCTCCGAGTCCTCCCCATCACTCATTGCCCCCTTGCACCGCCACTCCCACGAATTCGGCCGACCCACTTCTCATTCACACCCTCAGCTCTTCCCTTTGCTCCCTGCGTCCCCCCATTTCCCCCTGCCTTCCCCGCCACATGTGAATCAGACGAATCCCATGTCAACTCCCGGGAAGCGAGTCTCGACGCTTGGAGAGAGAAAGAGAGAGGTAGAGAGAGAGAAATAGGAACCTGTAAAGAGTGAAAGAGATATACAGGAATGGATGTAAAGAGGGAGGTATGTAAATGGGGCGGTATATGAGGAGGGAGGTATGTAAAGAGGGAGGTATGTAAGGAGGGAGGTATGTAAGGAGGGAGGTATGTAAGGAGGTAGGTACGTAAGGATGTAGGTACGTAAGGAGGTAGGTACGTAAGGAGGTAGGTACGTAAGGAGGTAGGTACGTAAGGAGGGAGGTATGTAAAGGGGGGTATGTAAAAGGGGCGATATCTAAAGGGGGAGGTATGTAAGGAGGGAGGTATGTAAGGAGGGAGGTATGTAAGGAGGGAGGTATGTAAGGAGGGAGGTATGTAAGGAGGTAGGTACGTAAGGAGGTAGGTACGTAAGGAGGTAGGTACGTAAGGAGGTAGGTACGTAAGGAGGGAGGTATGTAAAGGGGGGTATGTAAATGGGGAGGTATGTAAGGAGGGAGGTATGTAAGGGGGGAGGTATGTAAGGGGGGAGGTATGTAAGGGGGGAGGTATGTAAGGGGGGAGGTATGTAAGGGGGGAGGTATGTAAGGGGGGAGGTATGTAAATGGGGAGGTATGTAAGGGGGGAGGTATGTAAGGGGGGAGGTATGTAAGGGGGGAGGTATGTAAGGAGGGAGGTATGTAAGGAGGGAGGTATGTAAATGGGGAGGTATGTGAGGAGGGAGGTATGTGAGGGGGGAGGTATGTGAGGGGGGAGGTATGTAAGGGGGGAGGTATGTAAGGGGAGAGGTATGTAAAGGGGGGAGGTATGTAAGGGGGGAGGTATGTAAGGGGGGAGGTATGTAAGGGGGGAGGTATGTAAGGGGGGAGGTATGTAAGGGGGGAAGTATGTAAGGGGGGAGGTATGTAAAGGGGGGAGGTATGTAAAGGGGGGAGGTATGTAAAGGGGGGAGGTATGTAAAAGGGGCGGTATGTAAAAGGGGAAAGATGTAAAGAGTGAGAGATGTAAAGAGGGAGAGATGTAAAGAGTGAGAGATGTAAAGAGTGAGAGATGTTAAGAGTGAGAGATGTAAAGAGGGAGAGATGTAAAGAGGGAGAGATGTAAAGAGGGAGAGATGTAAAGAGGGAGAGATTTAAAGAGGGAGAGATGTAAAGAGGGAGAGATGTAAAGAGGGAGAGATGTAAAGAGTGAGAGATGTAAAGAGTGAGAGATGTAAAGAGGGAGAGATGTAAAGAGGGAGAGATGTAAAGAGGGAGAGATGTAAAGAGTGAGAGATGTAAAGAGGGAGAGATGTAAATAGGGAGAGATGTAAATAGGGAGAGATGTAAATAGGGAGAGATGTAAATAGGGAGAGATGTAAAGAGGGAGAGATGTAAAGAGGGAGAGATGTAAAGAGGGAGAGATTTAAAGAGGGAGAGGTGTATTTAGGGAGAGATGTAAAGAGGGAGGAATGTAAAGAGGGAGAGATATAAAGAGGGAGAGATGTAAATAGGGATAGATGTAAATAGGGAGAGATGTAAATAGGGATAGATGTAAATAGGGAGAGATGTAAATAGAGAGAGATGTAAAGAGGGAGAGATTTAAAGAGGGAGAGGTGTATATAGGGAGAGATGTAAAGAGGGAGGAATGTATAGAGGGAGGAATGTATAGAGGGAGGAATGTATAGAGGGAGGAATGTAAAGAGTGAGAGATGTAAAGAGTGAGAGATGTAAAGAGGGAGAGATGTAAAGAGTGAGAGATGTAAAGAGTGAGAGATGCAAAGAGTGAGAGATGCAAAGAGTGAGAGATGCAAAGAGGGAGAGATGCAAAGAGGGAGAGATGCAAAGAGGGAGAGATGCAAAGAGGGAGAGATGCAAAGAGGGAGAGATGCAAAGAGGGAGAGATGCAAAGAGGGAGAGATGCAAAGAGTGAGAGATGCAAAGAGGGAGAGATGCAAAGAGGGAGAGATGCAAAGAGGGAGAGATGCAAAGAGGGAGAGATGCAAAGAGGGAGAGATGCAAAGAGGGAGAGATGCAAAGAGGGAGAGATGCAAAGAGGGAGAGATGTATAGAGGGAGAGATGTAAAGAGGGAGAGATGTAAAGAGGGAGAGATGTAAAGAGGGAGAGATGTAAAGAGGGAGAGATGTAAAGAGGGAGAGATGTAAAGAGGGAGAGTTGTATATAGGGAGAGATGTAAAGAGGGAGGAATGTAAAGAGGGAGGAATGTAAAGAGTGAGAGATGTAAAGAGGGAGAGTTGTAAAGAGTGAGAGATGTTAAGAGTGAGAGATGTAAAGAGTGAGAGATGTAAAGAGTGAGAGATGTAAATAGGGAGAGATGTTAAGAGGGAGAGATGTAAAGAGGGAGAGATGTAAAGAAAGACAGGCAAATGCCTTTATTTATGCGAGGCTAAACCCCAAAAAAGAAGAGATGTAATATAAGAGAGATGTAAAAATATAGAGAAGTAAAGAGGGAGATGTAAACAGGATATGAAGTAGATGGTGTGGGAGAGAGACGTGTACAAGTTTCACTGACCCTTATAATTTAAAGATTAGTGGGAAACCTGTGATTTTGTTCTAATTGCAAGAATCTATTTTGTTTATTTATCTCCGAGTGCAGAAATGCCTGAAAATATCTATTCTTCCGAAGTCTGATTAATAAATTCAGAAGTAATAGTGCCGCATGTTTTGGAAATTAAAAAAACTCCACAAATAAAGTATTAACGAGTGAAAATGCGATCGAGGAAACGTATTCGAAACGCGATATACTGAAACTCGATCTTAGACAGAAATGATTGGATTTACGGAAAATTCGAATTGTAGATGTCAAATTCAACGTATAAGAATCCTGGCAGAAATATCTTTTTCTATTTATTGAAAAATCTAGTTAACCCTGGAGGACGTGCGACGTACTTGATAACGTAAGGATGCGCGTTGGGTATTTTTTACCGAAACGCTGAAGAGCTTGATCACTAACGCATTAATGTTTAGAAATCCATAAAACATCGTCAGCGGCCAACGTGATGATTTTCTGGACACTGAACAGGTTTCACACAACTGACCTACGGTATCCCCTTCCCCTTTAGTTCCATAATAAAAAGTAATAAAACCAAATCTCATCAACGGGAAATACAGTAAATCTTATTTACATTACATATTTGTGGTACACTGTTACAAAAAATTAATTATTTTTTACTAAGTCTCTCCTGTATTAATTTTGTTGCGCATGGACGCGTGTGAAAAATGCCCGTCTCTGCTTTCAGTCTCAATTATTCATAAGCAACTGGTCGTAAGAATAACAAAACACTGGAACTAACAGGGAGAGTCCAAGTGGAAGGTATTGGGGGTTAGGCTCAAATAATGCCGATGAGTTATGCTTGGGTATTTTTTACCCAGACGCGCGTCCTCCCAGATTAAAGAGGCACTACTTTACATCTAGACAAAAGCGTGAAAATTTCTCTAAATAGCAAATACCCCACTTATTAGGGTAATTTAACGAAAATTCTATCAAGTATTCCATATTGCAAACGCTCATCTACTAGCGAGTTTTTTCTATCAAGAATTTTTATGAACAATATCGCAGCAAATAATTTTGAAAATTAGTTCTCATTAACTATCATAAATTTCTTCGACTAAAGGCGCATAAGAAGCAATAGTAACAACGTTAAGAGATCCTTCCGCCAACTTTGACCTCTGGTATTACTCTCCCCTAATCTCCTTCCTCCCTTCTCCCTATTCCGTCAAACCGATGTAAGGCGTGCCATCCGGTGTAGTCCACGGGATATGTCGCAAGTCACGACATGTCACCAGATGGGGTATTCAGAGAAAAGAGCCTTCACGTCCTAAAGATAACCATTAAATACCAACTTCCAACCAGTCATAAATCCTATGTAATTATTGTCTACGAGTTAAAGGAAGAATTCAATGAAACATGAAATTAAAGGCTAATTATGCAATGATTCGTATCAAAATTTTGATCTTTAAAGCGCTCTATATTGTAATAAAAATTTAAATAAAAAAGATGGTATATGTTAAGCCAAGCATTTACTGCCTTTTCATATCAACTAAATAGTCTCCAAGAAGTCATTAAAAAGCAGTTTACGTATGAAGTATGTGTTTTTGATAAGATCCAAATTTATTAATATATGGAACAGATTAAAGTCATCATCATCGATTAATTCATCGAATGCTACATCTCCGACAATACATACACGCATGTAAGAAGGGTATTTTAATTCTAAATATTGCATTCTTTAGAATGACAAAATAACAACTTCGAGTTTATGATGATTACATTGCAATTTAATTTAATGAGACTCCTATATCCTATATATTATATTCTGGAGTAACAATTAAGTATTTTTCAATGCTGAATAATTGCTGAATTGTCGTACCACAATTAAACTTTTCGTCGTTCTCTGCAGCGATAAAATTTCCGAACAGGTATCCATAGAATATTCGTCATAAAGTTAAATTTTACCTTCTCTTTATAATAATAAAGGACGCTAGGTATAATTTTGTTCAGTATTTTGCTTATACATATTAGTATACCATTTTTCATAATAAATAGCGTACTAGAGAATATCTTAGGAAACTGAGCGAGAGAAGGGTATTTTCTGAAAACGTACGTCTCTATGCAGTTATAATTTGATTACCAAATTGTGAAAGACGTTTATTTTTATGCCTACATTTACAAGGAATTTGTATCTGCAAAATTAATCTAGAATTGAATGTTTCCCACAAGCTCGAATAAAAACAGAACAGGAAATTATTCTTTTTCTCACCAGACTGAATGCAATCAAGAAGGGTGGAGCCGAAGGAGGTCTTCTTGGTCTTGAGGGAATCGAAAACTTCCCTCGTCAGGTACTTCTTGAGAAGGGACTTGGAGTCGGACTGCTCCATTTTCTTGAAGCCAGCCTCAAGCTTCTCGAGCACTGCGGCGTCAACCATGGTGTTCTTCCTGAAACGATAGGGGGAAAAAAAACAAATTATCATTTCATGAAAAATATCGTTAATTTTATAAATATTTCGTTTAACAAGCGAAAACACCATCAACAAGCATTTTCAAAATTCTCCTATCGAGTTTTAAGTTACCGAGTCATCTTCAACCTTTAGAATATCTTAGCTACGCATAATTTCTCTTCACGGTTCTCTTCACGGTGCTTTAACTCCAAAGAGTTATAAAAATCTGTTCTATCTCACAATAAATCCCCCTATTAAGTGTCTTCGAGTTGTAAAGAAATGTATCTGTAAATATCCAAGAAGACGTGAGCCAAAATGAGGCAATCCGAAAAGGAAAATTTTTTGAAATTATTTTAATATACGTACGCTTGTTAGATCGAGAGCGACGAACCGCCACAGTTATACACTAAATAAAAGATACTAGATAATATTAGATAACATTTGTTGTTTTTTCATGAACTTCGGCGGATTCACCAAGGAACCCGTCAATATTGGGTCTAGATCGCGCGGTATACCTGGATAGATCGCCGAAGAAGCGGGTCTCCGAGATGGCCCTAAAGAGCCACAGAGCCAAGAGGGTGAAGGGCGCGAAGATAAGGATGCGTGTCCTGGCGAGGCGGCGAAATCTCAACATCGGAGAGTGCAGCATACGTGGGAAGGGAATAGAGGAAACGACAGGCGGAGGAAGAGGAAAGAGGACCCATTCCGGAGAATGCGTGTGTATACTGGGCGATGATTAGACAAGCAAACACGAGCCTTCACCTCTCTCCTTCCTTCCCTCCCTCTTTCCCCACCCGCGCGGATTCCCACCTACTTTTCTCGTCAGATTGAAGAGCGGCGATACCGCCGGAACCGAATCTCTCGAGTCGTGAAAGACTGCAACGCTTACAGGTCAAAGAGTGATGATTCAATTATTCGGTTTCACCGAGATGCAGCATCGGGATTTTCAAGAAAAAAATATATATGGCAGAAGGCGAGATCGAAATTTAATAAAACGAACAGAAATTGGTCGCCCATGGTTAAAGATTTATCTTCGGGCGGTACATAACTGATAGTCGTTTGGTGATGGAGAGAGGCGATTGGCGAAGTTGAAGTGCGAAAGTGTCTAGGATGAAGAGCGATTTCCACGCTCGGATATTCTCGAAGAAGCGGGAATTCTTCCCCTCCTCATAGGCCGGCCAAAGGGCCATCGCCTCCGGCAGAATTTCTCCCCTCCCCCACATTCTCGGCAACGAGCGCCTCTTAGGTACACGTGCTTACGTGACAAAGAGCTCGCTAACAAGCCACGAGACGACAGACGTCATCTGAGTGCGCGGCGACTGCGGCCCTTCCAACCGCCGCCATGCCCACCGCTCTATCACTAATGGCTTCTTGAGCAAACAAATGCTGAGGTCAACTCGTTCGATTACGCTGCTCCGAGGGATACGAGCCTCGTTCATTTGTTTTCGGGGAGGGATAGAGATGACATAAAAAGGCGCAAGAGAAGGTATTTATCGCTTTAGCATCGAAGACGCTCGAAGTTCAGGTTACTTCGAAGCAAAATAGTGCACTTCCGTACTTTTTCAGTTAAGCGTACTTCGCTAATAAGGCTGCAAACGATCTATGAAAGATATTATTCTATTATATATAAATGTTAGTAGTGTCGTCTTAATACCAAAGGTAATTCTCAAATAGCTGCCACGTTGATACGTTGAACATAGCGAGTAAATAAAAGTACAAAATTTGTATATTTATCCCGCACATTAATTCAGTTAACATTTTTGAGCGTATGGCTAAGTCGTTTTATGAACCGAAGCCGCGACTATAATTACACTCCTCGTGACTGGACACGAAACGCAGAGGCCCTTTCAATTAGAAAGCTTTCGCCAAAGACCTATTGCATGCCGTCTTCTCTCAGATCTTAACTGTCGCAGACTTCAGTAATTAACCCAAAGATGACAACCGTCAACTCATGGAATTCCAATGAGAGACAAAGCCCAAAGCTATAAGTGGAAACAGTTAAAATATTTCAAATCGACATACAAAAGTTGACAATTATTTTAATAGGCTCGGTTGGGCAAGTCACATTATTAACTACTACCCACGAAAATATTATCGACGAATACGAAGAATTTGACGAAAAAGTCCTCAAACCAAAACTTTATACAGTATTTTGGGCGTCTATTTGTTCCCCATGCAAACCTTAGAATAAGAAAACAGAGAATGCAACAAACAAGCATGCCTGATATCTTATAGGAAATCACTATTTCGCCGGTTCTAAGTGTTTTGGGTAAGAATATATATCGTGTACGCGATTAACATCAAATAGTTAAGAACATTTGACCTTAACAAATATTAAACATTATTAATTTGCGCAACCGCATTTACTTTATTGCATTAACGTAAGATAATAAGGGTTTCTCGCTATCATTGGACATGTATTGTTCATTTTTATACGAATAGGTCAAGGAGCAACTGAGCATGGAAAAGAAGCAGATACATTTTTTCTTTGTTATCTCCATCATATATTCTTTAAACCAAATAAGATATCGAGTGCAAATGACGGTTTTCCGTTAGTTTACAATGCGTTATCAGAACAAGTCGAGGACTTTCCTATGATAAAAATTTCCTCTACGATATGTTACTTTTTACGACCTTAACGACGAAGACGCGAAAATATTTTATGCCATTGATTTCTTCTATTCATTATAAAATATCTAGTCGATTTTCAACTAACTTCATCTGATACTATCTAGCCTGGAAGAACCAAGACCCGCCCATATGTGCCGGATTTGGGATTTGAGGTTTGAGCGGATGCGGAGAAAAGCCCGCGTTTCCCGTCGGAAGGTGCGATTGTTGGGATGCGGGTGGGAGGAGAGAATAGGCAGGAGCGTGGACTTGAATAGAGAAGCGATGCGAGGGAGAGAGGGAGAGGGAGGGAAGAGGTAAGGACGGGAGTGGCAAGGTGAGTATAGCTTCACGTTGGGATTCGCAATGATGGCGAGGAGAGGAAGGGATGCGAAAGAGAAAAGAGCGAGAGAAGAGGGTTTGGGATGCGATGGAGAAACTGGATGGTGTTCCCCACAGCAGCAGCTGCGGCGAGAGATTTGAAAGGAAGGCTCGGCTGGATGCATGGATGGAAAGAGAGGGATGGACTGAGGCTGAGGGGGCTGGGCGGGCACTGTTTAGGGTTGGAAAGGGGAGGGGGATGACCGCATTCGGTAGATGTGGAATGGAAGGGGAGAAGGGAAAGGGATCCTGAGGGATCCCGCGCTTTCTGTTTCACGGTGCACTCACGGCAGCTGCTTCTCTCATTCTCTGTAGGAATTGCGCACGGCTAATGTTCGAGGGAAGCGAATTGCTCGATGCCACGTACCACCGTCGCCTTATCGTTCCTGTGGTTTAAAAATCTATTTTATCGTCTGAGTCACACATATCGCAAGACTTTCCCCGTAGAAAATTTCCTCTTACGTGACAATTTTATTACAGGAAATTAATCAATAAAACTGTTAAGATAAGATCTTAAAGGCGGCGGTTTCGATAAAAAACACTCGTTAATCTAGACTTCAGAAGTAATCAGACAATTGCTTCCGAAAGATATCCTGCTCCAACTCTATACCTTGTATTCATAAGATTGCAAATAAAAGCTTTCCACAATACTCCTAACTACCTATATAATTTATTCTTAAACGTCATCTCAAAATTATCATATCTTACATAATATTAAGACAAACTACACGATTAATTGTACAAAAATGTCTAGGTTAAACTTCAAGATACATTTTCAAAAGATCCATTTGATTTAAATGCGAATTTGGAAATTAATGTTCCAAAAACATAAATGCTAAATTACAGTTACGCGCCAAACATCCAGTTGAGAGATTTAATGTGGATATGCGAATATTTATGCATTTTCCGACATACGTGTCACTATGAATGTACTCAGTTTCTTACGATATCAACAGAGAAAAAAATCACATTAACATCGATTCTTCTTTTATCAAGCATTGATTTCATCATGGTGCCATTTAGTGATAACATCGATAATTACGACTCAATTCAATTTCCATGAATTCGCTTAGATACTGAAAACACTTTATTTGAAATATAAGGATAAAAAAGAATTAGATACGTGATCCTTGTGTAAAATCTCCATTATTCTTTTAATTTACGAATTTATAATCTCCAACGAGAAAGCTGATTAGCCCTAAAAGTACAATTCCTATAAAAGTATAAAGATGATTCATCAACAAAAGACAGATGGCAATTTATAAATACTCAATCCCTCACATCTAGTGATTTGAGTGATAGACATATGTATATCAAGTACTGCAACAGCGCACCCTGGACTAATCAATCCGAAGCTCAAATGTAGAAATTTCAACTGTCGTCAAATATAAATTCGCATGTAAAATATCTGCCTTTAACTGTAAGCATACATTTACTTTAAATTAAATGCAAATTCGTTAATTCAAAAGTCTTTTGGATCAGCCGATAAGTTACTCCCCACAAAAGAAATTATGATGCCTTTTAGTACAAAGACTAACGTAGAAGTACGACATGCTAAATTTTTATGTCAATCCAATAAAATAGATTTCATCAATATATTTCTGTAAAATATTACAAGAATTTGATCGAATTAATAAAGCTATACTTAAGATACAAATACATTTAACTGTGAAAGCACATAAGTATGGTGAATTCCGTTAAAAGGAGAGTACATTTTGAGTCTTTTGACATTTCGCTCCGGAAATGCCCGAGTGATGTATTGCAGTGGCCTAAATGAGAAACTCGACCTTCAAATTCAATCTCTCTCTCGTTGGCATTTCTCAGCAAAATCATTTTCGATCGATGTAGGAGAAAGGACAGAATGAGAAAGAAAGTCTTCCTGCATTTCCCTATGACTAATCCATCTTAATCCTTGCTAGTTTCGACTTCATCCGTTACACTTCAAGGGAAATAAGTTGACTGGTAGATGTCAATTATTAAATGTACGACAAAGATTTTTCAAAAACACAGAATTATGAACTCTATTCAACTAACACTATCGTATACTAACATTAATACTATCAAAAACGAAAATTTAAATGAAAATGGATTTTCATACATTTGTTAAGATAAAATGTATCTTCTACGCTAGATGAAAACTATACAAAATTTTCAAGCCTATTTAATGAGATTATTTTATTTTATTGGACAATTGAAAATCTCCAATTTTTACTACAGCCCATATATCCAGAGAGTAAAATTCATACATAATAAATGAAATGATTTCCAATAATGTACCGAAAAATGCAAAAAGCCAGTTATCATTTACATATATACATATACATACACATACACATACATATATGGACGATTGTTTAAACTACAAAATTGAACTTGACCGCGGAATATGCAAATAAGAGGAAAAAAGGCGGGTATAAACTATAGACAGGTTCATTTATATTTAAATATAGGAAACAAAAATGCTAAACTATAAAAAAAGAAGAAGGTCGTGTTCGACATGGAAGTAGTGACACCCCCGACCCTAGGGTAAATTGCTTATTAGCGCGCGATCTATCATGCGATTCCGTCATTAATAACGGAGAGCACCGGTATCCTTGGCGTGCTGAGAAAAGAGCAAAAGCGTTTTCAGAAATTAATATTTCTTACACCTATAGAGATCACTTATTTGAACGCAGCCTCGTAAAAATATATTCGCCAGACGCGAATCACATTAATAAAACGCTTCCTAAACCCTACCGCACAATCTAAATCCACAGGTTAATTCCTAGAGATAATAACTATTGAAAAATAAGCCACAACAGTATTTACCGATCTACTGGCACTATGCCATATATCACAGCAACATGGCCAACACGAAAATCCACGTTATATGCGGGAAATAATACGAGGAGTTTTAAATGGCAGACGAGTCGAATACCCTGGACCGACGAAGCGGCGAGGGAGATCGAGGGTCAGGAGCAGCCCATAGCTCGGGGCGTCGCATCCTCGGATCGACAAAAGAGCATCGACCACGACGAAAAACATATCCAGTAAACCGGCCTTGTGCCACACGCCCTAACCCAGCACTTTGGACGCCATTCCTTCCATAGATAACACGCCTCGGCCAAACCAAAAAAACACGAGGAATTGGGGATCGAACCGCGGGATCGAGCCTAGGGGGCCGGGCAAGGGGAGGAGAGGGCCTACCCGTCTTCTTCGGCGGCGTCGGCCCCCGCCTCCTTGGAGGCGGCGGTGGCCGTCTCCTTGGACGCGCAGGACAGGATGACGCCCATGGCGATGCTCTTCTTACTAAGAGCGGCGCGGCGGAGGAGATGGCCGCGGATGCACTCGAGGCGTTGCCACCGAGAGACCAGTACTCCGAGGGGGACCTTCTCTCTCTTTCTCTATCTCCTCCTCTCTCTCACTCTCTCCACCCCTTCCTCCTTCGTTGGGACCGCCACCCGCGAGGCCCACCCTCGCTCGCCTCCTCGGCTTCAGGGAAGCATACGCGTCCCCCGCCCGGCCGCTCCCTTTCTGCAACCTCCCCCTTTCGCTCCCTCTTCCCCACCCCTCCTTCCTTCCCCCCGGTTCCACACCCCTCGCCCCCCTCTCTATCCATCGCAGAGAGGGAGAGAGGAGGGGGAGTGATGGAGGAAGAGATGGAGGAGAGGGGAGGCTGGGGTCCACCGAATCGATAACGCACTCCCACGCACCCGGCACGGAATACGCACGCCGTGTCGCCGGCGGATAGGGGGGGGGGAGAGGGAGATGCCCCCTTCCGACCCGCTCCACGTCTCCCGTGCACCTCTCTCCTCGTACTCTCGCGGGAGGGGGGAACAATCCCTTCCTCATCCCCCCTTTTCCACGCATCTCCCTCGCCATAGCACTCGTCCCACCGAGGAGGAGGCAGTCGAGGGCCACGCCCATGTCTCGCGCCAATCGCCACGAGATAAGCGGCGGCGGACCGGGAATCTTTTTATCGACTCTCACTTTCGAAGAAAGAGAATCGGAATGATTTTGTGGAGTGGCAAAGTGTGGGGGAAAAAGGGGGCGGTGGAGACGGTGGGTGATGTAATGTCTGGAGATATGGCGGGCTTATCGTTAAATGAAGTGGCTCCATTCTCTCCGACCTCCCCCTGCTCCCCCCTTAGGCTGCAGGTGGATGGGGATCGTCGGATAGGTGCGTCTTATGTGGCGGAATTCCCAAGAGGGGAAGGGAAAGGATGAGACGGAGTTCGAAGCGAGATTAAAGGGATGACGAAGAAGTGCGTGGAGCAAAAAAAAACAAAAGAAGGATAAGAATTTATGTTTGCCCGAGAGATGATTGTGCGCAAGGGTCACGGTCATTCATTTGGAAGCGCGTGACGCGAATCACGGCTCGTGCGTCCCAACCGCAGCGAGAAACACGTCCCGTAGCACTTATGGACACCGAGACACTGGAGCCCGTCCTCCATCGGTGGATCTTCCCGACATCCTCTGGCTCCCTCTGTCTCTCCCCCGCGCACACGCCGCTCCACTTTCCCTCTTCCACGCACCTACGCACGCATCCTGTGACGGCGCATGCTCCCTACGCCATGCCACCATGTGGCGGGAAAAGCGTTCCGAGGAGAATTTAGGACATAGGAGGGGGAATGCTCTCAACGGCGCGTGTGACGAAAATCTACTTCGCGTTGCATACTGCGAAATAACGACGCAATGTAAAATTGACTAAATAAAATTTCCCAAAAAAATAAAACCGTGGTTCATATGACAAAGTTGGCATAATATCAAATTATTAGATTTTTATAGCATGAGCATCCATAAACAATCCAGGAAAAAAATTTGGCATTCTATAAAGGAGTTGTCAAATATTTTATTTTGGTTTAAGCGATAGGAAATAACGTCTTTTATCATGTTTTCTACGTGTCTCAAAATTGATTGATTAAAATTCACCTAAACGCATTGAGATCCGGAACAATAGAAATTTTTTATAATATTCGCGAGTTTTGTGACGATTTACCAGTCAATTAAATAGGCCCCATTATTAGGCAATGAATTACCTGCGTTCAGACAATTTGCTATTTATGCCGAAAGAACAAATTGTGGCGGAAACGAATGAGTTATGTACGATAATCAATCATTGTAAAATGACCTCGAAATTGAAAATACTATTGTACCTCATAACGATGGTTTCGAAACGGCAAATATTCGGTACAAAATTTCACGAATATAACGACCTTTCTCGTGGTTATAACGAGGAAATAAGTTTTGGCCGCCGCGCTTAGGCATTTAAGCGGAAAACGTACAATTGGGTCTTCCTTTCTTCCTAAAGTGCTACTTTCAGAGACTTATGACCGTAGAACAGACGCTCGATAGCGATTTTAAATTATCCTTTAAGCTTCTTTGAAAGACAATCCTATTGCAAATGAGGTTTTCCTCAACCAAATTTCACTGGTTCCTTCCTTAACCTTACTTCCCTAATACTAACCTCAACCACCTTTATTTCGGCTAAGTGCATACGTTACTTGACCACATCCACATCAAAATATCCTCCTCAGACAAGAAATTTTTCCCTGATAGAAGGGAACCTCAAGTACTTCCGAAGAAATATCACAAAATGGAATTACACAAACCGCAATAACTTACATTCCATTCTTTGTGGCATATCTAGTTTTTTTACGAACTCGTCACTCAAAGTACAGTACATCCTCTATAATCCGAACTAATTAATGCAAGGGCGTGTTCGGATTACTGGATTCATGTAAAATAACGAGGAAAAAATCTATTATGTATTAAATTTCTGTAAATAAAACGCCAATTAATGTACTTACAGATCACTAAAATGACTGAGATATCCGCGTTGATGGACGGGAAAATTGTACTCTACTCTGGGCCGCGGCAGTGGGAATGAGCGATATCGGCACGGCCGGCCGTGCCGATATCGCTCATTCCTATTAAAAGAATTCTTCCAAGGATCATCTATTCAGCAGCAATAGGCGTTAGTAGTGTAGTGTAGTAGTGCCCGACTTTGTTAAAAAAAAGATTCAAATTTCACTTTCCGACGCTCGCTTCGCTTAACCGACACTTTACACCTGTTGTTGAGAAATAGTTCGGATTAACGTGGGTTCGGATTATAGAGGTTGCACTATAATGCGTACGTGTCGTACTGCGTACTGGAAGTTCGTAGGGTGGAAAAATTCTCTTCGTAAGAATGTGGATTTTATCCGCGAATTTTAACGCTAGGAAAAAACACTACCGATTAAAAAAATAATGGAATATCGTTTCTGAGAGTGCGTACATAGTGAAAGAATGGAATATCCGTGCTGTTAGCAACGGAAAAAAATATTCATCGAAAGATGATTTGAATAAAGTGATGCATTTTTAATGGAGTGCTGTGTACGACGATTTGTTTACATTCATTCATATAATTACAGGTAACACTAGAAATTTAAATTTAAATGACAGAAATACGCAACAAATATTTTGTTTCTTCAAGAATCAATAGCGATTGCATTGGGGGCCGTCTATTTAGTACGTACGCACGGATTGAAGTTTGCGTATATCCTGCGTATGGATGGGGGGAGGGGGAATAAGACCATGCAGTACGTACGCACGTAAAATAAAGAAAACTATAATGAGATAGGTTGTTGTTAAGTTTTGAGTTTATAAGTGTTTAAAACTGACACATCAGATTCTGTTCTCTAATATTAAACTTCATAGAATACTCAGTAGTATAACGGCAAAATTTATAAATACAAGTTCTATGAACTTGAATATTATAAACAATAATTATGTATATTATAAATAAATAATATAAATAAACAGTTTTCATATTTTAATTACAAAAATGATTTTTTGAAACGAACTTGTGCAGTTGGGGGGGGGGTTACTAAGCACTGACGCACGTACGCACGGGTAGGGGGTAGAAAAAGTACACCATGTATCAACGGGAGAAAGGGAGGGTAGAAAATGGCTGATTTTTTGCGTATGTACTAAATCGACGGCCCCTTAGAATCTGAAAATTTCTGTAAAATATAGAAAATTTTACGTTCAGAATGTTCTGATTTTGTCACACCTCTTCCTGGATGAAAGAATTTTCTGCTTCGATGTACTTTTCAGCCCGAGAGATGATATTCGTGTAGAAACAGATGCTAACGGAAAACAATGTTAAATGCTCATTAGAATTTACATAATATGAAAATAAACATTAGTCTGCGATAAAAATTTGTAAACCAATCACTTATATTGGAAATCAATGTGAAAACGTTTGACTTGTCAAAAATATTATTAAGCAAATTAATATTTTTACATTTTCTCAATTATGAAGAAAGAATAAAATAAATCTACTAGTTATGCAATTTAATAAGAACTTTAAGTAGTTCTGGAAAGAACTAATCTGCCTACTTTCCTTTCAATACAATTTTAATATATAACAAGTGGGGGTGTACACAGGTTTCCCGTGATACAGAAGCTCTTTTCGTGAAATTCGTCGCAGTATAATCGTATACTAATGTAATAGCTTTGAAATCAGAAAAATATTTTTCTTTATATTGTGGTAGCCCTGCTTTTTTGATCCGTTCTAAACATATTCATCTCGTTTTCCCATTCTATACTCGCCCTACACGAAATTTCTTTGAATTCTCTTCAGCCAATACCTTTCAAATTCATAGTTACAGAAAAATTCTAACCTTGATATTGAGATAGCCCTGTTTAGTGGACCCGGTTATAATATATTGGTTATTTATTTCATCATAAGTAGTCTGTCCATGATTATTCATGGCTAAACCTGGTTCTCCATATACTCCTATTTTCCGCTGTCCTCTTCATATTATTTATTTATATGAAGATTAAATACACTATATTTAGTTAAAATCCATTAGCTCAGTTCTCTAGAAATACGTGTAAAAGAAATATTATTTAACTTGTTACTGTGGTAGCCCTGCTCCTTATCTCCGCTTTAAACATCTTCATTTCATTATGATATGTTGTGCAAATTTTATATACACAATTTAATTGAAATCCGTTCAGGCAAATCCTTCCAAATCCATAATTACTCAAAGAGTTTAATTTGTAATTGTGGCACCCCTATTTAGCTGATTCGGTTTAAATATGCCAATATGGTTTTGTATATAAGCGTATAATATAAATATTAAATTTGGTTAAAATAATGTGGACGGTTCAACACAAATACGTGTAAAAATATTTTTTTTATTCCTTGTATTGTGGCAGCCCGGCTATATATCTATACTAAAGATCCTGATTTTGTTATTTTATGTTGAATGCTTACTTCATGCAAAGTTTCGTTGAAATCGATAGTGCCAATTCCTTCCAAATTCATAATTAACGAAAAGTTTAGCTTTGCAATTGTGGCACCCCTACTTTCTTGATTCGGTCCAAATATGTCAATTTGGTCATTAATTTATGATATTCTATGTACTAAATTTAGTTGAAATCGGTTCATTCATGAACAGGATGTTAGGGGGGGGGGGGCGCACACACACCCGGGCGATCTCTCAAGACTACATACTTTCCATTTTTTGGAAAGTAAGCTAAAAATGAACGTTGCCGAGATAAAATAAATCTCTTCGTATATCATCAACAGGAAATTCGTCAATTTAAATGGATTTACAAGTCGTGAGAAATGTTACTGATTCGCTCCGTTTTTCATTCAGAACAGTAACCTCGCATACATGTCTCAAAGCGGATAATTGGTGCCCATTTATCCGATTTAAAATGAAAAAATAAAATTTTAAATCTTTTAGACTTTTCTTAGTGTGATGCTTTTTGAACATTTTAATCTCCGAAATAATTTCCGAGTTATAATTTAATATCAAATGAAAGGTACCATACATAAAATACTCCGAAAATAGTTAACCAAAAATAGGAATAAATGGAATACGGCTATTGGAATCGAATTTTCAATTTTTTTACCTAATAAATAACATAATTTTCAAATTATTTGCTTAGAGGAAAGAACTGTGAATAAATTTTCAAATTTCAAAATAAATATTGAACTTATTAAATGTAGAGCAAGGGCAAAAATAATTAGAAAATAAATAGAATTTGGATTAATTTTTCGTGAACGAGCATAAACTAATAAATTAAATCGAAGTTTCTTTAAAAATGATCAATGCCCAAATTCGGTATTTCATTATAAATTGTACTGCTATGCTACGAAATTACATTATACATTACAAAAAATAACGAAAAATGTTGCCTCAAGACAACACGAAATTCACGGTTTGAATATTTTTCTTTTTGAGTAACATATCAGCTTGATAAACGTACTCTACTTTATTAAAATGCTTTTTGACATATTTTGGGCAATGCTAAGTCCTTCCTCAAGCCACATTTTCAAACTAACATAAGTAACAAAGGATTATGACGTTACATTTTTTCGCTTTTTTAAATCTCTTGTTGGAGATACAAAGGTGACCTTAGGGGGAGTTGAAAATACGAAAGAGCAGAGAAAAAGAAATAGCAAGGAAAGTCAGGAGAGGGGAGAAAAGGGAAAGGGAGGAGGGGGGAGAAAAGGGAAAGGGAGGAGGGGGGAGAAAAGGGAAAGGGAGGAGGGGGGAGAAAAGGGAAAGGATGGAGAGGGGAGAAAAGGGAAAGGATGGAGAGGGGAGAAAAGGGAAAGGGAGGAGAGGGGAGGGGAGAAAAGGGAAAGGGAGGAGAGGGGAGGGGAGGAAAGGGAGGAGAGGGGAGAAAAGGGAGGAGAGGGGAGAAAAGGGAGGAGAGGGGAGAAAAGGGAGGAGAGGGGAGAAAAGGGAGGAGAGGGGAGAAAAGGGAGGAGAGGGGAGAAAAGGGAGGAGAGGGGAGAAAAGGGAGGAGAGGGGAGAAAAGGGAGGAGAGGGGAGAAAAGGGAAATGGAGGAGGGGAGAAAAGGGAAATGGAGGAGGGGAGAAAAGGGAAATGGAGGGGAGAAAAGGGACGGACTAGAGCGCCATTCGAGGGAATCTAGGGAAGTAAAAAGACGCCAAGGGCAAAATTGACATTACCCTAATATCACAATGTTCCCTGGGTTTAAACCTTGTTAATGCCACCGCATAAATGGCAAACGAGATAAATTCAATATCGAGTTCAAATCTGAGATTTAGGTACATGCCATGCATGTTTGTTATACTTGAAATTTTTGGGAAAATGTGGATTCTATCAAAACGGCAACATCGTTCATATGTGTGATTATTATTCTTTGTAATTATATAGGTATGTCCGATACAATTAAATTCATAAATAATAGATAGTAATAATAATATATAATAAATCAATCTGATAGATTTAAATATTATGAAAACTTATGCAATTAACTAATTAAATGATAATGACAGATCCACGGGTGTTAGCATTTTTCAGTCAAAATGCTTTAAATATTCCCTTACTGTATAGAAAACAAACGGGATTGAAATTTTTACTTGATGCTAATATACGAGTAAATACGTTTAATATGTATATTTTCTTCTACACTTAATTAGAATAAAGTAATATAACTATGAGATTTAATATGTATATAACCAGCTATTAGCAATAATAATTGGTATTGTTTCGAGATATCGACGCATTTTTAATTATACTACTCTTCGTGCCTCGCATTTAAATTATAAGACCCAGTCATTTTCCGATAAAAATAATGCAGTACGTATAAATCTCTTACTTAGACACACACAAGCGGCACAGTTACGCCACCAATACGCGTACGACGCGTAGCGCCAATACCCGGAAGTGTCTCGAAGAAATCCATTTAAGCGGAATCATAAAAGGGATTTATTACTTCTACATTGGAAGTGGGGCGTGAGGGAAGACACGGTGAACTTGTTTTTTTCACCTTTAAGATTTGTTTTTAACCCTTAAACGGGCGCGTTGGTGCGTGTAGGGCACCAACGCATTTTGAAATGTTGGCAATTTGTAAATTTTGCTTCATCTACATTGTCGTTTTAAGTAACCTTACGGTATTGCTCGAGAAGTCGAACAAGTTGTTGCAACCTTCTAGCTATTGTTCTCGAGGAGTAAAATAGACGCAAAGCTGTGTACGCCGCTTCTATCGTGCTATATAAGCATTGCGATTACCCAGTAAATGTTTAAATATTTGAACATCATATTTTGAGCATTATTTATTCTATTGTTACAACTTTTAGACTAATTTTTATATTTTACTAGTAGAAGGTGCTTGCATACTGCAAGCATTTAATCTCACCTTAAAGAAACATTAATATTTCAGAGATATATTTCATCAAGAGAAATATTTGTTTTATTCTAAAGATTTCTCCCCAGGATGGGTTTTTTTCATTATGTAACAATAATGGAGTAAAACAATCACTAATTTTTGCAATCTTCGAAATATTATACTTTTCCCACATTGAGTTAATAATGCCACACATTTCTGCCAAATTTTAAATTTATAGTACAATTAGAAGTGACATAGCATTTATCTAATTGTTTAAAATTAATTAATTTTTAACGGCCAAAATAACATTTTCATGGATAAATTGAAATGTGTATTCGTATACATTGACTAACCCTTTAATAGTTTAAAAATTTTAGCTCCCTAACTTACGGCGTAGTGTCTAAGCATCTACCTATTTGTTTAAACTTTAAGAATTTTTAACTGCCAAACAAATAAAAACATCAAAATTTGTATAATCCCTATTTCGTTTTTTTACAAATCCTACCTCTAAAAAAAATTTCAGCTCCGTGGCACATTTGAAAATACGTAAACCTTGAATTTTTTTTAAACAATTGGGAATTTTTAGCGGCCGTATTGTTGCAATTTTTTAAGATTTTCGTTTTTTCTGGTCGGTTTTGCATAAAATCCTACCTAAGAATAAAATTTTGAATCTCCAGCTCATCTGGAAGTGCCTAAACATTAGTATCCTCCTATATGTTATATCCTCCTCCTCCTCTGTAAGAGTCGTCGATATATAATGATAATAATAAATTTGTAATACTATAATGTCATATGTTCCTAAACATATCACGAAAATCAGCTCGTATATAATTAAGAAAATACAATAATTTTAACAATGAAAATTATAAATCATAACACATTAAAATACTGAATAAACAAAAAATTAGAATGAATTTATCGTTATT
Organism: Tanypteryx hageni; assembly: GCA_028673005.1. Classification (NCBI taxonomy): domain Eukaryota; kingdom Metazoa; phylum Arthropoda; class Insecta; order Odonata; family Petaluridae; genus Tanypteryx; species Tanypteryx hageni. The sequence continues at coordinate 209,436,333 of CM054113.1, read as the reverse complement.
ATTACTATTCACAGCCGCGTTTTCACTCAGTGCGCCGCGCGTCCAGTTACGTGGAATTTTTAGACGTGCCAAGTTAAGGGTTAAAATTGCTGAGCAAATAATGTAGTAAGAATTTAAGATGTCAAATAGCGTGATTATTATCCTAAAACGTATTGAAATTTAAATTAATAGGATAACCTTGGAATTGGCTGAGTAAAGGCGTATCTCGCTCTGAAAAAACTAATAACCATAAAAATCAATATTTAGACGCTCTTTCTGAAATATATAAATTGTTCATAATAAAAGATTTCGTGCTTTTATTGCAAGTTATTAATTATTTTGTATTACTAGACGGTGCAATATTTCAACCGAAGTTTTAAATATTTATATAATTAATTATACACAAAACAAATAATGAACTGCTATAAGCAAAGCATGAGAACTCAATGAAACAAATCTTTAATCCCTTTAATTTTAACGCAATTTCACGAACCACGCTCCAGAGTAGAAAAGACGAACGATTAGCTATTTGGTATCAATATATCCAAAAAATATTTATCATTGGTAATTCAACTAAAAATTAAAAACTTGGTCTTTATTTAGGTCATGAGTCGGAAATATACGGCCCCTGAACCCCCGACGAAAAAGCCATCTGTGAAATTTTACATTTTGAATTGAAACTATCGCAATAAGTCTTATCAAACTATAATATCGAAGTGATATCATAGTTTCGGGAAATTCTCTGCCACGCTCTAATATAGTTTCATGGAAGAGAACCATTTCAACGAACGTCATTTCGGCGCCATCTAATGTCTCAAATCTTATCATTACGGAGGTATCGACATCTGCAATGAAGATTCTACGCAATCTCATCACTTAATCACTCAAGTTACGAAGTATTCTGACACCGTGGTATCTAACCGCCATTCAAATTCTCTTCCTTTGTTCTAGCGATCAAAGATGAAACCATACTGATCAAATAGCATTTATTGGCACTAGTAAACAAAATATATACTTTTAATAAAAATAATTACCTAGCATGAAATGATATTTTGCTTATGGTCATAATGGAGCTAGCTATCTTTTTAAAAATGCAGTCCTGCAACCCGCATGAATCCTTAAGGATCGATGGAAGCATCTTCCTTGACCCAGTTATCGGGTCAGCTGATTCGGCGAATCGCCTTTTGAGATTTTTGACCTTCGCTACTTTTTGGAGACATCGGTCTGCATCTCGGGCCCCTTGAGGAAGGTGGTAGTCGTTTCGACATTCGATTTGAGACACTGTTGCGCAAGGCGCAAGTCCAGGTGTCGCAATGTTGTGCTGTTATTCCGGCTGGGAGGGGCGGAAGAGTTAATGCAGCCGTAAGCGAATCCCACTCTATGCACGTTACCTCACCACACCATCCATTGTCGTCCGATTTACGAGCGAGGTTACAATGGTTACCAGAGAATGGAAGTGGGAGTTGAGCGGTGACAATGTAGCGACCCAATGGGTGCCTTCGACGTTCCATCAATTGTTGCAAAGCATTATATGGTGAATACGCGGAATGAAAGATTTTACATCCAAGTCGAGAAAATAGATTTCGATGGACGCAATTCAAAAAAGCTGTGAATTTTTAACTAAAGTTTGAATACGTGGACGAATTGTGTGAACAGCCATCCAATGTCACGCATGTTAGCGAGTACTTTTATGCGAAATAAACCGATTTTATCGCATTTGTTTGTCGATACGAAACCGCATCGACTAGGTAAAAATCTCTTTGGCGTGGAGACCTCCAAAAATGACATGTGATTCGAGAAAATCAAAACGAACGCCTTATTGGTATAATCGCTTTTCTGGCAACCAACAATATCAGAAATGCCGTTAATGTAAAAAAGTCAATTCGTATCACGATGGAAGTTTTTGTTACTTAAGCTTAACCACGATTCAAACACGGAAGTCCTCATCAACCTTATCTACAGCACAAGTCGCCGCGAAGCACAAAGTTTCTTCGAAAAGGATCGAGTTGGCAAAACGGAGGGCAATTGAAGACACACAACCTTTCTTTAAAGGTTCGAAAGGAAAAATACGAAGTTAGGCAAAGGCATTATCCTCGAATAATTCATTCAACTTTCACTTCACAAAGGTTTACAAATGAAACTTCCAAAACCCATCCCGTCTTAGATGCGGCTAAATTTACATTCACGGTCTCGCGTCAGAGTTCCCTAATTGAAGACGTGAAAAACAACCATTAGTAGCTTCGGTTCTAGCTTCACCGTGAATAAGTCCCTGCTTGAGGGGCGAGAAGAGAAGGAGGCGAGATGAAAGAGGACGGGGCGAGGAGAAAGGGGCACGAAAGACGCAGGAGGAAAGGAAGGGGAAGTGAAAAAGGAGAACACGGAGGATGAAGTTTCGAATAGGAATCGCGTAGTAGAGGGACTGGGGAGAAGCGATAGAGGGAGAGCCGCTAGAGGAGTTGGTAGGAGGTAAAATATAAAATAGCAACGGATCGAACACAGCAATCAGATGGAATTGTCCGATAATGAGGCAAGATTAGTATCGATGAATTAAAAGAGGAACCATTATTTATGTGAAACACAATAAGATGGTGTTACCACGGATAATATCTATGGCTCTGTAAATGAATATTAGGCACTAATGAACCCAGAAGCGATATAAATATTTCAGGAGTTGATAAAATGTTGGAACTTAAATTCCGCAGAGACCGCAATTGCGGGAGGAAGTGATGGTTAGGAGGGTTCGGAAAGCCCACATTTTCAAATCGAAAGGCAATTTTTGAAATGCTAAGCTAGAAAATAAATACTCGCAACATTACCTCTCCAAAAATGTTTTACAGATATGCTCCATCGAATTACAATTTAAACTCCATAAAAATGCACCTCCTTAGGTAATGCGCCGCTCGAAATTATGCTGGGATGCTAAATTAATGGTCCCACCGTTGAAGCGATAGCAAAATTCGTTGAAAGAACCTGAGAGAGATGTACCAGAGGGATCAAAACATTTGTGAAAACTATCGATTGGATTGTGAGGGATGCGATTGGAATTAGGTTACAGGGTCGTTGAGAAGGGGATGTGGGAACAATAGGGAAGTGGCACTCTTGGCTGCAGACCGTACGAGAATTTATTCTGGGTGGTGTTTTTAGATATGGTAGGGTAAGGAGCGATACAGAGGTAAAACGAGGAGGGACCAGGATGCCTTTGATAAGGAATTGTTGAACAGCTTAAGTGATATATGCGTGCACCCATCACCTCGCTTAACATTTTCAAATTAATTAGTTTTAAATTTAATATGCGCGGATGCAAGAATCTATCAATTTTATAGTTACTTAAATATTAAGCGGACTATTATAATACAGGGTTATCAATTTCTCACTCATTTTTATCCAATTTTTCAAATAAATTGAATTAGGATAAAAATACTGGAGCAATTTGCGAAGGCGAGAGAATCCTATTTTAAAAGTTGGTTAAGCTTCACGGAGGAAAAAAGAGTTCATACCAAGTAGTTTCATTTAAATAGTGATTAGCAACCCCTTGCGATTAGTTTACACAACCTCGGCCAACGCAGGAAGCCCAACCATCGAGCAAAATTTCGTGGGAAATGCAGTGAACGGCAATTCCTCCGTGCATCACCAAGAAAAACTCGAGTCCACACCGGAATTTTAGACGATCTGCTGGGCTTCCCGGCACTCCGCGAGAATGAAACCACTGTAAGGAGCTCGGCGAGGAGATCTGCCCCCGCACCATCCACCCCAGAGTCACCAACCCAACGGCACTTTCCCGCCACCCCAGCGGCACATTTCTACCGCTCCTCCACGAAGACACCAGAGGCGCGAGGCAAACTCCTCGCAAAGTCGTTACCATCGACAAGGGATGACGTCGTGCTCGCCGATAACAGAGGGGAAAAGAACGACGGCACAGTTGAGGGGTTTCCTTTTTCCTCGATTCCCTACCTTTGTTTCTGCGATGTCTACGAGAAGATATGAGAAGCGCTCGCGGAGGCGTGCTCTGCAGCTGAGGGTGCTGTCGTCAAGGAAGCTTGGAAGGAAGTGGGGCGGCAAAGGCAACTCAGTCGGGGACTCGGGGGCCCCCCTTGGCAGCCCCTCCCCCCCAAGGGGAGAGAGAGAAGCGGCGGGAATCGTACCGGGAGGATCGCGTCACGAAGCGAGGGACCAATCGGGGAGTGTGTAGTCTGCCTATCGTGGACCGGGTTGGACGTTGCTCGGCGCCGGCGTACCAAGGTGGGGGCGACTCAAACACCCGATTCCGTCTCTTCTCGAACTCTCCCTTTCCACTCCCCGCCACGACAAAATACACCACCCCGACTCTTCCACCACCGTAAGGCACGTCCGCAAGGCGGGCAATACCGCGTTTCAAGAACTGAGCGGAAATCGCGACTCCAGCGGAGATTTCTCCGAAAAGCAAAGGAATAAATTCACGAAGCGGTTTACTCGTCGCTTTCCTTCCTTCCTTAATAAAATTACATAATATCCGTGATTGCATATTTGAAGGGACAACCCAAAATACCATCTCAATAAATTATCGAGGGAAACTACTCCTACGAACATGGTTATTTTTCTATGGATTACATATTTTTTGCTTATCTATTTCGCATGTTCGAAGCAGATATTACAGAGATTTTGGCGCGCTCATATCAAAATATTCATCTAATGACCATTCCATGACGCAAGTAAAATATTGCCGAAAATATTTCAAGGGCTGAGAAGAAAATTCTGAAATACAACACACAATCGCGGTTTCCTTGTTTTTAGAAATTTTCTAAATGTCGCAAAAATGAATAGAAACAATTTAGTAATGCAACATGACTAAGTGTCTCCTAGAGCAGATCGACCTTGACTTTCGAAAAAGTGCAACCAATCATGCGTTGCCTCAATTAGTGCATCAGGTATTATCAAGGAAAATAGTAGAATATTACAAAATTATTACATGAAAAAAACTAGGAACCAATTGTTTGATGAAATGAATTAAAGCAGCCTTCCGGATACTAGAATTTCATAAAACGGTTCTCTTTTCAATTATATTTAAAGCTACTAATTTTTAAAGACTAATCAGTAAAAGAGGTATCTTTTCTTAAAAAAGCCACAACTTTGGAAATAATGTCTGTATAACTAATAAAAAATGTCTACAAAATTATTTGCTAAAATTTGGAATAAAAACTTCCTATGTTCGGAAATAATTTCTTAATTTTTGAAATTTGCAGTAAAACTGGATTTAACATTTACAATATTTCAGTAACAGAGTGTCTATAGCAACCAAGTATGTACCATTAAACTCCTTACAACGTGCCTATCAGACAAATGACAATTTTACGAATGATCAGTCTTGCGAGTGAAATAAAACTTCGTAAAATTCAGATAGCGATAATATAAAAAAATCGGATGTGGCCACCACATAACTTTCTCCATGCCTATAATATTTCTAAAAATTCAAATAGGTTAAATGATAATAAATATTTTAAGGAACTGCGAGAAAAATTAAAAGAGTTTAGAAAGAACAGAAATTCAAATCGTAGCCTTCTGATATTAGATATAGCCCCGAAGCTCCCACTATTAAGAAAATAAAAGGAGCGTTTATAATAGTTAGCGGTAGGTGTGGTTGTGGCAGCTAAAAGATTAGTTTTTAAAATATCTCTTCAATAATGGGAAAATGTTTCGAAAAAAGTTATAGGAAATGTAATTGTTTACAACTTTTATTTCGGTACTTTTTTTACATTTATGAAATATTAAAGCAAATATCTCAAGAAACGGAAAATGACAAGAGTAAACACCCACTTTTGTTTGACCGATTTTCACCAAAAACAAATTAGTTCTTTTACCCATAACAAAAGTGTCAAATATAAAATTTCGCGCTGATCTGATTAATAGTTTTTGAGTTAGAGCACCCACAAAATTCCGGTCACAGACACACACACACACACACAGACATCGAGAAAATAGTCAAAAAGTGTTCAGGGAACCTTAAAACGTATTTCCGTTGAAATCTCGAATTCGATTTTGTCATGAAAACAATACTTTCTCTATATATCCGAAATGACGTGTCTTTATGAGAAAGTAAAAATATCGAGTTTTATGTATACCATTATTTTATTAAATATTGCACTATTAATGAATCTGAATTTTTTTATCACACTAAAGCTGTTTTTATGACCTGGCGATAAGGCTTTGTTCAAATGTTTAAATAATTTAGGTTTTTTTAAAAGGAAGCTATATTAATTTGAAACGACATTAGCGAACAAGGAAAAAGTACGCGGCAATGGAGTGATTGCACAATTTTCCTTCAAAAGTCTAAGCAATGATAATATCCGGAACAATGACAGTCGTGCCTCTACGAAGTGTGACGAGGTGCTTTACGACCAATTTTCACAGTTTCCCTGAAAATTGACGTTTTTAACTATTGCACGAACTCGAGTTTCCAAAGAGAACTTCCATTCTCTTGAGAAATATTCTATACCCGATGATCAAACCGGGATGGGTGTTACGTCACTCCTTCAATCTCGGCGACCTATCCCATCATGCAGTTATGCTTCCGCCAGATCGATCTTCAAAAAAATATAATCGTAAGAGGGATCGTACGTGAATTGCTATGATAGAATTCAAAAGTTTCCGGAGTTTGTAATGAATATATTATTTTTAAACTTCATCATTATATAGATGAGCGTATTGATAGATTCATTCCAGTTATTGAAAAAATAATTTATGAAATGGAAAAACATGTAAGCTCTCCTCTCCCTGTCTAAAACAATCCCTCTCTCATTTTCCATATTGGTCCAAACAAAGCAATTTTGGGATACTGCGGGCGCTTCTCTTTAGAAACAATTTACGAGTTTACATTTCGCAGCTTTAAATACACGTTTTTACAGATTCCTTGGAATTACCGTCGTATATCCGAAATGACGTGTCTTTTTGAGCGAAAGTATATTGATCATGAAACTTTATCTACTTCGGAATATCCTTTGGTCGTTTCATTATGGCTGTGAATTTCGCCGCCTTTTTATGCACTCCCATACACATTATTTCTTTGTCCTATTTCAAGAAACCGCGCAAAATATCTTCTCCCGCTATTTCTTTCCCTCTTTGAGTCATGTTCCTCCCATTACTCATTCGTAACGTCATAACGTCACAAATCTCCTCCGAGTATTTCCTCCCGCGTGGATTTACACGTAATTGAGGAACTTCACGTCGGGCAACCAGGTTCGAATCTCACTGTCGGCACTTCGATCCAAGGGATAGACATTTCCGCATTGCGCATTTGAGAGTGATGCACTACGTCAGATTTCCAGCTTCGGAAAGGAACAAAGTTCAGCCATAGCCTCTAATTAGTTTCAAATTCCATGAAAATTTATGGTAATGTTTCGCCTCTCCCATATGTTAGCAAGTTCAACCCTCTAAAAACTCCTAAACAAATTTTAAAATTTACTTATGCCGGAAGCAAGAATTAGTATGTGAACGCCATTTCAAATCTTCATTTAAAAGGCAAATTATGTGGGTCATCGTCTAAATAACGGATACATACTCATTGTGGCATAATGAAGCAGAAAACACGATCTTCTTTTTAGAGAAAATTTAAGTACATAACCAGAAAAAACTGTCTGAATACGTAACTCAAGAGAAGTAAAATTCTTGGAATATACAACGCCGCAATCTTTAGAGAAAAAAGATTAAAATGGCACAAAAAACAATGAATAATTTCTTAATTTCAGAATTCTAAAGACTAATTTTATCATCACTATTATTAATCTCTTCTCGTGAAATATAATTATGTAATATTACAATCCGCATTTTCGCTGCCAGTTGTTAGCAATTATGTCATCAAATTTATCTCCCTCACGCCTGACTTCGACCATATCTTCCCAATGAAATTACGCTTGTAGTACCGTTATCCGGAAACATCAGCGGACGTTTACCCAATATTAAACTTTGTCACCCGATTGGTCAATCCACAATATCGTTTGGACGCTCCCAAGAACTCACGACGCGGTCAATATAATGGCGGACCCGAGCGTCGACCACGAAAGCCTCCGGTTCAGTTCCCTCCAGAGACAATTCCTTCGATGGCCCATAAATTCCCCCATCGCCTATTGGCTCCATTCCTAATACACCTCGGCTCAAGTGGACATTAATACAGTTGAAATTTTTATAGCTCTACGTAGGGAGCACGTGCGAGAGTTTAATGGCGAGGATGAAGCAGAAAGAGAGACAGAGAGGAGGGAAAGGAAGGGAGAGGTAGAGGAAAGGAGAGATAGAGAGGGACAGTAGAGGTTGTTAGAAGTTTTGAGGGCGTGGAATGGGAAGAAAATGGTCTGTATAGAGATGGGTCGGAACGGGGAGAGCGGCGTGCACGAACACCACTGAACTAAAATAAAGGACACTGCCTTTGCCCTCTCTTTTTCCCACTCATCCGATTCCTCAGTCACGTACCCCTAAGAGCTGTGCCCAGACGCTCTCCTCCGCGACGACCGAGGATTCCTGAGGAGGATATCTGCCTTTCTTTCTCCTCTCCTTTCGTTCCGACTCCTCCCCGCCATCCCTTTCCTTTGGCCCAAACACTAAAACTCCTACCCCCGGCTCTAGCCACACGCGCGCAAAAATAGGCTGCAGCCGAAAGCTGCTCCCCAATGTCAAGATCAGAGCGAGCGTGAGAGAAAAAAGGGTGGAAAAGGGAGTTGGAAGGGGAGAGAAGGAGAGTGAGTGAGGTTGCTAGGAAGATTGAGCGCTTTCGGAGAGAGAAGCAAAGGGCTGCTTCCGAATCCAGATTTTCCTTCCTCGGCAGAGCGTTCCTTTTGGACCAACATTCATTCCGCGGTGGGAGGGTAATTGCGACAGGAAATCGGTAATTTGCTCGTAAAGAAGTCGTACGATTGTCAAAAACGTGCGCATGTTAACGCAGAGAGCCTGAATAGATGCTGTCGTATTATCGCTCCGCGTCACAATGCGCAGTCTTGAAGTTTATGTTAAACGGAAATGAAGAGTTTGTTAAAAATTTGGAAATTTAGATAAGAGGAATTGAGATCTTAGTTATAATCTCTATCAAGAAACATTTTCTACGTGAATATTAACCATCTGTGCAAGCTTTACGCTTTATTATTTTAGTCGTAAGTAATTTTCATACAGTCTACCACATACAGAAATGCTGTATCAATTGAAAATATGCTACATCCTTTTATTAGAAGTAACTATACCAGAACAAACTATTACTTTCATTCTAAAGCTGAATAGAGGCATATCCCTTGGCTTTTATGGAATCTATCCGAAACATTGCAATAAGGTGCACATTAATTTTTATCATTTACCTTTATTAGGTCATATGTCATGATAATATATATGTGTAATTCGTTATCATTTATTCACAATAACTCACTCTATTATTACTCTCCTGGTTGCTATATTTTTAAACGATCTCATAATTGGTGTTCAGTCATTGCAACAAACGAACAAAAAAGCAAAATCTTTTAGCCAAAATCCTTTAAAACAGGAGGGAGGACCTTTTCTACACGACTGGCCGCAATGGAAGTTGCAAATGCTTTGGCGGGTCGGATTGGAGTTTAAATTGGAAGTTACCTAGAGATTCTGAGGTATCCTATTAGTGAAAATCAATTCTAAATGGAGTTTTTAGGGATAACATTTCAATATTTAATGCTTTATTATCATGATATGAATTAAAAAATATGAATTGGTGTGTTACATTTTACGGATCATTTTTTCATCACATCTTCGCGAGACGCAAAAATCACTCTAGTGGGCCGCATGCGGTCCGCGGGCCGTATATTCTCCACCCCGCTTTAAAAATCTAACTAAAATTTGCTTACGGTGAGGGTTTATCTCGTTTCTGAAGCTTTTGAACGTTGAAGTAAAAGTTTTTTGAACGAAAAATATGACTATCTATATTATTAACGACAAATGGAGCAACATTACTTATACCTTAATCAGCGAATAGTCTACCTTATGATTTACATACCTTATGACACCAGAAATATAAACAACGGCCGTACAAAAAGAGGTTGTCTAGAATAAAAACATACATTTACGTACATACATAAATGGTTCACTTTAATAAAATGATCCTTAACAGATTATCTTCAGAGAAAGTGTCTTCGCTTCAAACCCTTCAGATTTCGACGATAAATGCCCATCTTAAAATTTATTTTATTTTGACTTGAAGTGTCAATAAAGCAGTATAAAAATGTTTATACTCGTCCTTCATATGTTTGTCTACGAGTGTCTTTAATACCCGAGAGTTCTAGTGCGTGAAGCAATGCAGATACACCATCTATCCTGCAGCCTTCTCTTTTCAACATATGCTCCCCATGCAAACCATAAGACTTTAAAAGCAAAGGGCCTTGGCCTCCGGTGAAGTAGAAAGTAAACATATCCAAATAAAAGAGCGAGTTGAGTTTGGTCCTGTGGACGAGTAAACATCGTCGAGCCTTTGGGAAGAAATTCCTTACTGCCTTGGGCCAATACCGGAAAGACTGCACCGACTTCTTGCTCTCTGGGAGACCAGCACCCCTTCATTCATGGAATGCTTATACAGCCGATTCAGTATGGACCGAATTATAAACAATATCTTCTCACTACGAAAACGAAGTCAATTCCACGCATAAACATATGTGTATTAGATGATATATTTCACCAGGATCCTGTTTATTACTGAAGCATCAAATTTAAATAAAGAAATTCTGGAGGATTTTTTTAATCAGCTAATATACGTACGTAAATGAAATTTAGTTTGGAGTTCTCTAGACTCCTGAATTTGAAGGGACTACTGAAAAAATCTATAAAAACCATTATCACACGAGATAACGAAAAAATGACGGATAATAATTTACCATGACAATATACGGAGAAACATTCATTCTTTTATGAAGATTTACGAAATGCGAAGCAAAGATTACAAGGAAAATCAAAACAGACGTTACAGCTAAAAATCATGGCAAAGCCATAGTGAGAGATATCCAATGGCATTATTTTCTAGAAATATCTACTAAATACATTTAACCGCTGAAAGATTTGAACACAAGCGAATCTGTGAATCTTAATGGGGCATCAGATAGAATTAAGGTAATATGCCGTTTAAATTTCAACGGGTCCTCATATGTGCAATTAAATCTCTAAACACTAAAAATAGACGCCGTACGATTCTTGAGGAGAAGGAGAGATATCCTATCCACCCATTCGAGACACGTTTCTTCTTTCCAACTTTACTCTGTTCAGAATTGTTGCGGCTAAGTCAATAATGAATGGCCTAGAACAGGGATGGCAAATTGGTTTTCATTATCGTGCCAAAAACTGTACAATCTCCGTTATATAGTTTTAGGCGTGTGATGCATTTCTTTATTAATAAATGTAACTCTATACTTATAATAATATTCATTTCGATTTATTAGATATAAATTTAAGTGCACAAAGAGCACTGGTTGCATATTACTTATTTTCAACCTGGGCAATTAACAAAATAAAGAAATTACGCAAACACAAAATTGGAAAAATACGCAAATTAAAATATTTTGTTTGTATAAACTTTTTCAAATCATTTTTGATGAAAGCTCTTTTGAAGTTTGTCCTGTAATTTGTAGGTTAAAAAGTGAAACAAATTCCTAAAAATTCGCGTTTCGAATTACTGTATGTAAGTTTATGCGATTCATCGTTGAAAAAAATGTTCTCTGGCTGTTCTTCACCACATTTCACCGCGATATATTTATTTAGTGCCACAAATGGTTTTTTTTACAGAAGCAGTTCTGCATATAACCATTTCTTTGTACATCACAGTAACACTTGATCCTTTTATTTTAAAAACTCGTATTTTTCTGTTCAAATGGATTAAAAGCAACATACATCTTCATTTGTATTAATTTTTATTTATCATTTCTGTCCTCTTCGCAGTGTTAAGTTCATCAATAAAAATAATGTTAAAAGTATGTTAAAATCACAAAAAATACAATTTACTAACCAGATTCTACGTGCAAATCCTTTGAATTAACAACGCTGCGCTACTACCAACCGTCGTGATTATTGTTATCATCCGCTCATTACAATCAAATTCGAAAATCAATTATCATTCAAGATGTGCAATTCCCTCCGCATAATATGTTCACGTCCGCCGTCTATTGTGATCAAAATTTCATCCGATTGCCGGTAACTGAAGGCAAGAAATTGATTAATGAGAGACTCATCGCATACTATTTTTGATGTCATTGTATGTATCGACAACTTACTGACAACACTTTATGATGCCCACACACACCACGTGAGGGCTCGCGAGTTACTCGGGACACGTATTTGCATTTCAGTTGGCTAATGCCAGGGCTTCAATATATATAAAAAACATTTTAAAAATATACTTCATAACCGCAGAGTTTTAGCGTGCCAAGTTTGACAAGCGTACGATCTATTTGCCATCTCTGACCTAGAAATATACAAATAAAGAGTGATATTATAAATAAGTTGAAGTGTTATGGATTTCATTTGATCCATTGTCTTATACACTCTTTGATGCGGTACCGTTTCTTATATACATAAGTTGGACTACGCAGTCTTCTTCCTTGGAAAGTTTTTGAATCCTACTCTCCATTAATCTAATCTTCAGCCATGTACATACATACTCGTCGGTGATAAATTTCCGTTTAACATTCAGAAGGTACACAACGGATCCTACTCGACTTGCCCAGTGCTCCTTTTACATCAAAGTGATTTTTTTAACGTATCAGTTACGTTCTTGGAAATTTATTTAGTATTTATGATTCTATAATCCACGAAATACCATATCAAAATCTACGCTGCAACATTAGAATAAAATAACTCATTTTATGTAATAAGATTTAGTTTTACAATTCTTTAATTTTGGCTCACATTTGTGTTTGAAGCAGTAATTGATGTAATATTAATAAAAAGGCGTCCTCTTTTCAAGAGGATAGTCCTCTTTTTGCGAATTTTGTCCTCTTTAAAATTAATGTTCTCCTTTGTCCTTTTCTCACAAATTTTTGCAATTCCAACAAAGATTAAGTATTTTAAGTATTTAAGTAGGTATTCAACAAAAAAAAAACAAAAACGTACTACTGTCAGTCTGGTTCAGTGAAACAGTCAGATATTTAGTTTTAGTTTGCGGTGGCGAATACTTCAACACATTATTATCTGGGAACTTGTTTATCGATTTATCTGCAAGTTCCTTCGTGTAATGATAGAAGCTAATGAATAAAGGTTCCGATTCTACTTGGGACACCTTAGATCCACCTTATTCCATCTGACGCTCGCATACTCTTTGCTTTTGTTAAGATTACATAATCTCCGATCTTGGGATGACAAATTCCCGGTGAACATTCTAATTCATAATTAAAATATTTTAGTATAAATGACATTGAATTACTTGATGAAATAAGACAAATTTATACTGTGATGAATAGAAATTGAATGAATAGAACCAAATCAATATTTGTGCGGTCTTTGCTCATTTCAATTTTCTGCTCATACCATATCCAAATCTGTTGTTGATGGTCAAATTTTGTTTTACGCTAACAGGAACAAATGCAGCATTGGAGTTTTTTCGAACATCAATGGTATTTAGACCAGTGAAAAACTGAAATATCTTTTAAATATGTTACTGCACAGGCTGTGATAAAAGTAAATTTAGATAAAAATGCTGAGATTGTTATAAGTCGATAGAAACAAATACTGATTTGTTAAAAAAGTTCATTGTAGTGATAAATATAAATAAATAATAAAAGAATTTTGTGACACAAGTTGTTTCTCTTTTTTTTTTTAAATGTCCTCTTTTGACATTTTGCAAATCTGTCCACCTTAATTTATATACAATTTCAGACTGCTATTAAAAATCCCCAAAAATCTTGTCTAATACATACTTTTAACTCAATTATTGTTTTGAACTTACTTCGAAAATTGTAATAATGCATTTGTATTTTACCTATTTTATATGATGTTATCAGAAATTAATCGTGTCTTTCCCTTTAGGAAATGTTGTCTTCCGACTCAGTTAACATTTGAAACCTTGTCTCTTCAATAAACAAGGGCACCAGAAGAATCAATCATACTCATTCAAATTAGTCCTCATTACCACTCATTGGAATTAAACTGTGTATTTACCAATTTCCGTAATCTGGCAACATTTTGAGGAACAGTCTCACACACAACAAGTGCCAATGACCGCGATATAGACCTAGAGAATGACATAGTAGGTGCTGTAATGAGAGTGTTCAATTAAGTTGGAAATGTATTTTGAAATGCAAGAACGTGACTTTCGGATGATATACGAACTCTCGTCGCATATTCTTCTTTGCTTCCCGGGATTTCCTCTCCCCGGAAACTAATTAACGGAGAGCAGTGCGAGGAAATAAGGGTGGCAAAGAATAGCTGTCGTTATATTAGAAGTGGAAAGGGGAAGGGGGAGGTGGATGGCACGGAGCCTCAAGGACGACAGTTGAGCAATATGACGGTCCGAGTCGATCCGCCGAAGACGGGGGCAGCGAGGTACGGAGGAGACAAGGCGCAAAGGGACTGGGTAATAATAAGAAGAGTGCTCTTTTTCCGTGAGGGCGTTTTTGTGTTTGATATCACGGAAGGAAACCTTCGCTTCTCTATCTGTATCCCCGCCACCCCTTATGGGGTGTGGTCACCTTTGAGGTGACTGTGAAGGGGGAGGGGGGGTTGGGTGGGGAGGGTGTGGGAGGAGTGGATGTCGGGATTGTGGTAGCACTAGTAAGATAGTGGAGAGGGGTGAAGCACTTCAGGGGGAGAGAGAGTGGAAAGAGAGAGAGAGAAGTGGCGGCGGCAGGCGGGTTCGCGTGAGGGCCAAGGATTATTTCTATCTTGCCATCCCATGCGTAATCCTTCGCCTCCCCCTCGACAAAAGTCTCATTTGATTAATTCCTAAGCGGCGGATCGATTAACCCGAAGTGAGGCATGTCATACGCAGAAATATTAATTAAAAAAAAAAGATCCTAATTTTGCGATGTGTAGGAAATACATGAAGACTTACGCGCGTCATGAGTCGGACATTCTCCAGAGATCTTCTTTGGGCTCGCTGCCCATTATGTTTGCGTCTTCCAGTGTGAGATAGTGAGCGAGAAAACCAGACAAAAATAGACAAATACACGGCAATTCTCTTTTCACAACTTAACACTCGCTATATATTTGGAGTGTAAAAAAGTATAAGATTTATTTTTTTAAAACTACGACGAAAGATTCGGCTATTAAAAAACTTGATTTCCAAAAATTAAATTAAATTGCTTAATTAATCATTGTGCGCATGAAGAAATAATCAGTTAAACACGATAAAGACTTTTTAAAACTTAACGTCAACAACGGTGGAAACGATATCCAAGTACAGATTATAGAATGTTAAAGAAGGCTAGCGTTTACCGATGGCCAAGCAAGCTACGCATGATTCAGAAAAACTCAGAAATGACCCTGCTGTTCTTTGAAACGTACACTCAGAGCGGCCATACTTGGTCACAAAAAGTCTGAAAATCGATGAGGATTGCGTGCTAATAGAACGAAATGAATGAAAACGGATGGAGGTGCGGAGAAAAAGAGAGCAAAGAAAAAGAGAAATAAGTGTCATATACAAAGTTAGCAAATAACGTAATTGTAATTATACTATATAATTATATGTATTATATAATTATTTATCCCTTATATCAAAGAAGGCCAACCTTTTTTCTGCAAAGAGCCTAATTGCCCAAAATACTACAGACCAGAATGGCTCACAAAAAAAAGTACTGCTGTGTGTATGTATATACATACATACCCTTATAAATAAATAAATATATATATATATATATATATACATATATATGTACCCCATCTTTTAAACATACTTTGAAGAATAACTTTGCTCTCAGAATACCGCCCTTCATTTTCCTGAGCAGCTTTTTGCCATTTCCTTCTAACTTTGATCCAATGATTCAAATGCTTGTGTGTGTATATGTATATATATATATATATATATATATATATATATATATATATATATATATATATATATATATATATACACTATAAGATTTACCCGGATTCGCACTGGTTGCTGTTTAAATGAAATATTGAACATATTTTATTACTAAAATTTATATACTTTATTTAAAACTTTTCATATTGATTTTTGAAAAACAAATTATCTACTAATTTATTACTTCTTACAATTTAGGCTAACTATATATAAACTAATTAATAAATTTAGTAATCGCACTTAAAATCGTAAATAAAATACGTAAATACCGGCAATGTTTTGAAAAAAACGTTAAATTCAAATTTATATTAAATTATCCTTATAAAATAATTCTCAATTGTCCGTCTGTCCCGGTATTTTAGGACATTTCCCAATAGAATTAGGATCTGAAACTTTCACAATCGTTAAACCCCCATGAGATGGTTTCAAAAAACCAAACATCCCGGAAAAAGTCCCGGATTTGACTGCTGGAGACAATTATATTTTCCCATAAGTTTATACGGGATTTTCGATTTTTCAAGGTGCAAGGTTTATTTCCTTCATTCATTAAAATATGTAAATATAGACCATATTTCTCCATTTTTGTTTTATTCGACGGCTAAAACTATAAAATATCTTATTATTGCAAGTTTTAGATGTTGCACGGAAGAATTTGTTAGAAACACGCATTTATTTTTGAAATTTTATGGCTTTTTCGTACTCTTTCCGGGTGTTGCCAAGGCGATTCTCATTGTTGCCTCCGATAAATAAGCGCCTATTAAGTCTTCAAATAGACGAAAGAATTGTGTTATTTGCTTCGCGCAACGTCAAACTTAATAGATTGCAACGTTAATAATTGAAGAATATTATTATTCAGTAAACATACGAAGAGGAAGAATAACGGAGCAAAAGAATGGCAAATCAAGTCGTATATTGACGCCAGAATGGAATAAATTCCAAGCGCTTCATTTTCTGGGAGAATTCAAATGATTGTCAGGAATTTATTAATTAATCAAACAATTACATTTACTATATATATATATGTTTTACACACACACACACACACACAACTCAGAAGTAATATTTTAATCCCACTACAAAGTCCCGTTGATGTTCAACGGGTAATTCCGATCGTAATATCTTATTACACCACGTTTAAGCACGATTCACTAAATAAGAATATTTATTAAGTAACTAAATAAATAAACCAAAACACTATTAAGTCCTTGGACTTTAACAATGTCATTGTCGTCAAGGTATTTATCGTTAAAACTGGAAATTTAGTCCAAATTAATGGAAATAAACGTGAAATGTGAGCGATTTCGAGTCAAAGACGAAAAAATATGATAAGAATAAGAAACTATGATCATTCTTCTTAAATACTGTGCAGACACGAAGTTCTTACGTCAATTTGTCGAATTTATATAAGCAACTTAATGAAAAACTGCACTTATAAATGTCAATTTTTACGCGTTATCTTACGGAGAATAAACGAATGCGAATAACCTTTTTATGGGAAATATGTCGGGAACTTAAACTACCCTACAACCTTTCCCTTGGTGCCCCCAATAATCTTGCCAAGTATAGTTAAGATACCTTTGAAGGTGCGGATTTGTATAGCATAACATATATCCAAACGATTGAAATTATGGAACACTAATGGTGTAAAACAATAGCTAATATTTGCAATTTTTGGAATATTATACGTTTTCCATGGTGGATTAATAATTTCACATATTTCTGCCAAATTTTAAATTTGTAGCACATTTAGAAGTGAAATAACAATTATCTAATTGTTTAAATTTAAATAATTTTTAACGGCCGCAATAAGAATTTTATGGATAAATGGAAATGTTCATTCGCTAAAATGGACTTAACTCTAAATAACTTTAAAATTTCAGCTCTCTAACTTGCCCCGTAGTATATAAACATTTATCTATTTGTTTAAACTTTAAGAATTTTTAACTGCCAAACAAATTAAAATTTGTATAATCCCTATTTCGTTTTTTTACAAATCCTAACTCTAAAAATAATTTCAGCTCCGCAGCACATTCGAAAATACATAAACCTTGAAAATTTGTTTAAACAATTGCGAATTTTTAGCGGCCGCATTGTTGCACTTTTTCAAGATTTTCGTTTTTTCTAGTCGGTTTTGCACAATATCCTACCTATGAAAAAAGTTTCGAATCTCCAACTCATCTGGAAGTGCCTAAACATTAGTATCCTCCTATATGTGTTATATCCTCCTCTGTAAGGAACGTCTATATACAGGGTGTCCGGTGACTTTATGTCATAACTTCGGGATCTTATTCCTTAAGTGATTTTGAGTAAAAAATGTCATATGAGCATGGGTCCGATTCTCATTTGTTACCGAGTTACGGGCAATTGAAATTATCTCGTCCTTTGATTTGTACAACGCAATGGCTGAAAAAATGCATTGTTTAAATAATTATTCGTATACATTTTTAATTGTTGAAAAATGTATTATTTAATTAATCATCCGTTTACATTGATACTTAATTCTTTTCTCCTTATAACACTACAAATCTCTCTCCGTATTAAAGAAAACATCTCTGCACGATGGATTTGAGTTTTCCTATGTAAAACAACTAGGATAAAAACATACCTGGAATCGAACCTAATCTTCGCCAATTAAAATATAGCCCGGAGGTTGGCCCTGTCAGCACGAGCCCCATACCAAGTTTCATGAAAATCGGTGCAAAAGTTGTTAGTAGGACACACACACAGACAGGACCATCTCATAAGGCTATGTTTCCTTCGGAAACCAGCTTAATAATGAAGTTGATATATAATTTATTAATTTTCCTAACTGTAGGTCTGCTACAAAATATCCTTTCGCATGTCCTGGGTTTGTCACATCTGCATTATATTAATTTATAACACTCTTGCTTGCAGTAGTAAGAGACGTTGATTAAGTATAATCCAAGAAATTGTCAATTTTCATTACTTTCCTTTCATACAAAAACTACAATATTTAATGGCCTATCCTTAATGGATACGGAAGAGTTTTATCATATTACGATCGAATTAATCGTATACACTGTAGTTGGAAGATTTACAACAAAATATATTTAATGTTTGTGCATTTTAACTAACTTGTTTGAGGGTTTCAAATCGTCTATTTAACAATTTAGCACGAATTAAAAGAAATGAAATAACACGACATCTACTTTGCGAGAGACACTCATGCTTGACTAAATTTAATAAAATCACAATAGATTACAGAATCGAATATTTATGGAATTCTAAAATATAAAATCATAAACTCGAAGAAACTTTTGTAATATAGCCTGAAATTATTTATCTGAAGTAATCAACGGTAAACTATAGAAAAATTACCAATTTGTTTATTCATACATATAAATTTTACTATTCATAAAATTAAGTAGGTTAATAGGTTTTATTTTCTCAGGACACCAAAAACTTCTTTTCGGAGGGTAAAAAATAAAAATATAACATTGTTAATATAGAATATTTCTTCAAAATATCGCTTATAATATCAGTTAGTAACATCTGTTACTAACCGGATTGGATCTTATCAGGTCTTGAAACTTTACTTGAGAGGCTTCAGTCCCCAAAAATAAGTTTTGGATGAGGGCCTAAAGAAATAGGTGGTCCCGGAGGGAACCATGGGGTCAATTGAAGGGAATTTATTGCTCCTTACAATAGATGGAAATCAACTAAAAAATAATGATCGCCCAACTCCACCGAGGTCCGATATCATTACCCACTCTACCACACTCATAGGCACTCGCGTATTGACAGGAAGGTGCACTTGTGAAAGCTACCTATCCGTAAGACGAATAAATTTCTCTTTAGGTATTTTCAAAACTAAGAGGCCAACATTTAATGACATCAATATCTTAGGTAGCGAGTACTTAGATATCAACTAAAAATGCCAATAATTTAAAAAAATAAGAGTCGAGAATGAAGACTCCGAAACAATGAAATCAGTGCGTGGGATCGGACTCGCGACAGCCCACCAAAACTTACCCTACTCCCTTCACTCTATTTCAGACTCTCTCCCCCTCCACCGCCTCTCCTCGCCACTCCTTCCCATTTCGCTTGCCCTTCTCACAGTCCAATGCCCTCCTTCCACTCCCTATTTCTCACCTTCTATATCCCAAGAAATCTCTAACCTTTGTCCACTTTCTCCAATTCTTTCTATTCCTTTCTCTTCCTCCCCTCCTCCAACTTTATTTTCCCTCCTTATCCATTAATCCTTCTCTCCCCCACTTTCTCTTCTCTCCTTCCCATTATACCTTCACTTTCTCCCTTTCTTCCCCTTCGGATTGATCCCCGCCCACTCTCGTTGCCTTCCTCATACACTGCACAAAACGCGCTTACTCCCTCTTATTCACCTTCCCCTCCCTCTCCCCCCTCTCCATCTCCCTCTCTCCCCTCTCCCTCTCTCCTCCCTTTCCTCCGCCTCCACCTCACGCCAGCCTTTCTTGTTCCTTCTCCCCATTCCGTTCCCTTCCTCCTTCCTCTCGTATTTATTTTGGTACCCTCGAGAGGACGTAACCCCTCCACCATGTTCCCTTCTCTTTCTCTCCTTCATCCTGCTCTACGCGACACGTCCTGCGAGAGAAATAGTGTTTTACTATTTATAGAACGTCGGTGATTTTCGTTGTGTTAGGAGAGAGCAGCTGGAAATATAGTGTTTGAGTGAAATGCGAGGCATTCTTGCTTCGGCGTTCCCCATTTCGAAGGAAGTTGAAAAATCAAAAGAATTTGGGATTTTTCACCGGCTAGGTCACGAGTTATCGCGAAATAAGTCGTCTTTTTCGTACGTTTTTTTATCGATTAAATGTCAGCGATAATACCAGGATGAATCGAATCGGAAGATATGGTTTAAATTCATTATTATTATAATTTATTCTCAATTTAAAGATATAATAGACTGCATTTTAATCATGCTCGCAAAAATTCAGTGATGTTTTCCGAATATGTGACATTTGGCGCATGACTTGCGTAACATAATAAAATATGCTATAGCAAAAATTCATGCCCTCCAATTTAACCGTGGTAAATCTATTTGTTTATTTCGAAGACATCAGTTTTCAAATTTATAGATTGTGGGAAACATGCAGAAAACTTCTGACCTTGCTTGTTGAGTGAAGGCTATTAACAAATAAACATAGTTCTAACGGTCTTCTTTTCAAGTAATCACAACAAGTTGTTTTATTTAGCAATATCTCAATATCGCAGATTTTTCCTTTGGAATAAGAGGCCTGTAGGATTCTCGTCGATAAAACTCAAGTGAATATGGGATTAAGTCCAAAGGAAAAAGTTCCATTTCCACGAAACGTGGAAGTATTTTACGAAATCCAAGCCTATGATAAGACTGATATACGTACCTTGAAGCGGTGGTCAATGGTGAAAGCGATTAGTTAAAGAGAAGAAATGAACTAATATCTTTGCTACCTTTGCCCAATAAGAATTGCTGATGTGGAAGTAATGATTGAGAAGCTGGTCACCTTTGTTATACGTTTATTTGAGGTGTACGTCAACGTTTCGGCTTGAAAAATATTGTACTATTTCCAATCGTATCAAAATTACGTTTAATTGGCAAAATATTTCTGAAATTAAAGCTACTATTTCTATTTAGCGAGCCACTCGCGGGATATTTCGAGGAATTTGCATTGATATCGATTAGCTTTTCAAATAAAAGGAATCTATTCAACGGCAGCTAGCCGACTTAAAGTGAGAAAATTACGATGCTTTACTTTATATTTCTCTCAAATCAAGTTAACTTACAATTTTGGCATTCCAGGATTATATTAATTGCTTAATAATACATCATAATCGCCCAAGAATATAGAAATTTTGGATGGACATCATAAGAGCAACATATTTATCGCTCTTAACTTGGTTTTCGTAGGACGGAAATATCAGAGGAAACTTCCGTACACCAAAATTCATCACTTTTGGAATTATGAAGGAGTTTTATTCCGCTATCAATAACGTTTCTCCGAAAGCTACAACTAAGAGGAAAGGTATTGCGGAGTGGGAGAGGGCGGAAAGAGGAATTCGTGTGAGAAGTAGAAGGGGCATAGCGGCAAGGAGTTGAGGTTTTTTGGGTTTGTCTTTCGGGGGCTAAAAAGAGGGAGAGAATCAAGGGAAGGGAATTAGCGGAGGAGCGGGGGATTGGATGGAACTGGGTTTTGATGCTCCGGTCTCTTTATTTTTGGGTGCCGAGGTGGTTAGGAGAGCGTTTCCAAGCGAGCAGTGGTCGAGGCGGGTGCCTGCTATTCAAGATGGCCAACCCCTGCGGGAGGAGGATGACAGCCCTATACTTGCTAAGCTCTCGCAACGTTTCTCAAGATAAATCGGACTAACCATTTACTGCTGGCGTTTTCTAACTACGCAGTACTTTAAATGGGCCGGTACTGTCCGGCACTTATAATTTCAATTTTTAGCGTACCGGTAGTTTTAAATTCAACTTCTAACGTACCGGTGGTTTTATCATCGAGGAAGTATTCGTAATTTCAGGACATCGGTCGTAATTTTGTCAGGCAGTATTCGCGAGTGTGCAGAGTACGGCAGGCGCAGACGTTAACTACATATAACAAATTTTAAAACAGCTTTAATTTAATCCTCCCGATTACATTCTATAGTGGCACCTCTAGCGAAAAAATAACGTAATAACTATTACGAACCTAATATCAAAGGAACATTATTCAACTAAACTGCACGTTATGCATTTCTTCTAATTGGTTCATATCAACTATGCAACTTTTCGTGCTGACCTTGTGCTCATCATACTTTATTTATGCAGCTATTTGAGTTGTTCATCACTTTGCACCCTAATATTTAAAGATGAGTTCGTTAAAGTATTTGAAGAAGACTGATCCCTATGATGGCTCTCCAATAAATAAATCACAATCAAATCACTAAATTGAGTGAATTTCATTGTGTGATGCGTTTTTCTACCGGCACTTATTTTTTTCCATTTCAAGCACTGTAACTACATAAAATATCAGGTGAAGGAAAAGTCTTTAATGATATATACGTCAAGTATCAAGAAAAACTGTAATCACTTTTGTGAATGGCATTTCGAAACAAAATTTTTAGAAATTTCTTTATTTTTTTATTTAATTCCTTGAAAAGAATTGACATTATTACCGAGTGCAATTTCCGCCAGCCAATCATAAACTACGCGGTATTTATATTATGAATTCTCAGATAAGAGACAACAGGAAACAATTTCCTTGTGTATGGTTTACAAAGAGGAAAAAAGACTAAACACTGCTTATCATTAATCCTCGCTGCCATCAATTTGTCTGCCACACCTCAGCAGTTCCTCGTATGAAATTACTATGCTGACACGGAATATCAGTATAATGTCTACCCTTGTGATATAAGGGTAACGATTTGTTACATTTGTAGAAAATGAGGGTTGGTGCTCCAAAAGTTATACTGCAAGACGTGGCCATGTCTTTATAAATTTTGGGCGAAAATTGTGTCCTACTCATTAAAATCTGGTGTAATTGCATTGTGATACAAAAAATACTGACATATCTCAGCACTATGATGTATTTGGATCAAAATAAAATCTCTCGGGATCACGTGACAAACATCGACCCGCTGGAAGTATTCTAAAGAAATATGTTTTTTTTCGTAAGACGCATTTTTAATGCAAAATCTTGACACCTGCATTTCACCGTCTATGAAAATTTGTTGTAATTACTAAGACACACATTCGGGCATTCACAACTTGCACCCCGTAGTTAAATAAACACCAGCCTGGAAGTTTTTTTTCCTGAACAAGCGGGGAGATGGGCGCAGATGTCAGTTACGTACGTTGCATCACTCTCATTAGAGTGTTGACGTCGGTGTAAACGAAACTCAACTCTCGTGATGATGAGATTTTAGCAAGGTTAGCAGAGAGCAAAGAGAAATAGTGGAGTGGTGGAAAATATTGAAGGTGAGGAAGGCGATCGAGGAGAGGTGATAAGTGGTAGAGGGTGAGAGACGGAGAAGATGGTTAAAATGTTGGCCACGTATCGCTGGCGTAAATCGCCTCTTAGTGTCCGCACTGATTGAGAATTTCGATTTTTATCATATGCTTAAAAAGGAGGAAACGGCCTTGGACGCAAATTATAGCTATTAATTTGTACGCAATCTAAAAGAATCTTTTAAAGAGCGTGCGTCACGGCTCTTATGAATGTAGAATATTAAGCACAGAAAACAGTGGTAGAAAACTGCAGTTGAACTCTGTTCACTGCCAAGGCAGGTTCTCCCCTGAAGATGCCCACTTAGTGGGCGAAATGCATAGGGCTTATCCTATAATTTTTGGCTGAAGGAGTTTTCTACCACTGTTCAACTTGGAACCAAAGTGTTCACGAGCTATCACGTACTATTAAGCACAGAGATGCAATTTGTACAATACGAATGTTTACTTAAGAAATTTACGATATGACTCACTATGGAGTTGTAAGAGTTTCGAACCAGATTTTACGCCATAGTGCAAGGTCTTCGATATTTAAGGCATTTAGTCGAAAAACTTGAATTTAGTGAGTTAAAACTTAAACGAATCCGTTTTACTATGAGTAGGAAACATGGAATATACAATTGAAATTGTAGGCAATCGTTCTTTCGCCTAAAAATTCAATATACTGCTCATCAGGAAAATTGTAGTTAACAAATATATACATTTCCAGGTTGAGATTAATAGTGGATAGCGGTAACATAAAAATCCAGCTGTATATCTAAGAAATGCATGAAAGTTAAATAGACACGAAATCTCATTTTCCATACTTGATAAAAGTTAAACTAAAATACAATTTAAAAAGAAAATAAGCCATATCACAGGTAAATTTAAAATCAGAGCATTCATTTCTCGTCTAATGGATTCCCAAAAAATCAAGAGATATTCTTCTGAATTATGTAAGGACACTAGCTGGCAAACCTTTTTTCCCATTTTCCCAATTTAAAATTACAGGATCTTTCCTAAATAAGTACTCGTGATGCGATCATCGATTCTTTCTTCTCAAATATGCCATGTATTTTATAATTCAGCGTATTTTCAAAAAATCGCAGGGCAAGATATTTAGTGTCCATTTCAATAGGCACATACGATAACAAATTTTAAAGTTGCTATTTCTACTCATTACATTATATATTACATGTTGTTGCCAGGACTTTCTATTCATACCTTTTCGTATATCTTAATTTTTCTGGCTCTTATATATCTACTAGTATCAGAAACGGAACGGAAAATTTTCTACTAACTGTCTTATGAATAACAAACGTACTTTTTCATTAATTCGAAATTCTTCAATGAGGAAAAAGTTGTCATGTTGCTCCTATAATCTTAGGTGCATTGTGAGAAATTTAATCAAGAGACTTACTTTGGCAATAATAGTAAATCTAACAATTGATTCGCTTTAGTCTTATTTAAAAACCTAAAAACAAATTCACTAAGGAAAGATTTATTCTGTAATTTCAGTTAGCTAAACAATCGAGACGGATCTAAAACGTTACTTGAAACACATTAACCGACTGAGGAAAAAGTCTTCGAAGAGATGCGCCGTCAGGATAGCCAACCGCGATCGCATGTGTTCATTTTATTCTTAACTCGTTGGCTCTACGTCCACCCTCACTCTTAATCCATATAATCTCCTTCCCCCTTTCTTTTCTCTCTCCCCGCCTCGTCCTCCCCTCTCACTTCCTTGCTCTCTCCCCTCTCCCCTCCCTGGATTCTCCCTGCCTCCAAGCACGTAACCGCCACTAGATGAGTTGTTACATATCACGCGGTTCAGTGAGGCGTTTGTTTGCATTATGATGTCACGAGGCGCACGCAGCGAATTTACCCCCGCCTCTCGCGATTCGTAACCATTGAGTGGAACTTCTTCATCAACCATCCGGCCGTTCCGCAATTATAGCAACGTTCCCGATCTCCCTCGCCTCCTAACGCTCAGCTTCGTTCACTCAAGCCATTTCCCACTCGAACTTTTCTATCTAATCCCTTATCCACGCTCGTCTTGTGGTTTTTCTCAAGAGGAGGAAAACGATACCGTCTCGTCTGGATCTTATGAACGCTAACCTGTCCCCACTTTTCAAAGTGCTGTTTATCCAAGGCACCTCTCTCTTTCTTTGCTCGCAACCCTCTCACCATTTCGTCTCTTTGACGATTGCCCCTCGCAATACTTATATAGGAAGCCTTTTTTACGTATGTTTCAAATACCGACCCCGTTTCGCCCCTTCGATAATTCAGCGTCGTGACCGTTTGAAATGTTGTGGCAGAGATGCCAAGCGAAGATACAATCAAAGCTCCTATTCCTCCTTGAACCAAATCCAATATCATACGCTTCAAATCTTCTAATTGGGTCTTATACAAGGGAAACGACTCGCGAGGCGAATTCGTACCTTGATGTCTTCTTCGAGAAACTTCGTATGCAGTAAAAATTTTAAATGTAAAACCCATTATGATATTTATAGCCAGGGCCACGTGCCAGGGTGTTGGGCTAAGCGTGAGATACTAAAAGAGCTGATCATCGTTATTTTTTTCTTTAGACCCGCGAGTTTGAGTCGACAACGCCCATGATGGACAGCGCCTTAAAAATGGTATCCTCGATTCTTTCCGAATTTTGATAATATTAAATGTTTCGTGCCTTATTCTTTGGCTCATTTATCACCTAAAATTTGCTTACTGCGATTTATAAAAGATTCTCTTGTTAGGTCTAGTCTGCAAATAAAGGTGCAATGTTATTATAGGCTGAATTTATTTTGGCTCATTTTTTGGTCTTATAAATATATTTTTTTCATGCATCTTTCACCTTATTTTCAGATAAAAATGAGGCATAGGATTATGAAACAATTTGGTACATACTCTGCTTATTGCATTTCTTATCACCAGAAAGAGATAAGATTAGGTTTTGAAAAAAATTCCCGCAATCGATCTAAAGCAGCAAAAAAGACGTGCAATATTTATCTAGTTAAACAGAATTTTGATAAGAACAGGAGTACAATGAAATCACTCGGATTATATATATATAGAAAAGTTTTGAATGAGAGGAAATTTGGTGTTCAAGAAGAAGTAAAATAGGACATACAATCTGCGATGATAACTTATATAGATTAAAATTCAGAATATATCATTTTGCGAGTCACTATAGCAAAATTTTGAGGATAAGTATTAAGACAGCCCGTTTAAATGACGTGTGGCAATAATAATGTAGTCAGATGACACTGCGATTCAATATCAACTCTGCAGAAAATAAAGGGGCTTTACAGCTCAGATTATTTGTAGTATATTTTACGAGATGAGTCATTCTGCTTATTATTTCTGCTGATTGTATCTCTAAAGGGGAAATATCATAGCTACCGTAACTCAATACTTAAGGATCCAAAAATAATTAATTAAAAATTAAATAATCCTACAGAGAAATTAGGACAGAAGAGAAGAGAAAACTAAATATCATTCATGTTCACAAAAATTCTTAGATTTACATCCGCGAGTGTTTTGCAAAAGAATTACGATACCAAAATTTTTGAACGAAGATTGAATTCGTCGAATGCTACCAGTCGTGAGTAATGGAAGGTTTTTGCATCGCTGCCTCTAGGATTGCTTCAACAGAGGACGCAGCCGCCATTAGAGGGGCGAGGAGTTGGTTGCATGGGGAAATAGAAGTTGGGGCGGAAGGGGTGTGGGCTGCGGGCAAGCGAGAGGATTTGCCCTTCTCGGGTGACACTGCGTTCCACAGCCTCCGCTCGGTATGTCCACTCGAGGTCAAGAGAACAATGCACTCTGATCCGATTAATTTAATATAGGTTCGAAGTTTCTTAACGAGCCACGGATATTCACCGACAAATACCCGACCCGTTCGAGCCGCGGTTTTATTTATTTTATTTAAACATATATTTCACATACAGCATAAAAGGCCAATTTGCAGTGAAAGTTATAACATAAGTAGATAAATCAACAAATTATGTGAGAAAAAACCTATTAATAAAACAAAAGGAAAATAAATAGACTAAAGGGAAGAAGAGAAAGAGGAGATAAAGATTTTTAAAGGCTGATTGAATACATCGGAGTTCGAAGGTAATGAGTTAAGAAGAGGAGGGAGGCGGAAGAAAAGTGAGCGTTTGATTACCGAAAGCCTACGTGTACTAAGATTAAGGAGACAGAAAAGACGAGTAGATCTCTTTGGGACGCGTAAGTTAAACAGGAAGAGAAATACAGAACAGTCAAATCTAGAGTTCAGAACATTGTAAAGTAACGAAAGATGTTTGGACTAAAAAACTTTCCGAGTTCCGCAAGCATGCATTAGTTTCCCTGCTTTGCGACATCATATTGTCCTTCGTGAGATTCGATCCGGGGCTCTCGCGGTAGCAAAGGCAAAAAAGAATAGAGGAGATACGTGACTCATTGCACACCACTTGAACGCGGCAAGTCTTTTTCATTCGCTTTTTGACTGGAAAATCGTATTTGTCACACCATTGTCGCAATTCACTTTTAAGCGCTGACTAGTTCCACAAGGTCGCTAAATGAATCCTGTAAAGATATTATTGAATAATTTATCGAGAGAGCCTCGTAAAAAAATGTTTCGAATCAGAACTGCGACTTATTTATAGGCTCGCCAGCTCAGAAAAACGAAAAAATCTCCCCAATCACGATTATCAAGAAAAATTAACAGATTTCGAAATGTATTAATGTAATATAATAATAAAATGAAATTATAATGTTGCTGTATTATTATATTAAATATTACTGGATTATTTCGAAATATTTAACATAGGGCCGGTTTAAGGATCAAACCTGTAAAATAAGGACAGGCCGGTCAAAAACCGGCCTGTTGGTAACCCTACTTATTTATCACGGGTAGAATATCTTCCATTCTCAATTTCGGATCTATATCGTGTAAAATACGCCGGAAACCTTCCTCACTGTCGTCGCACAGAGAGAAAGATCGCGTCATCTTCTTCGAGTGCCTCACTTCCCCGAGATGAGCTTCAAAACGAGAGCAGTTGTCAAACTTTTTAGGCGTTCTTTACCAGCGAAGCGGTAGTAGCGTAAATCCTTATGGGAACGTCTCCGCATGTTTCATCTCCGAAACTACTAGGCGGAAGGGAAATATCGGAGCCCTATGGCTAATACTAATGAGATACCTAATAACCATAAAAAATAATAAAAGGGATAATATATGCGAGTACTTCCTTTTTATTATTTTTATGGTTGTTAGGAGGTTTCTCCATTTGTCATTACTGTGCGGATTTTAATCAAATTAGGCGTCAGTGATCCTTAATAAAATTTATCTTTAAATTGTGATTTTTAACTGCATCCGTCCATTGGAACTTCCACTTTAAATAAGCACTATAAATAAACTTATACTCGTATCTCGTTAAATGGCATCCGTCAAGTAACAAATACCATATTTTTCTCACCCTAGCTCTTCTATGATCAATAAGGTACAGATTAAAAAATTTATTCGGATAGAGCAGCGGTTCTTAAACTGGGGTCCCTAGCGGTAGTCCAGGGGGTCCCCGCAGCAAAAAAAGTTTCATGAAAGGGGTCCTCAGATTACTAAAGTTTAAGAAACACTGGGATAGAGGACAACATTAACCACGAAAAAGTTCGCAAGACCATCTAATAACATCTTATAGATTCGGAGATAAAAATTAGTGTAAATCCCAAGCATAACATCACATATTTTGTCTACATCAATCACTACGACGAATTCATCGGCAAATTACAATAAAAAAATTCATATTTTTCTCTCCCATGTTCTTATATAATCTATAAGGTATAGATTAGAAACATTATTCAAATATAGGACAACATTTACCACAAAAAAGTTCGCGTATTTGAAATGTGTATTCCATTTACGGAGTATACTTTTCCTTCTTGTTATATTCGTTCTCTGCCGAGTCTTTTACTCCTCGCGACCGATTCGCGACGGTCCAACGGGGTTTCCCCGAAGAGAGAAATGAAGCGAGCGAGGTGCAATCGAGCGCTCTCACGTCCGCGCAGACCACCGAGCACCACCGGCTCTCGGTGACAGGGCTGCCAACTGCGCACAATCCAAATCCCGGGACAGCCCAGAAGGAGAGAGAGCAGGAGAGGGCACGTTTCACAGTTTTAAGTGGCTTAGGCTATTTGCGCCGTCCGGGATCCTGTAGGCGCAATGGCGGCAATCGCCTCCTGGTGCCAGTCCTTCACGCTCGTTTGGCGTGTGAAAAGCGATTAAACATGCCCGTTATTTAAATACAAGTTTCGCTTATTTTTAAACTTTGAATGACATAACACGGGTGAATTATTCGTTCTTGAGAACGTGGTGGTGTGAAAGAATCTGACGAGTAAAGGCCAAGGTGACGGGATTCATTTGTATCCTAAACTTTTAAAAAAATCTCCCCCAAGGACAATGGAGCGCGTTGAACCCGATTTTCAGAACATTCACAATCTGGTATAGATTAACAGTTTTGAAATACTTATAAAATGTTATTCTTGTTGAAAATATGAACAAACAGCGCATATGTGTGGTGCTTAATTACCATATCATCCTAAAAAACTTTAAGGAGACTAACTTAGATTCGTGAATAGTAATTTTAATGTCTTAGCGCATCTAAGCAATTTGGTTTTAAGCTAACAAACATTCTAAAAGTCGTAAATTTAATAAAGAATAATTGAATTTAATTCATGCCTTGAATCCAATCGAGTTGAGAAAACATGTTTTTCATCGATAGGAATTATCAAGATCAACCAATGGAAAATATAAATATCCCCAAATAGGCGAGAAAGTTAAACCAATGACATATTGCTTTGAACAAATCTCCCCTCTTCGCATGTACTAAGTTGTAAACATTGATTTGAGTATTTACAATTCAAAAATACCACTATATCTACGAATTTAGCCGATTCGCAGAATTATTGGATCCGTTTCCTGAAACTTAAATGATAATTAACGCGGACGCCCGTATTGTACTCGAATTATGCTCGACTTAATGACAGTACGTGCTGAATTTTTTAAAACACTGCGTCCTGTTTGTCAAATGTGTATTTTGGCGGAGAATGTTATTTAAACACTGCAGACAACTTCAGTGCTAACTAAAATTTCAACTTCAATTCAAACTAATAACAAAACGCTAAGAAATACAAATAGTATAACATTTTTTTATCGACCAACTAAAGCGTCTCTACTCTTGCCCCATGATGTTCAGCATCGACTGAATTCCCTCAACATCCACTCCATCAAACCGAGCGTCACGTGATCTGGGACAAGTTCCCATCGTTAATGCATGAAAGAAAAATCCCCTCGTTCAATATTCATACAGACACGTCATCCAGGCAACCACTTTAACGCTATCCATTTTCACTAGTTCAGGGAAAAATCGGGTAACAGTGATTGAAAACGAAGGGACTCCTGCATTCGGCCGGACGTCGGTCGGCATTCTCAACCCAATAACTCATGGTCAAATCCCAGACGGGAGAATGAGGGCGACAAGTGGGTCTCATTTAGGAGGATTGGTGATGAGGATGTTAGGACCCGCATCTCGGCCGAAGCCATACTCGATGGGGAAGAAGAGAGAGGGGGGGATGAGGAGGAGTCGAGGGAGGAAGGTGCGAGCTGGGAAGAAATGAAGTGTGGAGAATGAGATGAAAGAGAGAGATTCCGCGATCAAAAGATAAAAGGGATTAGGAGGAAGATTTACGCCAGAGTCCAAAACAAAGAGGATGATTTGCGTGCGAGAGATTTGGAGGAAGAAAGAGATACGAAGGGCTGAGCTGACAGAAAGAAACGGCGTGATGAAAGAAATGGCAGTTGTAGCAAGGGTAAAAAGCTGGATTTGTTGTTATTCCTCCTCATATTATCGGAATATTTTATGCTTCTCTTGGGTAAGGGACTAAAAGCAATTTTCATGACATCAACTGCTCGGGGCTACTGGGAGGCAAGACATTTATAGTAGAGAAACTATCGTCAATAAGTGTTTCTATTCTATTCTTGTATAAAAACAAAACCTTTAGGAAAAATCTAAATTATCTCGTCTCCACCTAATACGTCAATCCATTTGTAACCCGTCCTGGCCGAAGAGGTTTAGACGAAGTTTGGTATAAGAGATTCTAATAAAAATTCGTAAAAAAAAGTAAATTCTCTTTCTCAGTGGAAAGTTTGAAAAACTAATTTATATAAGGAACAAACATTTTGGACCTATAATAACTTTCACAGGATTAAAAATATCATTTCGCACGCTTTAGCTGCATTTGAGACTCCGAAAAGTTCACTACGTCACAAGCACCATTTAAATATGTTAACTATCAAAACGACATGATAAATTACTTTCAATAAAATAAATTTTCCAATCCTAGACATTAACTTAATGCAAAGTTCCTCTTTCATCTTGCTTAAAAAATTCTGGATGAAGTCAAGAAATTCAATACTAAGAAAATTTCGGTAAAAAGTTTGGCGAAACTGCGGACAGGTAGAGTGGATTCTCTCCTGTTTGGTCAATAGCGTTTGTGGTCCAGTGCCCTACATGATCATCTATGACTTGTATGGTGCATTGGGCCAAATATTTGCAGGGAAGCCAGAAATTCCTGATGGAACGAGTCCAAGGCGAGTTCACAGTGGTTGACAAATGCTCAAAGCAAACGCTTGATATTTTTAAGGCTTACAGATTAAGGCTACATTGTAAGGTTGATGAGGATGTGAATCAGACTTCTTAAAGATGATCTCATACAATAAAGAAAATAAAACTAAAACAAAAAAAATGTTAACAATATCAAATGATTTATCGTTAAAGTTTTTACAAGTGCTCAGTTTCAAAGGGGATAATGATATTTCTTTAGTAAATATCGATTTTTTTGTAGTTTATTTTTATTTTGAAATCGTATGTTACCTGAGAAATTCAGTGTTCGTGTGTTCAAATAAAACATTACGAGTTCCATAAAATTTTAGTTGCTTTTATTTTCTTGAAACCCTTCTGTTGTTTCTTTTTATCGATATGTGATCCGAAACCTTTTTTGTTTTTTAAATATTTTCCAAAATTTATTTTTGTTATCATTAGTTTCTGCATATAAAAATTTCCATCTGGTTCATATAAATGGCGCTACTATCTTTCGCATCAGCGACGCTATTTCCTCTTGTTTTTATTATATATTATTTAACTTTCGTGGTTTTATAGTTATATATGATTTCAAGTGCCCATTCTAGCAATTATTGTTCTAAAAAAGCTTTAATTAATTTATCTAGAATCATCACGCAGAAAAATAGTTGCGATCTAAACGTTAAGAGAAATTATTGGGTTTGTGACGGAAGATTTGTTTTGATTTGTGGATACAAAATAAATTAGAGGGCTATAGTATATTGGAATATTATAAACTGACAAAAAAAAACAAATTTGAAGCCTGTAGGAAGTAATGTATATTATTTGTTAAAGACAATTCTGAAAAACTACCTACTTGCAATAAGACTCAAGAGATGTATCATTTCGTATCCATTAATTGTGAAATTATAGCCAACTTTGAAAAATTTTAGTGCACGACCTGATGGTTTGGATTTTGTTATTGTTGCAAATAAGAAAACATGCATATGATTTATATATCCCAGAAACACCCATTCTTCGGTTTTCGGCATGGAATGTATAATACTCGTGTATTGAAACGTTTGGTATAAATAACCCAACTGAACCATATGAAAATAGTAAAATCTCAAAGATCTCGCGTTGGAGTACTTCCATATGTTTTCTGTTTAGAAAGGGAATCTTTAGAATTATATCACTCTGATACTAGTAGTAGGAGTAAGAAGAAGTTGCGAGAGCAACGCGTAGACGATGGTGCAATCGGAGTGAGATTGCATCGCGCAAGAAAGGAAATAAACTCGGATTTGTGTTTCTCCCTAGCAATTTAGGGGCTATAGAAAACGATTCACAACCTCTATGCTGTCGTAAAATAATTTTTAGTGCTTTTCGTCATTGGTGAAAAGCACTATTATATTCGTGATGTCCGTCCGTCCGTACGCATATATCAGGGAAGAATTGGCTAAACCAATTTCAACCAAATTTGGTACGAGAATACTCACATAAATTAATGACCAAAATGGCATATTTGGACAGAATCGACTCAGTAGGGGTGCCACAATTGCAAAGTTTAACTTTTCGGTAATCATGAATTTGGAAGGAATTGGCCAAACCGATTTCAACAAAATTTCGTACAAAGCAGGCGTGCAACATAAAATAACAAAATCAAAATTTTTTGTATGTATATATATATAGTTTCGTGGAATATTATAAATATTCCGCTAGAACTCATGGAATTTATTATCTAATACATATAGGCTCCACGTGGCTAAAATGCTGTTGCCCTGGAGATCGCGTTGGTTTATTTACGAGTTTAGATTTTGGCGTATGGTGATTTTTTAGCGCTTGCAGTATGCAAGCACCGACAACTCGTATAATTAAATAATTAATGGAGTTAACGCCCAATAATGATGTTCGCGAAATCCTAATTATGTAACAGTATGCGTTTATGAAGTAGAAATATGAAAATATTGTTGGTCGGAATATTTCTATTAGTAACAATCACACTAGAATATAAAGACTCCAGGAGTGGGAAACTTACAGCCCACCGTATGCGGCCCCCGAGAGTCTTCAATGCTATGACGAACAAGATTGAAAAGGTGTACTCTATGTCGAGTACACAGAGTTTACAAATGCGTTCTTTAGAATTTCACATTGTTCTCAATATTTTTCGCTCAGATAAGTATTTAACGAGAAGCTAGCGAGGTACGTTGTAAAATACATGCAAGTTCATATGTAAAATTGTCATTATTATCCGATTTTAACCAAAATTGGAATCGGTTGACAAATTTTAGTAAAACTTCTTAATACCAAATTTCATCAAAATAAATCCAGCAGTTCCCGAGTTGAAACAAGAACATTGTAAACTACATATAGGTCTTCATGTAAAGTGGTCGTCATTGTTGTCTGATTTTAACCAAAATTGGAATCGGTCAACCGATTTAAGCAAAACTCTCCAATACCAAATTTCATCAAAATGCTTCATTCGATTTCCGAGTTTTAACATGCGGACGGACGGAAACGATCTCCCTCACTCGTATGCGTGCACTTCGTGCAAACAACGCATGAAAAGTGATCCGTAAAATTTAACACAAAAATTTACGTTTTTAATTAAAATTACAATAATTAAACCTTGAATATTGAAATGTTAACTATAAAAAAACAGAAATTGATGGAATAAAGCGATCTAAAGATCCTATGCAGACAGGCATAAACTGTAATGTTGGGAATAATTTTGAAACGAGAAAAAAGTCTGCTATGACCGGGAATCGAAGCCGAGTCTTCCACTTGCTGGGCGGATATTCTAACATTGAACTATCGTAGCGATCAACGATAGTTCAATGGTAGAACATCCGCCCGGCAAGTGGAAGACCCGGGTTCGATTCTCGGTCATAGAAGACTTCTCGTTTCAAAATTATTCCCTATAAAAAACCAATTTAGAAATGATTTTCCCGAATGAATTTTTCTCAGGATCCTTAACCTACGAGACGGGACAATGTATAGATAAGATTGTCGACACCTGCTCTAGGTGAACATCGGTCCTAAAGCGAAAAAAGTTTTAACAATGTTTCACAAATTAAATTTTATTTAATATAAAAAAATTAGGAAAACACGTTTTTAACTTCTAATCAATAGAACTAGGCACGTGTTCTGTTATTTTCAGCCTTAAATACACCGATTTTCAAAAACCTTTTTCCTCTCAAAAGTCTCTCTGCGACTTAACATGTAATTTTGCTTCATGCGATCAATATAATTTTCTCTTGCCAGATTATACTCCAAAATATCGATATGTTAACTTTTCGCTTTCTTCTAATATTTCAACTCTGATGCGTCAACTCTATAATCTCATTTTGGGCTTTTGTTTTTGTAAATGTAAAACATTTTATCGGCATCTCTTCAGATAGTGCGTTATGGATGCATGAATGGACGTAAAGAGACAAACAGACACTACCGCATATATCTATTCCCCCTTAAATAACAATAAAAAATAAAAAATAGCAATTAAGTAGAAACAATTATTTCTCGGATGTTTTTCAAACATAAGAATACTGCGTAAAAAGGTTCTCTGCACTCGCTGACGCTTTTTCCTTGCTCTTAAATCTTAATCTATGCTTAGTTTATGTTGACTAGGAGCGAACAAAAAAATCTGGCATCCGGCATCAAATTACGCTTCCGAACACATTAAAGAAATATGACGTCACACGGTACCTTGCCGTTCCACGCTTTCGTGCCCGAGTGACGCTTAAAAGTTCTATTTAAATCAACTGCTCGATTATTGGTTGTAAGTGTGCCAAGAGAAATTGCGATTGCCTGCTCATTGCATCATTAAGTACGGAGGTATCCGAAATATTTACACCCGCACTAACAGATCAACACAAAAGAAAAGAACATACAAAAGGAGAGTCACGTGTTTGGGAAACCTATCTTATATTTTACAAATAATTCTGCGAGAATATCATGAAAATGACCATAACTATTCTTCTGAATTAAGCGCATCATCAATAAAATTACACTCTCATATAGTAATTGTGCAACGATAGAGTGGCAAAGATTACTAAATTGGCTCTTTATTGATTCAAGATATTTGCTTCCTCAATTTAAGAAGTATTTAGCTTCTAAAATAACTGTAAGGTATTCCCTCTCTAGTAAAAATAAAACTTTACTATGTTAATTTTTAATTAAAATGTAAAATTCAAATTCTTTTCTTCGTACCGAAACTATCGAAAAATGTGGTAACCATGAACGAAACTACATAAAACAGGGCTCTTTCCAAATTTCCATCGAGACCTACAAGGTCATTAGAAAATGTAATTTCTTCGTGTTTAAATATACACTAAAATTTTCTAATATTATATCCAGACATTTTATTTCAAAATAATACACGATAATAATTCATTTCAATTAAGAACTTAAAAATAGCTTAGTAAATTGCTTTGTATCGTTTAATGTGAATACCCTTGGGCAAACGGCCAATTTCAATAACTATTTTTGTATTTAATGTTGCCATCAAAAAGGAAAAAACAGAGCCAATTGGGTGCTTTATTTTATTTGCGTGGGAACCAAAATAGCAATTTCGTTTAAATTACAGGCTAGGTAATACATGATATTGGGGAATGTATCCCATGATCTCATCAATGAAGCGAGCCAAAGGTTCGTTATGAATTATGGATAAGTAGCTGAACTACGTCTTTACGGCAACTACGTACTCTGTGCTCGGTTATACGGATGGTTTAAAAGTATTTTATGAAAAAAAATACTTTCAACCATTATTTTCTATTCTCGTTACGAAAAAGCATACATAGCATATTTTGATTCCATAAAGTGTCTAGTACAGAAGTTCCCAAAGTGTAGTCCGAGGGATAACTGCGGCCCGCGAACTTACTCCATGCGGCCCACGACCGCCTTTATATTATGTATAAAGAAACATGGACGCTAAGGAAAAATTACATCAAACACTTGGAAAGCTTTGAAATGTGGACTTGGAGGAGAATGCTGAAGACAAAATGGACGGATAGGATGAAAAACGATGAAGTGCTACGAAGAGTAGGAGAGAAGCGAATGATTATACAGACTATTAGAAAGAGGAAGGTATACTGGGTTGGACATTACCTGAGGAGAGAGAATATGATTAAAGACGTGTTAGAAGGAAAACTAGAATGAAAAAGGGAAAGATGTAAGAAAAGGTTTCAGCTGATAGACGATGTGAAAGGGAAAGAGAGTTATCAAGATATGAAGAGGACAGCGGAAAATAGGAGTATATGGAGAAGCAAGTTTAACCATGAATAATCACGAACCTGTCTACGGACAGACTACCTATAATGATGATGATGATACAGATGTATAACACAGTAGCACCCAAACTAGAGCCCGCAAGCAACATCTGACCTGCCGTGAGCTTAAAACTTAAAGGATACAATTCAACAAAATGAAAATTGTAAATTATAAAAATCTGAGGTAACATTAACGTTAACAAGCTTAAAACTTCCAATGTTAGCTTCACTGCAAAAGACTGTGGAATTGCGGCAAACCAATGTAATAAATTTGATGTGGCCACCACATGACTTTCTCCATATCTGCAATATTTCTAAAAATTTCAAATGTTAAATGATAATAAATATTTTAAGGAACTACGAGAAAAATTTAAAGACTACAAACAACTGAAATAAAATCAAACTATAGCCTTCTGATATAGCCACGAAGTTCCATCAATTAAGAAAATAAAATGGAGCGCTACGAAGCCTAACTAAGCGTAAAGTGTTTACAATAGTCGCCAGTAGGTGGTGCGGTGGTGGCAGCTAAACAATTAGTTTTTAAAATATCTCTTAAACGGGAAAATGTTTCGAACAGACACTAGAAAATTAAATTTCCTACAACATTTGTTACAGTACTATTAAAGTAAACATTAAAAAATCTTATGTAGCTAACACATGACTTTCTCCATACCTGTAATATTTCTAAAAATTCCAAATAGGTTAAATGATAATAAATATTTTAAGGAACTGCGAGAAAAATTTAGACTACAAAGAACAGAAATAAACTCAAACTCGAGCCTTCTGGTATTGGATATAGCCCCGAAGCTCCAACAATTAAGAAAATAAAAAGGAACGTAATGTGTCTACAATAGTCGCCGGTAGGTGGTGGCAGCTAAAAAATTGAGTTTTAAAAATATCTCTTCCACAATGTATTATATGGGAAATTATTTCAAACAAAAGTTGTAGAAAATTAAATTACCTATAACTTTTATTCCAGTACGTTTTTACATTTATCAAGTATTAAAGCAAATATTAAAAAAAACGGGTAAGTGACAAGAGTAAACACCCACATCCGTTTGACCGAGTTTTACCAAAAACTAATTAGCACATCTTCCTTTAAGAAAAATGTTAAATATAAAATTTAACGCCGATCTGATTAATAGTTTTTGAGTTAGAGCACCCACAAAATCCCGGTCACAGACAGACACACACACACAGAGACATCCACAGACATCATCGAGAAAATAGTCAAAGTGTTTAGGGGACCTTAAAACATGTATTTTCGTTGAAATCTTGAATTCGATTTTTTTCATGAAAACAATACTTTCTCTATACTTCTTATACAGAGAAAGTAAAAACAATACATTTCATCATTACCCCTCTATTCTCATAACAGATAAATACATTTAAAACAAAAAGGTAATAACGATACACAACTAAACCTTTTAGTAGCCATTAATTATTCTTCAACTATTTCCCACTGGGTGCGACCCGCAAAGAGGGTGGAAGTGGGCAATGTGGCCCGCAATGAGTATTGAAAGGGGTTATGTGGCCCTCGAGCCGAAAAGTTTGGGCGCCTGTGGTCTAGTACCTCGGGATCTGGTATTGAGGCAACTACCTTTACTCCAGAATAACTAGGATACACGAGCAAGTACCTCCACCATAAGACACCGAAGAAAAAAGTCACCGAAATAAATTTTACGCGCCATGGGCAGGATGTCGACGTGCCGTGCTTTCTCCAATCGCTTTCGACGGGCGAGCATCGAGCGAAAGAATCGGTCGCAAAAAGAGGGAAATCTCGACGGAAAAGGCGCGAACGCCGATTTTTTTATTTTGGCGGCTAGAACCTCTTCGTGCAGCGAACGTAAAATCTGCGCCGATCTCGGCGGCGACACGAGCGGAGAGGAAAAATAGAGGGAGAGGGAAAACAGAGGGAGAGGGAAAACAGAGGGAGAGGGAGAGAGGGGGAGGGGAAGAGGAGGGAAACAGTCGAACCTCTGCACTTGGCCCCTATTGTGGCTGTCACGTCGGCCGGGTGGGGAACCGAGAGCAGCACTGATGGAACTCAACGAGATCAATTGAAGGAAGCGAAAGCAGTTATGGGAAAGGAAGGGAGGGGGAGAGATGGGAAGGAGGGGGAGGGGAGGAAGATGATTGTGGAGCCAGCTAACGACTTGGGCTAGACTCCTTCCTGTCTCCGCGACCCACTCTCCCTTCTCCATCTCTTACTCCTTCCTTCCCCGCCTCCTCCTCGAGGAGCTTCCTTCAATGTCCTTCGTAATGCTCCTCCTCTCTCCCCCCCTTCTCCTCCCCTCCCTCAGGCAATCCTCCTTTCCCCGTCCCGCCCCACACTCTCTTATGGCAATCCTCTATTTCCCGCGCTAGAATACGCCGCCCCATCTCTTCGCTGGATTCGAGGAGTGAAAACTAACGAGGTAACGGAGTTTTTTAAAGCCGTTTCTTTAACAAGCGTGAAAATCTCTAAATATTTAAGGCGTAGCGAATCCAAAAATAACTGATAAATTCCGATAGTAGCGTTACCTTCGATATCCCTGCGCTTCGCATTTTTTTTCGAATTCGCCATTTCACATTCCTCGCACTCTACCTCTCTCCTCCTCCTCTCTTCCCTCCTCTACCTCAGTGTCTCCCCCATCCCCAGCCTCCCTCCGATCAACATCACGACTTCAAGGGAAGCGCTTTCCTTCAGGCACGAGTAAACAATTGAAAAAGACTGTTTAGTGGATCCGGAGGCTTATAGTCACCAATCATCTTTAGTGCCTCGTCTATTAAGACTTACGCTATATCAAATAAATATTCCGGATTAATCTCTTGGCAGTCTTACAGGCCGTTAATCACGATTTGAGGGAAATTTGTTTGTGTGTCAGTAGTAAAAACACTTATGTCAAGACATGCATGTAACCATAGCCTTTACCAATATTTTCTCTCGTGGTACTTGGGGGGAGTTGAAAATAACCGCGTCAAAAGACATTCATGAATCAAACTTCACTCAACACTGTTCCAGCAGGTATTTACAGCCTCCGTTTAAAGGAATATAAAAGAAATCTAAGCACGAAAATTCTTTTGACGAGTCTGCTCGATATAAATTGAAGCTTTTAGACATCAAGATTACTATCGGAATCGGTTTATTCTGGTGAATATTGGGCGGTTTGACTCTGCTAAGTCGTTTGGACTTAAATAGTAACTTAAAATATACCTTTCAAACGGAAAAAAGCTAGTCTAAATTTGAAAAAAAAGCTTTTAAAAGTATTTTACGTCATAAGACCACTTCAATAATTTTTTTAGAAAATGTTTCTCAAACAGTTTTAACTTTTCCACAACTTTTCG
The DNA here is from genome assembly GCA_028673005.1 of Tanypteryx hageni. Classification (NCBI taxonomy): domain Eukaryota; kingdom Metazoa; phylum Arthropoda; class Insecta; order Odonata; family Petaluridae; genus Tanypteryx; species Tanypteryx hageni. The sequence goes on along the minus strand of CM054113.1, from coordinate 209,395,260 downwards.
TTATTTTTAATATTTTGTCTACAAGTCCTAAAAAATTAAGAGTGGAGAGACAACCAATTAAGAATTATTAGCCAGAGCAGGAAGAAATAGATGTTTAGAACTTTGGGATGTAACGGGCTTTTGAGGCAAGGCATAGGAAGCTATTAAAAGCGAGACAAAGATGTAGGAGGAGAACAGTTTCATAGAAAGATATTTACGAGAAGAGGAAGAGGTTTTTTTTGGATAGGGTAGCGTAGGTGGTGAGCCAAGAACCTACAGAGAGATTGAGTACTTACATCAGCACTTTATTCAATAATTATTTAAGGTTGGAAATTTTAATTGATGAAAGGGTTTTCTGGAAAGATAGATAATCGAGGTAACTTAATTTATACTTTTTCATTTTTACAATTTGCTGAGACTCTGAGACTAAATATTTTGAACAAGTTAAGGATGACTGGTTATTTGTAAATTAATCTTTCAACATATACCCACCTTGACACCCACATGCTTTAAGTAGGTTTTATCGTAAATAATAGAACTGTTTCGATTCCAGGAGCATTCTTATTCATATTATTTAAAGGGGACATTTTTACGAAGGTGAGAATGGCAATAGGAGCTGCTCTTCAAAAACATGCACAGCCACAAGAACGAGCTTTACTTTCACTGCCAAAAGAACTTTAATTCATTTCAAAACATCTCAAATTATCTACTTGGAATCCAAAAGTACGCTAATGAATGATCTTATACTTTCCAAGGGTGAAATTATGCTCATCAGTATAACTTTTTTCCCAAGAAATGTTTTTTTCCGTTTTGCAAACGTGAAAATAATTAAACTATATTTTAGAAAGCGAGAATTTGAATTGAGAGATTTTTATTCAACGAGCATAAGGTCGAGCAACAGGAAAGTTGTGAACTTTGGGAGAAAATTAGCTTGTCGTTAGTGAATAGTGGCGTATAGTGAATTATTAAAATTTTTATTGTGAATTATGTCATGGCGACAAACAATAAAAAAACGTTTGATTACAAGGAGAATTTCTGGCGGTAAAGGGAATTAAAGAAGCAGTAAACAAAGAATCCCTAGGTTGGCAAGCACAAAGGGAGGAGAGGGGGGAGGCTGTGTCCCTCCAGAATGCCAGCGAAACGTAGGACTTAGCAGCTCTGCGCTGCGCAAGTTTGGCGCGAAAAACGCGTAGGGTCGGAGATCCAAGAAGTGCTTATAACATCCATCCACACCATCTGTTATTTGTTTATTATCTGATATTACTTAAGTATTACGATAACTTAAAATTATACATCGTAATATAACCGTTTAAATATTTTTGGTTTTTGAAAACTTCTTACCAATGCTACCTAAAATAAATGCAGAGTAAGTTTTATATTTATCCGAATAGTGACATAAACTTCTCCATAAAAATTAGGTATGTCAGAGATACATAACACGTCGGAGAACGTGTTTATGCCATATGACTCTCTCGCTCCCGGGAAAAAAACTGTTTCATTAAATAAAGCTATGCACACATTTGTGAAGGTGCCATCGCCGGAAAATAAAAACAAAGCCGACTCTCGTTAACCGCCGCCATCTTACGTTAGATCAGCGGTGCCCAAACTACGGCCCGCGGGCCAAATGCGGCCCGCGAAGGGTTTTTGTTCGGCCCGCGAAGCTAAGGCGAAAAATCAATTCGAAAAATTTAACACACAAATTCATACATATTTTTAAAATTTTCATAATATAACTTTAAATATTGAAATGTTAGCCATGAACACCTTATTTAGACATGATTTTCACTTAATGGCATCTCAGAATATATAGAAATTTTCCGATTTAGACTCTAATCCGGCCCGCCGAAGAATTGACAACTTCCAATGCGGCCCGCCAAGGGAGTCGCAACCATTGATGTGGCCCGCCATTAGAAAAGTTTGGGCACCGCTGCGTTAGATAATGCCAACAACCATTCGATCCCATCCCATCCCACCGGAGCTTGAACCCTGACAGTTAGGCATCCCGCCTGTCTTCCCTGTGACGCAAGGCAGAAAGCGGTACAGGAGACAACTAGGAGATTCGGTCGAGTCCATCGCAGCGAGACGGGTTGACGAAACACGGATCGAGAGCCAAGAGTTACGAGCGAATTACTTAACTCCACACTAGAATCAACACCGAGAGGAAATCGCAACCGACAAATAGCCCCGTTCCTCTAAACCGGCAAAAACGGAACCTCTCTCCTCCAAATTTGATCGTCCCTTATTTCTCGGCTTTCCTTTCTCCCTCCGATCGACTCGCGCCCCTCCTCGCACCACGGCATTGTTCACGAAGCGTCTATTTCTGGGGAGAAGGTGAGATGGGTATTTGAGGAAGGAGAGCCTTTTCGGCGGAAAGCGATAGGAAGGAAGGAAAGCTAGAAGCTTAGCAGACTCCACCTCAAGAGTACCAACCCACCTCCCCCTCCCAAAGCCGTTTTATTTTTAACCCTCACGTCCGAGCGCTGCACCGCCTCATTCTCCCACCCTCCCTTAGGAGCGCATCGAGTCGTCAATCCGTCCTGCGGCAGAGGCAATCGTCGCCGCCACCACTCCCCCAACCACCCACGCCGACGAAGACGCGAGAAAAGAAGACATCGGAGTCGGAAATGCATCGCGCGTCTCTCTATCTCTCTTTGTGGACCATCGATTTGGCGCCGTTCCCACTTTGGGTTGATGGAGGATATGGTAAAGAACGGAATTCGGAGCAAAGCGAGCATCCGACGCCCTCCCGTTCACCTTGGTGGGATGGGACTTGGCAACGCTGTAACGAGAAGTACCGCAGTGGACCAAAATTCATCAAACAGATTACAAATCACGATTTAGGCCTTTCAGAGATGGTCGACTGAATCGATGACGAAAGATGACGAAACAGATACTAATATGCTACTAAATATGGGTTTAAAAATTTTAATTGCATCCTTATAAATGATAAATTCTCTCTCCTTTTTTTTAGACTAGAAGTAACGAGCACAGAGTTTATTTAAATTTCTTCATGATAACCCAATATATTTCATTAGGATCCAAAAATTGCGCATTTTATAAGACCGGCATCAATGAGCATTTTAATTACCACGTCGCGCGGCTATCAAATTTGAACCCTTCGGCAAAATTAATGTCTACTCGCTTGTTTCTGTTGATTAAACAATATGTACATAATTGTAGTAACATCTTTATGTATATAGTTTAACGTCGCCGATCTGAAATGGGCGATGGAATAATATCCTATTTCCAAACGCCTCATTAATAGGGACACTAATAGTAATCATTAGAGATAGGAAATGTCGTACGATTCCATTGTCGATAATACTTTTCAGCGGGACTATCCTGTTATGGTCTATCATGCTGAATTTCTCTATTCATGTAGACCCAAGGTTTACCGCTAAAGGAAATGAATTCAAATATTAGATCGATATTCAGGTTGATTCGAAATGTATCCTTTTACGATTTTCTAATGCTTTTGTTGAGAATAAATGTTTGAATCAGCTACATTTATATCGTAATTACAAAACTATAATATTTTGTTTCCAAAACAATATATTCCATAAAAATAATATGATAACTAAATACATATAATGAAATAGGTAAAATATTTACCAATATTAGAATTTCCAAGTTCTTTTTTATTATTTCGAATACTTAACCAATGCTCATACAAACCCTATCGGATGCCGATATTTTATCCTATATCCAATGGTCTTACGCGAGTCGTACAAGAACTCTATATTCGGCAAACTGATGGAAAGGGATATATTTCCAATTACGAGCATAAAATTGTATTCATTATAAAATAACATTGCCCTAAACGGACTAAAAGGCGTTAGTTCGCCCTCATATTTGCAATGGTAAAGCTTTAAGATTTAACCTACTACTGAAGAAACATCTTCACTCAAAAATACCTTCTTATCACGAATATCCAAGTCCTAAGCCCCAAGGCCGAAGCCCTTAACGTATGTTACATTGGATTCCATGATACCATAGCTAAAAATAAATTGAACGTTCTTTCATTTTCTCATCTGCATACCAATGAAAAATTAGCCAATCAAATTGCATCTCATGCATTGCTTCTAAGTTTTTCTTAATTCATTTACTTAAGTTTGATGGTAAATATTTCAGATAGGATGTTTTGCAGCTGGGGCTTTAGTTGTTGAAGCGTCTCCATTTGACAGTGTAAAACTTCCTCCCCTGTTCAAAATAATCTCTTACCAAATACATACATGTGGCAGCAAAATAAATTGCGTATGAAAAACTAAATATGACAAATTGCTTCTTTGAAAATCTCGTAGCAGTTGCTAACACAAGTAGAACGTGAAAAAATACAAAGCTTAAATAATAACAACCAATTATTACGCTGAGTACTTAATACATGCATTGGATTTCTTGAAAATACCTACAAAACAACTAAAAGCATTAGTGAAACGACATTTCGTAAGCAAAATAGTAATTAAAACACAAAATTAAAGAATTATGCAATAATACTGATCTGAGCGTAAAAACTCCGTCAGTATAAATATCATTATTGTGACCAAATAAATCATATTTTGTCGGAGCTTAGTTTAATATTTAGTAGTGATGAGTTCCGATAGAGCCCGATCTTTTGTAATCCCTCCATTCGATATCTCCTTCCCCCTTTCCCACTTTCCCCTCTCTCCCTCCGACGACCTCCTCATTTCCCCACTCCCCTCTCCTCACATTGCTACCGGCCGTTTAGGGGCTTTTGCGGCGGACAGTGGGGTTTAGGGGTTTGTTGAGGTAGGAAGTAGCGGGAGGGGGAGATACAGAGGGAGAGAGAGGGCGAAGAGGAGGCCTTTCCGGACTCGATCGAATGCATGGATGAAGGTCGCCGGTTCCATTCTTCTCGCGGGGCTCCCACTATGATGGGCTCAAAATCAATCCAGAATGACGCGACGCTCGATAATTTGATTTTCTGAAAATATCGGGTTTTTAGTTCATATTTACCATATCAAATTTTAAATGGGTGGGCGAAATTATAAATAATGAATACCATATAGCAAATGTGTTACAAGAAGGGTACCACAAGTATTATTTCTACTAATATTGTGCTATCAACAAAGTTAACTTATTGTTTTAATACTGTTTGATCTCCACACTACTGCTTCCTTAGAGATTTTAAAATCATATCAGACATGGCCTACCCCGGTCGAATTCTAGTTTCGCGTCGGATCTTGGGTGATTAGTGTAAGACAAATGTTTTGAAATATCATATCTATAATATTATATTTACAAAATTATCTTCTGTGGCACATTTAGTGAGGAAGAACTGATTTTCTCTCTATGACGAAAGAAATTTCATAATCCCTCAATTTCCTTTTAGTTAGAGGACAACACGAAACACTGCTGGTGACCTTTGTCTAGAAACCTTTAAAATTCTAATCCTTTGTATTGGGGCACGAAGATTTAACTCAATTCGCCGATTTTCGTGCTGGTTCTTCTTCTAACTTATTCTCGCGTTCTATAAATTTGAAAATTGTATTTACTTTTCTAATTATAGCATTACCATATGAAATTATCGAAAATCCCACCGGACAAATATTTTTCTTGATTATATCAATGGAAATTTAGATCCGATTTAGAAAAATTCTTTTTTACACAATTCTCTCAATTATAATTTTGGAAATTTCGCAATTTTTTTATTTGGTGCAAAAATAATGTATAATACTTCATCAGAGATTACACAGGTTTTTCGTGTACACAGTCAAAACAGAGAAGTCGAATCTCTAGATTAAAAATGTTCAAGTTATCGAATATGTATATGAATACGGCTGGAAAAATATTCGAGTTACCGAAATTTCATACTGTACACTGATGTTACCATAGTTCTGTTGTAATTTGTTAAATTCCGTTTTAGTGGTATTTAAAAACCTATTTCGAAATTTTATATCTCTATAATTAAAGCGGATATTGACAAACATCTCTAGTAATATGTTTCATAAGATAAAATTTTAGTTTGTGTTTATATGTATTTCTGGCTAATCGATCTATTGGATTATTATAGCAATAACTCCTTACACACCAGATACACTCACAACCAAGGCCGGATTAAGAAGCTCTGGGGCTCGGGCGTAAATTTTTCGCAGGTCCCTCCCTCCACCCCACATACAGTGTCTGTGGCCTCCATGAGGCCCATGGAGCCCCTTTTATCACGGAACCCTGGCACAACTGCGTAACTGCGCCCCGGTCAATCCGGCATTGCTCACAAGGGAAGAGGGAAACCCGGTGTCGGCATTAGCCTACACTTAACGAAGAGCACCAAAGGGACAACTGTTTAACATCCCTTCCAAAGGACGGAGCGCTGACTTGTGCGGTCTCCTCAAAACACACAAGTAGGGGACGGGACGATTCCAGGTTGAAAAATCCAACCTCCGCCGGATTCGAACCTGGGACCGCATAAAACTGTAGTAAACTGGATTCTAGAACTTGCTACTGTATAATTAATAAACAATAATCTTATCATATTAATCTATGATTTACTGCAAGAAAAAAATATTTGACTTAAGAATGTCAGAAATATAATCTTCGTGATACTAAAAGAAACAATGAAAAAGGCCGTATTGTCGTTTTATGTCAATACCTTCCCATAAAGAGATATCGACCTCCGAGGACTCAGTCATTTAAAGAAACCGTTGTATCATTGCGCGCTATTTATCAGGGAGATTTTATGGCATTGTTGAAACGTTCTTGTCTTTATACCTAAACCTAAAAACTCAATTTTCACGGTGCAATCAATTTTCTACGATTCCCTGGTATTATTGCGGTTTCCGCGGTGTTTCCGTACCGATTCCCTGGTATATTTCGATGCAACGATAGCTTAATTACTGAAGTACGGTCTTAGAGACACCACCTAAGTTATAGTCTCAAATTACTTCCCTACTTACCGATTTTTTTACAAATTACAAAGACATTATGTGAATATTAATTTTTTCTTTTAATTACCTCTTAACCCTCACGACAGGTTATTAAACACGCAAAATCCAATTGTAGATATAACTAGTGCATAAATAATAATAATAAAACAAAAGCGGTCTGGGACACAGCACCTCAGTTATAATGTGATCATAATTTCATCTCAGTAGTTAAAGATTAATTGAGAATGTTACTTTTAAAAAAACATTCTTGGTTTAGAATATAATAATTTGAAATTAATAATGGAAATGGTATTAATTTGGACGCATAAGACCAGCAACATATTAAAAACTTTCCTGCTTATTGGTAATATGCATTAACTACAGCGATACATCAAAGTACGGTGAATGCGTAAATTGTCACATTTCATAGATTAACCGGGGCTATCAGCACGACTATAGCACTGTTCTCTTTACACAAGAAGGAAAATCATACTCCATAAATGGAATACACAGATTTCAAAGGCATTATTTCTGGAAAATGCGTATAAAACGGTATCGAAAGAAGGAGCGATTCTTGAATTTTTATTTCTGGAATTATAAGTCGTAATTATGTGATCCCGCGGACTTTTTGTGATAAATGTTGTCCTCTGTTCGAATAAGTGTTTTAATCCATACCTCATAGATCATATAAGAGCTTGGAAGAGAAAAATATGGATTTTTGTTTCCTGATAGAATCGTCGTAGCGATCAATATAAACAAAATACGTTATACTTGGGATTTCTCGAATTTTTATCTCAGAAAGTACAACTCGTAATTATGTGGTCTCGCAAACTTTTCTGTGGAAAATGTTGTCCTCTATCCAAATAAATTTAATCGATACCTTAAAGATCATATAAGAGCTAGGGAGAGAAAAATATGGCATTTAATTGTAGCATTACGGATGCCATTTAACGAGATATGAGTATAAGTTTATTTAAATATTTATATAAAGTGAAAATCCTAATTGACGGATGCAGTTAAAAATCCAATTCATCGATAAATTTTAATAAGGGTCATTTAATATCTAATTTAATTAAAATCCACGGAGTAGTTTCGGAGATTAAGCATGCGGACGGACGGACGGAGTGGACGTGCCCATAAGGCGTTTCGCTACTTCCGCTTCACTGATAACCCCTAAAAACTACACTTTACAATTTTATAATATATACGAAATAATAAAAGATACTTTAACAATACCTCTGTCTAATATCATTTATATTCTTTCGAGTTACGCTTCGAAATATTTTGGCAGCTTTGCGAGAGATTTTGACTGTCTGACTAGTTTCTGGCGCTCCTTCCCCCGTCCTACACCTCGCCTCCTCTGCGCTGTCTATTTTCCAAATCCTCTTCCACTCTTCACATTAGCCAGCTCCTTCTGTATCCTCTATCTATTCCTTTTCGTAGTTCATAATACCTTGAGAGTTGAAGGGGCATAGAGAACTTTGACCACAATTAAAAAATAAAACAGTCAAAGCGGTAAAATGCGTCACTCGCTTACAATCCGTAAAATCTTACTTGTTGTAAATTCCAATGGCAGAGGAAAATTGTTGATGTTTTGAAATTTCATACTCGTATAATACCCGTCTCCATTCCATGGAAGACCCTCAAATTTGTAATGACTAAGGAGTATTCCAAAATATATTTCTGCCCTGTGTGATACTCAAGCTTACAAACATCCGTAAAAATATATCAGTAACAGCAATAGTTCAAGGTATTTAGCGTAATCTAATAATAAACAAGAAAATCGAAAGTATTTAAGTAGTCGACTTTATGGATCGTTTGAGAAATATCGCATTCCCGCATCTCTCATTCGATTTATTTTTGATCATATATTTACGACATCTCATAAAAGGCCACTTAAATTGTTTTCATCAAGTTGAGGGAGGCAGTTTCCAAAATTGTAATTAAAATAGTATTTAATATTCAGTGAAAATGTAATATAATTTTAAATACCAGGTTTTTAGATTCATAAATCAAATAATTTGAAGATAATTAAATCAATCAATAACTCTTTCTACTCACTTTCTTGTACATTTGTTTTGCAGTATACTAAAAATATAGAACCAACTAAAACTTTGCATGTATCTGCGAGTCAGGTTTGTATGAATGACTGAATTCCACCTTCAAAAACAAAATAATTATGATGCATTTTAAGATAATATGCATATTTTTTGTTGGGAAGTTCATTTCATCCCGTATAAGAATTCATAGATCTTAAAGTTTCCGGAGTAGAATGCAAAATCCAAATCTCCTTTCACTTTTATTACTCTGAAACTTGCCAAATGATATATTTTCCTTTCTCTTTTAGCTACTACTACAGTAACTCGCCATAAATATTGTTCATCCTAAACAAAAATATCCGTTTTTTCTTAAACTTTTAATTGTATGTGATTCATATCATTGAAAAATTACATTCTTAATAATAAATAACATCTTCTGGAAATGAGAAGAATAATACACGGATGCTATCTTAATTTCTGTCCATAAATATTTCTCCGAGAATGAATAAATTCAGCGATATAGCTATGTTAGTTACTATTACAGTGCATACGCGTTTCTAAAATTTTAATTGTTTACTCCGAGTCAATATTCTTATGGCATACCGGCGACCACATAGGCCCCCTTTCACTAGATTTTGCGTATATTCGACCAATTATTCCAGACATCGAAATTTTATAAAGAATCCAATTTAACTTTTGGAGAGCGCAAATCATCAATTGAAATAATCTCTGAAGAGGCATGACAAGAGCCATGCCTTGGTACGTAACAAAACATTTCAGATAATGGTGCTATATGACTCAAGTGCGATTACATCTGCCAATATTTGCGCTTTTACCCTTGCTATTTCAGCAATCAGAAAAATGAAATTATTAAAAAATTTCCTTTCTCTGAGCCTATGCCCAGCGATTCCCTCGCTCTTGCTCGCCGTCTTCCTCTCATTCCTATCCACCTCAACCTCACTCTTCCTTCTCTCCTTCTTACCCTCCAGCGATCTCCTCTCTCCGCCCCAATCCCTAGGACTTTTCCCCAGGGCTCAAATATAGAACCAGGGCAAGTTGCCCACGCATCCCTCTTTTCTCTCGACTCCTGCAATGTCTTCTTTAACAATAAACCTATACTCCCTCCTCCCATTCCACAAAACCCTTCACCGACTAGTTCTAGTTTTCACTCGCCGCATTCAATCATCGCAAATACGTTAACCACGGATGTTTCGCTCACTCGCTTCCACTTGACAACGCTACATTTAGCCATTTTTCTCCACTCTCATCCATTAACATTTTTCTTTCCCGACTCACGCTCACGTGCCACACGCCGTTACTTTTATCTCTTCGCTGCCTCCATATCGCGAGTTAATTTTTCGCAGTGGTCAAAAAGGTCAATGTATTAAAGAAAATTGTTTCAAAAATCTTTTGACCTGCCATTGGAAATTCGTTTTATTACGCGAGTTATTCCCGTGGAATTTTTTTACAATTATTGTTTCTCATCGCCCATTCACGATGATAGGTCGCGAAATTATTAAATGGATGTTAGTAAATGCGAGCAGGGTGCAACTGACAGCGAAGTAACGGTACCCTTAATTTAAATCTCATTATTCTGTTGGATAGGGTAAAGAAACTACGTAGAACAATTAAATATCGAGTGAAATTTTTAAACAAAAGCTTATTGAAAACGGTTTGGATTTAAATCGACGGAGAAACTGGAGTGAAGGTCAATAGGAGATTAACATTGCGGTAGGAGCAGTTACTAGCACCAAAATTTGCCTCTTGTAAGGCTACTAAAATAATAGATAGCCTATTATATATATTATCAAGTATATTACCAAAAGCAATGGAATTCTACGCGAGTTGAACTCCGAATTGAGCCGCAAAAATGGCAATACTAGAAGTTGAACGATATATTCGCTTTCAATTCCTACAAAGCTTAAAAGCTATACACAGAAAACTTAACGAAGCATTTGAAATGCTATTTTTCATCGACAACATGAATATTATGACAAATGGAAATAATTGAATTCATAATGTAGACCATTTTTGCGACATGTAGACTAATTTATTATAAGGTCGGAAGTTTTTCAGTTCGTTATTTGGCCTCTGCTCAATTTCATTGCCAACTGCAATCGTAGCTACCAATTACGAATGCAATCACAGAATCCGTAATATCATCTGACGATACGAATTCTTAGAGCTTTCCTTGAGATGAAATAAAATGCTGAACATATATGTCCATCTCCTTACCTTTTAAAGAAAGGAAAACAACTTTTGAGGAGCTCCATTCTTAGATCTGATTGTTGCAACATTAGCGGATTGTCTCTTCCAAATGGGCTTTCCACTCCCGAGCCTTCCACCACTCTCTTTCAGTCCTGGTTCACCACAAACGTACTTGCTCTTCTCACTGCAAATGAATGGCAATGGAGTGGAGCAGAAAAGGGAAGGTTTTTCGCCTTTCTCCTACTTTTATACTCGGCGGTGTAACCCTAAACTACCACACCCCTTTCCGGGTGGGCAAAAAAATGTCTCGGTCAAATAGGTTTAAAATCTACTATTTTAACTATTAAGAAACCCCGAAAAAACAGCTTACAATCACAATTTCCTCAATCATACTTTATTTGAACTCATCAAATAAACATACATTGAACTCATCTAATCATTACTTCGTGTTTTTAAAGCAATCAAAGCGACCACTGCCACTGAATCTACGCGTGTAGCGACATCTATTGTATTCAAGTAGATTTTTTTACTGATGTATACGTTTAGATTCCTTGTTTTTCTTTCAAAAATTATTTTTAACCTTCTTATATGTGTATGTATACATACATTAATCTTTCTGCGGCCAATAACTCAACCTATGGTAATTTTAAACGTTATGATAAAGTAGTATTCCGTACAAAGCATTTTTTCATTACTGGGAATAAGCTCGGTCCTATTTGTCTATATTTCTTAAGTTTTTATCGTATGAAAAATGATCGTTCTAACATTACCTAAAAATATAGTATCATTACTTAACCTATGAATGTATCTGTATGCATGTCGTTTACCTTTTAAAATAAGCAAGGGTTGCTTATATCGGCTATTCGTATTCCCGCCGAAACGATCGATTAAAATAGTGTCTAGATGACGAACCGGGAATGGTCAGCTATACAAGACTTCCACCATTAGTAATCATATTATCTTTCTTAGATCCTATCCAAAAGAGTTCAATCTTGATATTAGCAAATATAACAATAAGAAACACATATTATTCCGAAAGTCATTTGTTTCCCTTTGCTTGTAAATGCGATGTTCAATTGTTTCCGCTCGCCGACACCTTCCGCCAGTTTTTTGTTTTAAGCGGGCTCTTGAATCTTTTTCACGTGGCTAATTGATCATAATTTGCAAATGCGGTGTCTTGCGACTAATACCAGTGAAATAGATTCTAAGTATCAACATTTAAGTAGTTATGCAAATACAAAAAACAGAGGCTCAGTAATACTATTTTAACTTTATAGCTAAGTCATTTAAAAATTATATTTCACTCTTCCTTATTGTTACTAGATCCAAAATATCGTTTAAAATTACTTCTAAACGGATATACAATATAAGTGGCACTTTTCTACCTTTCTTCCAGTTTTATTGGTACATTATACGCGATAAGATGACCTCTGCTACTTTTAGTAGGTTCCGATGTAGAAAATGGTATTTTAAGAACCACGATCGGCTTAAAATTTTTTTATTTGATTCAGCTTTTCATGGTTGCTTACATGCTATATTTTACTTTAAGAGGCTCTATTTTGCGTTTCTGTCGCCGTTGTCTGCGGAACTACATGCTTTTACTGTAAAGCTATTCATACCAAACTCAAATGAAATAAATATAAGAATCACGAAAATCTGTACAACTCGAAATGAAAATAAGTTAAAAACTTCCATTGAAGGTCAAAAGGGCATACTGACTAATAAAACAGATCAACATGTCCTAACCCTTAGTGCAGTTGATACGCTTTGGCACAAATGATAAAAAAGAACGCTGTTAATCGATTCCGTAACGAATTTTAACTAAAAGAACTCACAGTAGTAGACTTAATTTCTGAAGGATGCAGACAATGAGAATCCATTGCTAACGATGTTGCAGAGAATTATGAATTTATGCACAATTATCGATTACATTTAAATGTTGCGGAAGATGATGTAGCAGCTGGTCGGTGTTTTTTTCAATTGAGAGCATGAAATTTTCACGCTACACATACAAGTTTAACCGGTCAAATAAAAACGACCACTACTCGAAGGAATCAGATGTTTGCTACAATGAACCATCGTCTACGCTGTATTAAAGCAGCAACTTATTATCAAATGTATTTGCATTAATCAAGTCAGTATGAATACAACCTTCAGTTTCTGGTAATAAAATTTTTATGGATTTCTGAATGATATATTTGATTAAAAATGACTAGTAGAGTTCTAAAGCAAAGAAACAGTGTTACATAAACGTCAGTGTATACATGCTTCGCCCACAACTTAAGCTTTATAAACCGCAAAAATATGGCAATCCAGCAATGCTTGAAAGCGCTCCTTGATCAATTATAACAAAGCTGTAAAGCGGTGGCTCAATACACGAGTTACTACTGAAGGGAATACTTTACCAAGCCTCCTTCCAAGCCAAAACGGAATACCACAGGGTGAACATTGCTGAGGATATAGGTCAAAGTACGTGTAACAGCCCTCGGGAGTCGTACCGCCCGCTGCTCTCCTAGAACTTGCTCTTTCTATCACTCGTACTTAGGCAACACGCAACACGAGCCTTTACAATCGCCGACAATCGGCAAGGGCCCCAACAGCTGATGGTGGCGCAGCGCAGCAGAAATCTCGAAGTCGAACGAACGCTGAACTTGTGAGAGTATCATCCACTGTCGCCAAAAATAATTCACCCACAATTTTGAAAATAAACTACTTAAGTTCGAGTACCAACAATTTCGGAAAAGAATCTTTGCCGCCTTCACATGTTCATGAGAAAAGAAACTAGCCGCGAAGTATGACGGGAAGTCATAAGGGGGGAGGTTGGAAGAGTAGGCATATGGAACGGGAATGCGTGAGGAGAGAAACTCACTCGCAATAACGATTTCCATTGGAGCCGTAAATTATTTAGGTATGATTAGCGGAGTAATCTTTGGACTCGCAGAAGGGAGTTACATCACAGGTGACGCTTGTCTCCATTATATTCTTCTTTTTTCGGGATAACGGCCGTAGATATCGACGCACGCCGCACTTCCCTATCTACGACGCGTTATTGATCGGAAGTTTGTCCCACTCTCCAAGATGGTTGGGAGGACCACCGCGTTCTACGCACGTACACATGTTTATAAAGGATAACACACGCGCACTTTTGACAACGCATTTTTAAAAACTGCCATTATACGCTATCCATTTCAAGATAGAAGATTTGCATCTTTTATTCCAAGTGATATTTCGACTAGATAATGGTTTTAATTACGAATGTAATGCGTTTATTTCAAATCGAATCGTGTTAAACTCGGATACGAAAACATAATATACAATATTACGCGGCATGCCAACAATACCCTTTTAAGTTTTATGACTTTCATTCCATACTTCGGTACAAAAATGGAAAAAAATTATTAAGTAGTTAGTTATGTTATTAGTATGCACAAATGTAATATTCAATTCATAAGCCTCTAAAGAATATATAAAACCAGCAACATATAATCTTTTATGATTATAATGTAAAAGATGCATCCATAATGATAAATGATAGCAAAAGATAACGGTAATAATTAATCCACTTACCTTAAACTATCTATTCATTTCGAATTTATAACACCACTTGAAGCTTCACTGGTTAATATAATAACTGACATTTTTATTGTTAACTTTAGGGTGAATTGTTTTCCCACTAGTTGCCATGGCTCCAGTCAACATAAACTATTTACAGGAATTTTATACCATGATACCATTGGAGACATTTCAATAGGAATAATGCCTAAAATGAAATTTTTATGCATTTTTAAATAAATAGTTCATTTATTATTACTGCTTGCTAACAACACATCCAGAAAAATCTACGAAAAATATTCCTATATAATTACAAAAATGGCTAAAGAGCAAATTTTAATTAATTTCTTACAGGAAAGTACGAAATAGCAACTATGATATTTATGGCAGTAGAGTTATTAATGTAATTTATAAATTTTCGACTAAACTATAAAGGTATCAGAAAGTAACTAGTTTTATATAAAATACAAGCCAGGAAAATTGTATCAGATATTTCAATTTGAATAAGATATTACTTACAAAATGTAATTATTTTGAAAACTTGACTAACAATCTTTGCGGAAAAAATAAAAACAACCAGGGCTTCGGCATTTGCAAAGTGTGTCACGGCACTCAGCCAGAGGCTTCTGAGGGGTAGTCTTCAGATCACTACTAGATGTATTCCACTTATAAATGTATTTAAATTGTGTAAAAGTTAAATAATATTAATTAAAATGCAGAGGTGTAATAACAATTTTGGGCTCCCCATCTATGTAAAATAATGATACAATATTAATTTTTGATTTTTTTTTACATTTCAATTCTAAATTTTCTCCATCAATTCATCGGGTTTCATTTTGCATGCTTCTGAGTTTTCCACTGAAAGAAGGGATAAATACTTGAATCTACTTATTGGCATACAAGTGTGTACATAGTTTTTATAAACTTGAATTTTGAAAAAATCTTTCATTTGATGAAACAATTACTGGCAATGTCAAATATATCATCAAAGCTGCACGTACACTGCTATAGATGGATGCCACTCTGTATTTAATCATTATTAAATCCAATATTTCTTTGGTGTCCCCACAGTTTTCAATCTCATCTCTCAAAATAGTGTTTGTTGATAGCAAGAGAATCCATCACAAAGATCTTGGTCAATAAAGTTCTAATAAACTTTTATGAATATTCTTTGATTTCTAGTTCATTCAATTTAGTGAGTCTTCTAAGCATTTTTGGGGGGCCTCAAGTTACGCCCCTGATAAAGTATATCAGGAGTACATATATGAAATAATGCATAAACCAAACACACGTAAATCGAGGGATCTCTCTATTAGGTTAAGCTAGAAGCCAAATTTTCCTTCGCACACTCCTGCAAAAACCTTAGGGCTGGCCCAAAAAACAACATTTAAAAACATCTCTTATAATCAAATAGTAACTGTAAAAAAGGTAACTGTCTGCCGAAATATCAAGTTATATTGAACACGTATATTCTTGGTAAAAGAGAGCTGCTGCTTGCATTAAAGAATTGACGTAAAATTAATAGGTTATAGTATAGTATATTTCCAAAAATTGATTTCTCATAAAATGCATCTAAAAATATTTTTTACAAAATTTCCATGAAAACAACCTTACAGCAAATACAAAACAATTATTCTTCAAATCCCTTGGTCATTTTGCTGAGATATTTCTTGCGACACTCCATTTCATCACAAGGCCTATTGTGTGGAGTCCAAACTGGCTCACCAACAAAATACCTCTTGGCACGAACAAAATTCTACAATAAAACATTTTAGATTGATCAATTTTTAAAATTAAGGATTAAAAAAAAATACAATCTGAAATACTCTTTATGTTAACTACATTTTGGTTCAAGCTTGTCTTATGGCTGAAAATAAATTCCATAATAAGCACTTAAGAATCAAAATTGAAAAATTAAGTACTTGTCTCATACAAGACATTCTGGTCATTCATTAACTGATATCATGTGAATAATTTGTTTATAAATAAAAATTTTTGTAGCTTTTTCATAAGAAATATTACATAATAACACTTAAATTCCAATATTTCACAGGTACCACATATATTGGGGTATAAGTCGAACTTGAAAGCTCTAAAAATTCTTTTAAAAATCATGATCAAGTGAAAACAGTTAACTTAAATTCCAGATAAATTATGTCAAAGTTGTTGAAGATGGCTGATCTTTTAGTGCAGGGGTCGGCAACCTACAGTCTGAGGGCCTTTGAGAGTGGTTCATGTGGCCCACAAAGCTATGATGAAAAAGTGTTTGGTGAAATTTAATATAAACAATTTCATATTTGTCAGCAAAATTATAGTCTCAAAACCTTTTTTGATGAATTTTTAATGCTAGTAAATTATTTAGACTTCATTTTTGCTATTATGGGAGCAAAGAATCTCCTGGTAACTTATGACGTAAACACTCATCTGACCAACCAACGCTTTCATAATTTCCAATGTGGCCCTCCAAGGTATTCACAACTATGAATGTGGCCCACCATGCAGAAGAGGTTGCCAACCCCTCTTCTAATGTGAGAAATTGCCATTTTGAGTAAGCAGCTTTAGTGTTAATAATTAATTTAAGAGAGATATACGGTTTTCAGCCTGGATAAATTTTATTGTAGATTGAGACAGATATCATAGAATGACTTTATGGTATACTATCCATGCCATGTCAATATTTAGAGTTTTTTGTGATTTTTCCAATCACTTAATTATCAATAGTTAATTACAGAAAAGTTGATTTCTGAGTTTTATTCTAAACTTTACCTCTATAGGACCTTGATTTTGTCAGAAAAAGATTTCATGAAAGGTATCCATTAAGTTAAATAGTATATGCCTAATCCCATTCTTTTAAGAAAAATGTTCGAGGTCACCAAATATTCCACAATATTCTGCATACTAAAATTGTGAATGTGTTTACTTTTGCAACAATAGTTGCCAAAAATAATTTTAAATTTGAAAGAAATTGTCCCAGAAATTAATTACATGAATCTGTTAATTTAAGAATAATTTTTGAAGTGTACCTTATATCTTATAATTTACTGGAGTTATAAATTCGCATCACATACGAATGAATGAATATAAATTCGCATCACATACGAATGAATGAATATGAAACACGCAAAAAGTCGTTTTTTGACATGCAGACCTTTTTCATCAACATTTTAAAATATCTCAAGGATGAGGTATATACCTTAGTTATGCGAAGAAAAAAATTAAATCTCATTCGTAAATCTCCAAAAATTACATTTTAATAAGAATACTTTCACATTTCCACATATTTTATTTATATTGGGACATTGCTGCCCCAATTGATGAATTCAATTCAAATCTCATTCACAAATCTCCAAAAATTACGTTTTAATAAGATTACTTTCACGTTTTCACGTATTTTATTTATATTGGGACATTGCTGCCCCAATTGTTGAATTCTATTCTTGGTGTCATAGACATGCTTAATAAATGCACCATTTTAATGCTTTAATACGGATCAGACTTTTATACAAGGGTATAACACATTTACTGAATCTATTAAGTAGTTAGAGGGAGGAAGGGAAAGAGAATGGAAATGAGCAGAAATGGAGAAAAAGTACGTAGCATTTGTATAGGATTAAAAGTAGCTGCAGTACAAAAATAACAATAATAAATTATAATTTATTATAAAACATTTTATACGATCGCATCATGTGCCATTGCCAAATGGTCAGAATTCATAAAACTATATATATCGTTATTTTCAATGGATATATTTAAATGATAATACAACAAATATTTAGAACCGAATTTCTAATAAGATTGAAAAATAACATTTCATGACTTTTATTTAAATTTCTTTAAATGAAGCTAGTTTTCTGAAATTTTTTCAAAACTGCTAAAAGAAAAGTGCGATCATAAATATAGTTAAATCTCATTGCAGTTCATGTAAGTATTTATTTCATTGTAAGTTACTACACATTATTCTTTAATGGTAAACTGACTGTTCATTCATGTATTATCCTGTTCTTATGCGTCAAAAAGAGTTAGTAAAATAATTCAATTATTAGATTAGATTCTGTAAGTTTTAAATAACTTATAATTTGCTCCAATATTTCAAGTAAATTTCTGATTCTTCATACGTTATATCTTATTATTTCGATTTTCCTCTTATCATCAGCAAATATTTGGATAATCATTTGGCATAATTCAAACAATTAAAACAAAGATAACTTTCAAAAATACTGATTTGATTGTGCTTGAAAACCAAACCAGATCATAGCAAATTTTACTGATTTTTCAAATCAAAAATATTTGGAATGCTTTTATAATGCTTTAATATGAGAGAGAAGAAAAACAGAAGGGTAGAGAGAGAGAGTGAGACAAAATTAAATGTTTCAAATTAAAAATAGTTTTGGGTACATTAGAATTGCATAGCATAATGTCATGTCATACACTTTCAATTCACCCAAAACTATTTTTACTCTCTGGAACACTCAATTATATGAATTTTATATTTATTGCTTACTTTTTAGTGCATATAAAAGTTGATTTTATTAATTTTTTATTTCAATTTTATTTAACGTATTACTTAATTCAAGCATACCTGTCATATATGACAGGCAATTACTCTAGTTGCATTATAAAACTACAAGCATAATAAACACTAGGAGACAAATTATTCATCAAATTTCATATAATTTCTATACTCACATTAGCATCTAGAGTGAACCTGTGGTAGATTCCTGCTGGAAGAATAAGGAGGTCCCCAGGAGTGACATGAATGCGTACCCAGTTCTCTTCCTCATCCCTCACATCAAAGTACCCTGAACCTTCCAAAATCAACCGAATCTCTTCATCTGTATGCAAATGCTCTTGGAAGAATATCTTCAGCTATGGACCAACAACATATATACCACAATTTGAAATTGCTAACAAACCATATAAAGAATAGCTGTTTGGATAAAATAAAAATTATAGCATGAAAGAGATCAACAAAGAATAAATAGCAAAAAGTGCAATAATATTCCACAAAAAATTGCAATTTAATTGGATATGATAATATGAAATATCACTCTGATTGTAAGATTGCCAAAATATTTAAACTAAAATGGTGAGTGATTAAGAGACACAGTAAATAAAGGTCAATTAAAATCCTCTACTCTGATTGATGGCTCTTTTATGCCAAAGCAGATTTTATCTCATCCATAAAGTATGCATCCAAATTGCATCTGTCAAGTGCATTCAATAACAAACCTGATAAAGTTTAGATATAGGATTTGATTTGGATCAGATGCAAAGTCAGTTTTCTTCCTCTGTAGGCTATGAGTACAAAGATCAGCTGAACACTATGAAAAATTTCAATTCATTTACTGAGGTTTAAGTAAAGAAAAAATGCAGTATCACTGTCCATTCATCCATCTGAACCTTGTTTTTCAATGAGACAATGCCATTCAAGAACAGACTAGATCAGAGGTTTCTAATCTTTTCACCATGAAGAGAACCCAGTTATTTTATTGAGCATTACACAAGCACCACTATATATTTGCAAAAATTAGTGATGATTACAAATAAAAACAAAGCAATGCCAAACAAAGATATTACTAAAACTTTGAATACATTTAGAATTTAAATTAACAAATTAAATTCCTGAAGTTCTGAAGCACAATTTTGGGCATCTCGGAAAAGCACTACCAGGCTGACAAAGAGCACAATGATGCTCCCAAGGACCAGCTTGGGCACCCATGGACTAGTTGAACCTCTGCAACTAAATAGAATCATATTGAATTTTTTTTTATTTTGGAGTATACTTACAGTTTGTGCATAAAATATATACTGTATTTACCTGAATCCAAGATGATCCCAAATCTAATTGTAAGATGACCACCCATTTTAGCAGACTCAAAACAAAAAAAAAGATTTTATGACCTAATTTCTCACTGACTATTTGGTGTATATTTCGAACACACATATTCAGCATAAGTATACTAGATCGTTCATTAACCCTTTGAGTGCCAGGCAATTTTTTTGTAGCTATGCCGAAACTGCCAGGCGATTTTTGTCGAATTTACAGCAGTGTAGGAAAAAAATTACATCTCCCTCAATTTTCAAGATATCTTTTTGAAATTTTTACAGAACATTCAGTACATATAGCTAAGGACTAGATATACTACTAGTGTAAAAGGAATGTTTAACATCAAAATTACCTTTTTAGAAAAACAAAATTTGTTTGAAATTAGAAATGTTTTAAAAAATTACTTAACTTGCATATTTGTCGTATTTATTGAAGTCCTAGTATGTTATTTGGCCACACAAAAAAATCACTCTCTTATGATTGGTGGTTTTTGAAAAATAAAATGTTTTATGTCGTATGTTATTTGGCCACACAAAAAATCACTCTCTTATGATTGGTGGTTTTTGAAAAATAAAATGTTTTATACAGCACTAACACAATTTATACACACTTGTTTCTTTACATCCTAACATTTATGCTTACAGTTTAATTTATACTAGTTACCTATATTCAATAGTTCTAGTATCGGATTCTAATGCTTGAATTTGATGCCTTGTTATATAACATATCTATATATAAGCAAAGTGTGAACAAATAAATAATTTCCATTTCCAATAGTACTGCCACAAATGCTTTCATTTCTGTGACAGTAACAGACGTCCACTGACTAACTCTAGCATTGGGTGATATTTGCTGTTGTGAGCCAAGAAACTGATTTGCATATCTTATAGTTTCATTTACTATTAGATTCCAAAGGGAAAGAGTGAAAAAAGGTAGAAATATGGAATAAATATGGCATCATGGGGTGGGGCATGTTTTGGACAAGATGTTTCAAGGAATAAAGGAATGGGCTGGAATGTTATGTAATGGTATGCTTGAATTTCTTTATATACCAGAATTTGTTCATTATTATAGATATCATTATCACGTTCCTCATTGTCAACAACACTTTCACTATCTGAACTTTCAGTTAGAACTGCAATACGATGTCTATGACGGACAATAATGTAACTAATGTCATTTTCTGCATCTGAAATTATGAAATGTGGTTCACAACTTGTAGTGGGAGTTTGCATTTCATCGCCAGAATCAACATAATCATCATCATCACCAAGAATATTTATATAATTCACTATATCTTCAAAATTGTCAAACGCTTCCCTTGAGGTTGATGCCATTTTAATTATTACAGGTTGCAAAAATTAGGACAAGTTCAAAAATGCATAAAATCAAAACTAATGAGATGAAAACTATCGGCAGGCTCTAAAACTACTCTTTCCTTGTCATAGGCAAACTGTCGTAAGATACCATCTGATGAGCAAGGATGAACTACCAGCACTTATACGAGAGTCTGATAAAGGAGCATGATTGTGCTCTTGGCACTTTAGGCGAAAGTTGCAAGGAGTGCGATAGCGCTCCTTGACACTCTAAGGGTTAATTGAAATGGTTTGTCACAAATTTTTGTTTGAGAAAAATTTTTTTTTAAATGTATTTTTTACAAATTAGCATTGTAGTAATTGAATTCTGGATCATAAGTTTGCAATGAAAATTTTCAGTAGATGCAACATTTTGATCCATTTGTTTAAAAAACATCGATTAAATGCAAAACTTTACTTCCTACTTCGCAAGCTGAAATTTGGAAAAAATGTCATCTTGGATTCGGGTAAATACAGTATGTACCTACAAAACATATTTTACACGTGCACATCCAGTGGCATTTTATCTATTATACATAGCAGCTTCTTAGATATGCAGGAGGCAGAGTCAGCTTGATAGTGGTGCCAATTGTGCAACTACACCGAGCCTCGTGCATAGAGAGAGGCTTCGCACTCTCTAAAAAATATTTGTTGTGCTTGAGAAGTACATACACTTAAAAAGTCGGAAAATATATTCAACTGATATAGTAAGAAAAGTTTCTTTATTCACTTGAATTTACCCTTTTAAATTTTTGACATGAAAGAGGCCCACACACACACACACAACCAGGCCCCACGATTTTCCTAGCCAGCTCTGGTAGGAGGATAGAGGATATAAAAACTAAGGTACTTCTAAAAGGGCTACAGATCTGATATTTGGCATGATGATAGGTCATTGGGTACAACCAATAGAAAATTCAAAAATATTTTCGATTATCAAGAAGTTTTCCTAGCCAAAATGTGTCATTCTTACCCTCATAAGACAAGCATTGAAATCAGTGCAGAGTTTTGCAAAATTGCATTTTAAAATTTGTTAAAATTGAGATGCAAACTCAGGACATTAACAGTTCTATAGATGAAAGAATGAAGTTTAGTTTTTTAAAAGACAAAATTAAAATCCATGCCAAATTACCATAAAAACTTGTCATTAATCAGAAAAAGGGAAATTTTCCAGTTTGGCAATGGCATGGCAATGAGTCCAATATTTCTAAATGGGAATTAACAATCGATATCATTATATCATTAATTTAACAATTTTAATGGGAATTAATAAATTGTTAAAATACCATTGATTTCAAACAAAAATATAAACGCTTGATGAAATCACATTCCTAACTCATGAAATATTATATGTATTTATTTCAAAAAGGAACATGACTAAGGTGACCAGATTTTCAAAATCTCAAAAGAGGACATTTTTTTAAAGAGGGCAAAATCTTCAAAAAGAGGATGTCTGGTCACCTTACATATATGCCTTATTAATTTCGGTTCTGTTTCCATAACCGGGTGAAAGGTAAAAAAAAACGATGGTGGTGCTGTCGATGGTGAGAAAATGATGAGAAATGCAGTGGGACTATCAAAGGTGAAAAAGTGGAACTTCAACGTCATACATAAATATTAGAAGCATTTTAAACGAAGGATGACAAGTAATACGTATAACTGAAGATGAATGCAACCCAACCCAAGGGGGATACCACAGTGAACATGAGAAGCAAACCAACACAACCCAACCAACATTCACCAACCCAGGGTGCCAAGGAGGTGCACGCCATAGTGGTAGCATTTTAGTTCTTGTCGCCTTCTTGCCATCGACAGTGCTACCATCATGTTGTTTACATTTTGCCCAGTAATGGAAACAGAACCTAAATTTCTAATAAAGTTTGGTAGAATTTCAAAATTAATTTCTTGAACCGAACCAAAGAATTTTTGTAAAAATTCTGGTTTGGTTTGCAGTTCAGTCAATTGGGGTGGTTCAGCTGCCACTCCCGAGAAGCTGACATCTGTGTGCAGTACACACATTGCACCCATGGTAAGCATGGCTCTGATCAAGGGTAAATTTAATAGTGGGTGGGGAAAAATTGGTACAGGTAGAAGTTCTCTTACTTGGGCAGTGTTCTTATCTGGGATGGTAGAAGCACCAAATATATCAGAACAATGATAATCTGAACAGTATCAGTTTACTTTTGTGAATTACATATCAGACTGATGATAATACATTTTTCTTTTGTTTTTTTAATACTTAGTTAATCGTTAGAATTTAAAAAATGTGTGAAAAGAGGACATGAGATGACATGATTTTTAAAGAGGACTGTTCTCTTGAAAAGAGGACATATGGCCACCTTACACATGACCCCTTTTTAGACGTTCTTTACCAGTGAAGCTGTAATAGTGGAACGCCTTATGGGCACATCTGGTACATCTGTCCATCCGTCATAACTTTTATCTCCTAAACTGCTGGTCAGATTTTAATTTAATTAAGTATGAGTGATCTTTATTAAAAGTAAATGCCCAGTTGTGGTTTTCAACTGAATCTATCAATTAGAACTTCCACTTTACATAATTACTTTAATAAACTTATACTCGTATCTCGTTAAATGGCATCCGTCAAGCAACAATGAAATATCAAACTTTTATCTACCTAGCACTTATATGATATGTAAGTTATAGATTTAAAAAATTATTTGGATAGAGAACAACATTAACAACAAGAAAGTTCTTTCCAGAACTACTTGTTTTATTTAGTGTTCACTAATAATTCTTCAATTTCTGTATTTGTTTATCAATGTGCCACCTTTGGATGCAAATGAAATACATATATTTTGCCAAATCATCCAAGGGATGTTAAAGAGTTAAGAAGTAATAATAATAATAGCATTAGATATTATCAAGATGGGAAGAGTGATATAGCAGGATAATGAAGGTGTGAAATTAACAAAATAGGCTAAGAAGCCAGGGCAATGAGGGATGATAATGGAAAAATATGTCGATGGTTGTAGGAATTTCTGGCTAATCAACCTCTTGGATTATTATAGTGTTGATGGTTGTCTTACAAACAAAAATTATAGTATAAGATTAGGTTAAGATAGGTTAAATTGCAGTAAAAGATATAACAGAAATTTATAATAGATTAAAAAGCATATTCCATAAACTTCATGGCAAAAATAAGGGATTATAGTCCAAGTGTAATGTGTGGATATTATTGTTCTATTTGATGATAAACTTAGCCGTCTACAACCTATACTCTTGTAGGTGTCTTTATTATAAATTATTGGAGGGAAGAATCTGTTCATTTGGCTCAAGGAAGAAAATTTCATCATAACATTGCAAGTTTTACTATTATTACCATCTTGACATATGATCTTTTTTGGGAAAAAATAGTGTATTTTCTAACAATTTTCATCCTGGATAAATTCTCGCACCCTTATTTTAGAAGTTAAAAATGTAAAAATATAATCCTGGCATAAATCTCACATTCTACTTTTTCTATGTAAAAAAGTAACAATGAAAAATGCCAGAAACTGACAGGACAAAAATACATGTATTCTGCATCTTTCGTTCTTTCTCTGCACATTGTATAAGAGCAATGTGAAAATATAGCAACTTCATGAAGGGTATTCAGTGCTTCATACTTATACCAATGACTTCCTACCAACACAATATTTCCTGTTTTATTCATCTTGAAATGCACAATGAGTATAAATAAAGCTGTAACTTGCCACATTTTGTCAGGTGATGTAAATGCTGTGAAAGTAAATTTCATGCTCTCGATACCAAATACTCCTCCAATAACTTCTAAAATCAGGCATCCATGGGATTAAGGAGTTCTCAGTTATCAGAATTACCCATTTTTCAAATAACAATGTCAACAAAATAGGTTAACTTTAGAAAGTATAATTTCTTATACATATAAGAATAAACAGTAATGTTAAAATTTAAATAATATTGACTAAGGAAATATATAAAATCATAAATAAAGAAAAAAGCAGATTTATCATTTACTATACTTATCAAATTATCTTCCTTTCCTTTTCCAATTTGACAGGCAAAAGGTGAAAAAAATACAATAACTCTACATTTTTGGAAATGAGGGTTGGATGACATGTGGTCTGTCAGGGATTGTAGAGATGGAGGGTGAAGATTTTTTTTTAGAGTAGAAGATTGTTACAATCAGAAGACATGGCCTTGGGCCGTAATTTAAAAATAGCTGGTTTACAGGAAGAACAAGTTTTTTGAATGCTAGTTTTGAGAGTTTATAATGTATTTATTAAAATTATTGAAGCAAAGCAAAATATGGGTTATGAATAGAAAAAATCTCTAGAGAAACAATTAAAATTCAGTCAATAATTACTAAAAGTGTTACTACATAAAATAAAATATAATACCTTCTCTCCATAGTTAGGTAGGCGATCTTTTGAGATTATAATCTCATCCTCATAAGAGTATCCTCTTTGTGTTTTGATCTTTTCCAGCTCACCATCAGACTCATATGTTTCAGGATTTATCTGTTATAGGCATTCAAAGAAAAAAGAAAATTTTAAAAGTGGCATAATGCCAAAATAGGTTAATCATATGTTCTTGGTAAATGAACCTTACCATTTCTTTAGGGTTAGGGATGATTTCTATATTTAAAAATATGCAAAGTATTTCATCAATTATATGATACATAGTAGGGCTAAATGCATTAAGTAATAAGTAAAAAAAGCTTTTAATTGGTTGTTTCAACAGATAGAATATAACATTCATTGTAAAAATAATTTTATTCTGCATTTGCATTAGCAAATACCTTATCATTACTATGAGATGTAATTCTACCACTATCCTATTTTTCTACTTTGCAATAAATGATTTATGATAGAAAAATAATTACATCACTTTAACACTGAAATTTCACTTGATTATGAATTCATAATTTAATCACAAGTTAAAATTAGTAAAATTTCTAGTCAACAAAATAAAATTAACTTCAAGCATGAATAAAAAATGAAAAATTAACAAAGAAAAAAAAGAAGGCAATGTAATACTATAAGTGAAATATTTTAATTTTCGTTGCATTTCAAAATTTCTACAATAGGAATAATGTATCAAGTGTAACTGAGAAACAAAGGTTCCAGTTGAAAGATATACTTTTGTAAATGAGAGCATTTTTTAAGATAAAAACTTCACATGAATTGTGCATACTTTTATAAAAACATGGCATTTTATATAAAATAATGCATATAAATTAGTTACGTTTTTTCTGTAGTTTTTGCAGAATTGGAAAAACATAGTGTGATAGTAATAGAAATGAGTTAAAAACTGTGACATTTTTAATCCCTGCATAATGCTGCCAATAAAGGCACAGCATCACTTTTCTTTCAATATGTGTGAATAAATTATGAGTTAAACTGCACCAAGGTCTTTAAACTTAGTAAATACCTAGGTATATTATATATATATGGCGAACCTATGGCATGCGGAACGATTTTGGTTGGCACGCCACAAAATGGAATAAGAAAAAAAATATGCCACTCATACGGCAACATGGCAAAAATAACCCCATAAATCTAACAAATGTAGGAAGAGTGGCTTCGTTTACTATAGGTTATATTATGATTTTTGGAGGAGGAGAATTCTTTTAATTAAAAAAATATAAATCTGAATTTTTTAAATGCATAAACTATGTATAATGTTCGGATGTTTTTTACAACAAAATTATATAAAATTTCGGGTTCTTTCAATTTCATTATCGTAGGTTAGTTTATCTAACATCCTTTTGTTCATTTTAAGGATTAAAAAGCCTCCCCCAAAATCATAAAATAGCCGTACCATCTCTTTTCTCATTCTACAGACGGGTCTCCAGACCTGCTATATAATTGTGTAAACATTCATGCTATATTCTACGAATATACACATGATTTTTTATGGTACTGGCACGCGAAGAGGCAAATGTTCTCTTATTAAGATAATTTTGGCATGCGAGCTAGAAAAGGTTTGCCATCACTGGGATAGCCGATTATCTGGAAATTCCGGTTATCTGGAATATGCTCAAAAACAGTGCTTGGAATAAGCCGGAACAGGCCAAAACGCGCAGAAACTATGGTCCAGTTCGTCACATGCATCGGTAAAATTGTTCCGTCTAGTCAAACATTTAATAATACCAGTGTGTTAGCATCATTCAGTAAAAATAATATAAAATATTTTTTTGTACTTTTTCATCAAAGTACATAAGAAATAAATTCAAATTTAGTTCGATTGTAAATGTTTTATCAGTTATTTCACGCCCACTGCTTTTGGTTCCACTACCAGAATAAGCATTCCATTTTGCAATATTTTCTATATCGAGCAATCTAGCAATTACACTATTCTGCAGTCATCTGGAAGCCCAGCAGCTCGACAATAAGCCTGTACTTTGTGTGCAATTTCTTTTTTTAACCATTCAATAAATATTGAAGACATAATCCATGCTCTATTATTGGCCTTATAGTGCATGGGGCAAACCTTGATTCTGTTAAAGCACCTGGGCTTCTGATTTTGATTTATAACGGTATCCACATTTTTCTTTGAATGGAGATTGAACTCGTGTTGGGCACCTGTGGCGCCCGGACTAAATCAATATCACCCTTTCCATGCCAGCGGAGATTGGGTGCCCGAACAGTAATGTATACTGTTTCTCCTTTTGACTAGAAGTTTGAATGTAAGTAATATATGTTACCTCAACGTAATTCCATATCTCACCACTTAATGTCACTGCGTATCGGGCATTCTTATAGTACATAAGTACCAAATCTTATCTTTGCACTGACAATTTTTTACAAATACCTATTTATAGTTATGTTGATTAAATCTTTGGGGGATAACAAGGATTTTAAATGAAACAATTAACAAAAAATTGCCTTTTAGTCCGAAACAAAGGTAGATCCAGACTTCCTTAAGGGGAGACAAATGCCCTTCCTCACATCTTGAATCTGCCACTGTTGATGGCCCATTATTCTGAAAAATCCTACACATCAGAATTTTTCTTTCTCGTCCTATGGACATAATCTGTGGCAGAGAATCAAGGAATTTTGCATGGAATGAGTTTCAGAATTCATCCAGTGGAGGACATTCATCTATCCATCCCTCCCCCCTCCTGTATCTGCCATCAGTGTGAAGGTTACAAATTTTAGTCTTATGAGGTTTTATGAAAGCTGTTCATAAACATTCTTTTCTCAGTGTGTGTAATTTTGGCTAATCTACCTCTTGGATTATTATAGCCATAGATTCTTTTCTCAATATTATACTATTTTCCACCATGTCAAATTCAAAATACATTTTGCCTATTTCAGTTTTTTTCCATATAATTTAGAAAACTGATAATAATCTAAGGTCCCCCATGAAAGACTCAAGCGGATGTCTTTCTTGCAGATTACCATTTGTAAATAGAGTGACTGATGTTTTTTGTGGTCATATGGTTATATTGTACTTCAGAGGTCCCCAAACTATTGCCTGTGCATCATATCTAGCCAATTCATCCAGCCCACCTTATCTCCTCAATTTCTTTAACCCTAGAATGGTAACACATTTTTTTAGGCATTTATTGGTAATGCTGCATCAGTTGAAATAAGGAAATATCATTAAAAACGGTTTTAAAATGATTTTTATTAAGGTTAAAATGTAGTAAATGTTATAAATATGTAAATTAACAATTAGGGCACAATTTTTTGATGCTCGCAACAGATAGGCTTCTTGCAAAGTATGCCGAGAGTGGAGGTTTTCCTTCTTTTGGCATAATGGCACAAATGACAATACTTTATTGAGATTTGTCACTCAGTTGCTTGATGTGTTTCAGGAGCCTCTCCTAAGGGTTTGCAAATCATAGCTTTCAGGTCATTACTTAAGTTTGTCAAACTGAGTCTACTTTTTTGCCATTGGCACGTCAGCCCTTTGTGCAACTCTTGTATAAATTGTAGCCGGTAACGGTGACCGGAGAAAAATAACATGTTGCTCCTTTGACAGCACATAGACATCTAACTAGAGGAACTACTGCTAAGAAAGTATTTGAACACGAACATTGTTAGAATCAACTTTCCAGTAATGTGTGAGTCAGAGTGACTCACGTTACCATTCTAGGGTTAAGACATGCATATTTGCAAGCAATAGGTATTGCTGGAATCATTTATGACATATAAATGATATTTTTCATGTATGTGGATGCAATATACTTTTAATATAGGCATACGGCACATTACAGAAAAAAAATTCTTAAAATTGAAATTTACACACAGCCTAATCAGTCATTTGTAAGATTGTATGTGCACCTTATGTTACTCTTTTAGTAAAAAGTTTTGTAACTCTTGTTGTACTTAGTCTATTTCGCCTTCTGCTCATCAATTTCATTCCAACTAGTGATGGACTTCCAATGGTATCAGTCACCTGCACTGCGAATGGTTCAAGTTATTCCATTGGGACCATCAGAAAGGAGTGAAAATTAAATGTCATGGTGATATGCTTCGAAATAGCAGGACAGAACTGACCTCATTTTTGTGTGTTATATCTATGAATATTAATAAATTTAAGTGGCACTTGTTTGGCAATACCTATCATTAAAATTTGTATAAACAAGACTTCAGTGTTAATACTTATGGGACTTAGACACTTTTTACAAAGACATGGCAGGGTAATAATAAATTCGAGAAAACTACAAATATTTTATAAAATCTTTGGTAATTGTTAATTATACGCCCGCCACGGAACGCGACCCAAACCAACCCGGGGGGGGGGGGCACATGTAACGTGTGAAGGAACCAAAAACACTTCAACTAACTTACCCAACCCGGTGGGGCCGAGCACAATATTCCTTCACTTTCAAATTTCCCAAAAAATAGTTAACAAACAAGTGGAAGTATGAGCGCGCACTGTCGTGACGGGCATATAATTAACAAATACCAATTTTTTTTTCTTAGTTGGCATATTACATTTACACCACATGAATATATAAATCATGAAACACGATGATACAATCCCAGAGTTATTATTTGCGGATTGATAACTGATGTTTTTTTAATTACTACTAAATTAATGTCTATATCAGTAAAAATAAATGAATCCTAGTTTAACTATAATTTGTATAAAAGTTAATTTCAAAATTCAGAGAAAACAGCATTTACGGTCTCACATTTTAAGATATTTGAAGTAAAATCTTGTGGCGAGTTTATTCTCATAGAAGGACAAAATTTTTAAGTGTAATGTTATTTTTGTCTTTCATGGCGACATAAACATGCAAATTTGAACTCATTAAAAAAGAATAATAATTTTTCTAGCAATTTCAAAATATGACCAAATTGAAAATTCGGCAAAATATTATAATTTATACTAATGGTATAATGTTGAGCTATACAGAACTTCTCTTATCATATTCACTTGAAACTGGACATGCTTGGGGCATACTCATAAAACCGAAAATGTGTCATAAAGGACTAACACTAGTGTGTCACCATAAATAACACTATCATTACTCTTAAATGTTAAGTTTCTGGAGGTAAATAATTAATTTATGAGATGACATAACGATGGTTCAACCATAACCAAAAGTGTTATCATTAGTTGTCTTTATATCACTGGTACTGAAATGGATTTTCCTTTGGCAAATTATAAAGTAAGCGGGAATCAATATGGAATAATAGGAAATAAATAAAACTACCTTAAAGTATTCAACTCCTGTATTCTTTCGTAATTTGTCAAGGGGAACGTAGACAGGGGGACTTCGATGATGTTCCAAACGCTGATCAGACAGATCATCATCCATTAACCACGCACACACCATTACGATGAGTACCTCGCCGGTCTACGCAAAACCAAAGTTGTTTGATTTTTAAGATAGATCAGATTGATCTTCCACGTACTAGGTTAAATAAAAATTTCACTACGCAGAACTCTCAACCTACAGTTACAAATTTAAAAAAATATATATACGA
Organism: Tanypteryx hageni; assembly: GCA_028673005.1. Lineage (NCBI taxonomy): Eukaryota > Metazoa > Arthropoda > Insecta > Odonata > Petaluridae > Tanypteryx > Tanypteryx hageni. The sequence goes on along the minus strand of CM054113.1, from coordinate 209,363,487 downwards.
TATATCGACAGTCGGCGATACCAACAACAGAATTAAAGTGTCAAAAAGTTATTTATTACATATTACTGGAAATATAAGATCCTTAAATGCGTAAAAACATTTACAAAATTTAAAATGTAATAAAATTTACCATAATAAAAAATTTAATAGAATATTTGGATCCGTTAGGGGGAGTAGTCTTTGTTCGGTCCTCATAGGTAGGAAGGAAATGATACATTTAACTTTGATTCCGATTTGTCATCAATCACAAGCTGAAAAGGAATCCTATATGAAGAAACTGAACTGTTGAGGATTTGCATTAGGAGTTAGTAAAAAGCAGACAGTTCTTAATCTAGTGATGTGCATCGCTACGGCCTACTACTTAAAAAAAATTGATATATCCATTGAGATAGCTATCGAATGACACAATTGACTTTAGTTGTAGTTTATGAAGAAAGAGTAGGAGACAAGAAATTAGCATTACCAGTTATTATTAAGCATACGTTTTTACATATTCTGATAAATTATAGTATAAGCTACTCCATTTAAAATATATAATATATTTCGATAATAACGATGCGCTCGTGTTAAATCGAAGTCGGACGATGCATTTCATCGCAGTAAAAAGAATGACGAAAGATAGGGCTTTAAAACGAAGAAGAATAATTAACAAATAATTTATTTAAAAATGGATGCATTTTTCTGGGCTCTGACATCGCAGTAGAATATTTAAATGAAAGATTTCATATACCTACGCTACCCACTGTGCCCGAAGTTCGCCAAAGCACATAGTTTGCGATTGTGAGTAAAATGTATAAGGTAGGTCAGGGGTCGGCATCCTTCCCACCTACGAGGGCGCAATTTATATTACTGAGGACGTGAAGGGCGCATAAACAAGATCAGTTGATATCTCTCTGTATCAGTGGTCGACAACCTCTTTATCTATGAGGGCGCAACTTTAATTATTGGCGGCGTGAAGTGAAGTAACAATAGTAGATGTGTAACAATATTTATTAAAATGATATTTATGTATATATAAAAGAAAAATTATTAAAGAATTTATTATAAAAACATGAAAAATAAATCAATGTGAAACTTGGGACTGCATATCTTCAGCCAACTTCAGTGGCGGCTCGTGTATAGGCACTGCGGAACTGCAGCACCCCCTATTTCCACTTGATATTATCGATAACATTTAATATAATGAGTCCTTTTTTCTTTAATTCTTTCTTTATTTTTGTAGTACAATATATATTCCTTAAGCTTAATGTCAGTACTTCAGTAGCCATCCCCCAGTTTATGAAAAAGATACAAAAATCTTTGTATGGAACTGTGCGCTTCACAGTGCCAGCGACGTGGTGTTTGACTGTTGTGCGCATGCGCACATAGGAGGGGGGTGGGTAGGAAGGCGGGACTGCCAGGTAGAGAGAGCACTGTTGCTCTCGCAGTGCCGGCTCTGGCGTGATGGTGGAAGGAAGTTTTTTTTTACTCAGCATGTGTTGTGCTTAAAATCCGTGTACCATATTCTTGAATGTGATAAAGTGTAGAAGAGTGTAGAATTAGATTATTATTCTGCTTCCAGCTATTCTATTTGATTCATTTTTTTCGGTTCTTTTATTTAACAGAAAACTTTAACCATGGCCTTGCATCTCCAAGAAATAAGTTCTGTGACTGTAAGTGAACTTCAACAGCTTAAGTTTTCACAGCTATCTCTCCATGAGAAAGTTACAGTTAAGAAAAGAGGTCATTCAACACCTGATATTCTAATATCTCAGCCAGGCAAAAGCAACAACAAGAAATATATTCGTAGCTTTAATTCTGAATGGTACCAACGGAAAAGTTGGCTTTGCGGTTGTGAAGTAAAAAATGCACTGTTTTGCTTCCCGTGTTTGCTGTTTGGAGGTGATGTACCATGGACAAAAGATGGTTTTAGAAATATAAACAAAATGAAAGAAAAAACTGAAAAGCATGAGAAGTCAAAGAAGCACGTTGATAATGTTGATTCACAGTCACTTTTAGGAACCGTAAGTATTAAGGAGAAACTTAGTGAGGCATACAGACTTTCAATCAATGAGCATAATATAAAAGTTAAAAAGAACCGTGAAATTTTGTCCAAAATAATAGACTGCATTTACTTTTGTGGAAACTTTGAAACTCCCTTACGTGGACATGATGAAAAAGACGATTCAGTAAATCCAGGGATATTTAGAGGATTAGTAAATTTTGCATCTAAATTAGATTCAGATTTGAGGAATCACTTAGAAACCAGTGCAGTCTTCAAAGGTGTTTCTAAGACCATTCAGAATGAGATACTTGACTGCCTGCTACAAATATACCATGAGGAGATAAGGACGGAAATTAGAAAAGCTTCCTTTTTAGCTGTCATGGCTGATGACACAACAGATGTTTCGGAACACACTCAAATGGTCCTTGTTCTACGGTATGTATTGAATGAAGAAATATTTGAGCGTTTTTGGGGATTCTTTATTCCAGAAAATCAAACTGCAGATGGCATATCAAAATGTATTTTAGAACAATTGGACATAATCCTTCAAGGAAATGGACAAAAACTGATAGCTCAGACATTTGATGGTGCAAATGTCATGAAAGGCAAAAAAGCAGGAGTTCAAGCAAAAATAAAAGCAGTTTATAGTAATGCACATTTCATTTACTGTTATGCACATCAACTTAATTTAATAATGAGAAATGCAGCAAGTATTACACGAAACGCAAGAATATTTTTCTCTAACATTCTGGCTATTCCAACATTCTTCTCAAGATCACCACAACGTGTGTCCATTCTCAAGAAACATATGGACGTCAGCATTCCACGTCCATCCTCTACAAGGTGGAATTTCAACATACGGACCATAAACAGAGTTCATGAAAATTTGCAACCTTTAAAAAACTGCCTTACTGAAATTCAGTCAACATCAAATGCAGATCAAACCATTGCAGAAGCAACAGGAATTTTAAAATACCTGAATGATGATAATTTTAAGTTTTGGTTAGAGCTTTTTCATCAGATTATGCCTCATGTTGAAATAATTTACAACCAAATGCAATCTCGAGAAATTAGTGTGTTTAAAGATAATGAATATATAACAAATTTCAAAACTGCTATTTTAGAATTGAGAAACTCAAAGTACTGTGAGAATCCTTCAAAGACACTCATGGCAGAAGCTAAGGAAGTGTGTGACTATATATGTGTTGATATAATGGACAGATATTCTTCCACTAAACACTTAGTAGTTGCTAAATTGTTCAACAAGAAATGCTTCACTAGATTTAAGAATGAACATCCCACAAAAGAGATAGTACTGACCACTGAAGCTTATCCCATGATTGACAAAGAAAAGCTTGAAACTGAACTAAAAGTATTCTATTGTAGGACTGATATTCATGAATATTGCAAATTAATTGAGCTGCTGAAATTTATCTTGGAAAATAATCTAGATGATGTTTTTAGTGAAATTACGAAACTGATAAAAATCCTCTTGACAATTCCCATGACTACATCAGAGGCAGAGTGCTGCTTTTCAGCATTGAAAAGAATAAAAACTTTTTTAAGAAGCACTATGAATTCGGGAAGACTAAATGCGCTTGCAGTACTTTCAATGGAGAAAAATTTACTCAATTGTCATCCAGAGATCAAGGAGAAAATTATTGAACTTTTTGCGCAAATTAAAACAAGAAGAATGGATTTCATTTTTAAATGAATAGATCAAGCTTGAACTGTAACAATTTAAGTTAAAGTAAGTAAAAAATGTTTGGTTTTTTTGTTAAGATTTTATCAAGTTCCTGAATAAATTTTCTTTTTATACATGTTTTTTTCCTTTAACAAAATTTTAAAACAAAGGCTAAAAATTTTCTGGAGCAGCACCCCCACTAATTTTAGCTAAAAGCCGCCACTGGCCAACTTGCTATAATTTGGCACATAACTCGAGATACCTGATCTAAGGCAGTTGTCTAAATTGTAATCGGTGAGTCTTGACTGGTACTTGGATTTCAAGTGTTTCGTGCTTGAAAAAATGGACTTGTAAGTGTATGTTGAAGCACAATAAGAATATATTTTCAGGGCACATTTTCTTAATAATGGATAGCGATTTTCGTCAACTAAATTACAAAAGTTTTCATCATTTTTATGTGACCTTAAAATAATATCATTCTGCATATTTATTATTTCCATTTCTAAGTCCTCGGTGTTAACGATATTAAAATAAGTTCCAATATTAACAGACATATCATTGTCCATAAAATTGAACGGGTTAGCAAAGAATGTTATTATGGGTTCTACTTCAGAAAACTGACGAAACCTAATATTAAATTCTATCAGGAGAGTTTCAATGTGTTGTGAAATTAGGGTTACCAGACGTCCGGTTTTTCCCGGATGGGTGTCCGGGGACGTCCGGGCGGAATTTTAACACCTGTCCGGAATTGGATTATTTCCTTCTATTGTACGTTTTACATGTTATTTACGTTAATTTTTGGGAAATATTTTTAGAATTAGTAGTAACATTAAAGAATTCGTCTACACAATTTGGGTCGGTATTGCAGTTTGTGATTTTAACGTTCTATCCCTAATTATACCGTGAGATGTTAAATATCATTTTTGACGCTTTACTGGATCATTTTGCTTTAAATTTGTAAATAAGTCGTTCCGGAAACTGCGATAATAATATAATATGTCATATTATTATTCTTTAATAATCAGTTTAACTTTTATTTCAAAGTTAATTGGTAAACTTTGGTTTAGAGTTTATATTTTTGTATATAGGTATTATTCAGGATATGTATAAAATGTTGTATATTCATATATATAATTTATATATTTAGTCTGCATCGTCAGAATTATTATGTTTCGGATAACAAGTCATAATAACGCATGAAATTTTAAGTATTATCGCATTTTATGATGTTTTTACGCGTAAATGTTTAAGTAAGAAAAACATTTACGTTCGACAATCTACTTTAATAATATTTAATTATATTTCCTTTATTGATATAACACCACAGTACACTTTTTTGTGCTTAAAAAGTTAAATTTTAAAAGTCCGGATTTTGTCCGGGTTTTTGTGTTCTGTTGTCCGGGAAGTGAGATTAAAAATGTGGTAACTCTATGTGAAATGGTTCAGTGGTAAAATTTTCATCAGTCAGACTCTCAATAATATATTTTAAATTCGGGAAATGTGATAATGAATTTCTCTCTAGGTGAGACTTCCACAATGCCAATTTACATTTTAATGCATCCTCTGCACTTATCATTTTTGCAATGTGTTGATTTTTCCCTTACATCTCCATATTCAGTTCGTTCAATTTTATAGTTATATCACAAGAAATCCGAAAACCATCAACCAAACTTTGTCATCCAACTGTGCATAATATTCATTTTTTGACGTGAGAAATTCCTTTACCTCCTTTATGAGATGTATAAACCTCACAAGTATTTTGCCTCTGCTGAGTCATCTAACTTTGATATGTAAAAGGAGATCATCGAATTCGGCATCTTCACCTTGTAAAAGCAGTTTAAACAATCAGTGTTGCATTAGTACGGCTCTTATATAATTTATTATTTTTGTTACTGTTTTCATGACATGTTGAAAATGAAGAACTTTTGCGCATAACATTTCTTGGTGTATAATGCAGTGATATGAAATAATTTTTGGAAAGAGAGGGTCTTCTTTACATAGCGCAATAAATCCATTTTTACAAACTGTCATCGAAGATGCACCATCTTCACAACCATAGCTAATTGAGAAGTGTCTGATATGTCTGTTGACTCATCCAGTTGCAACGAGAAGAAAATATATTTTTGTAAATCATTTGCCAACTCTTTCTCCATATTGGTTGCAATAACTTCAATTCTTCTTGTAACTGTTCTTGCTGATAACTGAATCGTGTTGATTGCTGAGGTAATTTCATTTTTATTTTTAAAATCTTTGAAAAGTGAGTCAGCAATTGCTAACATGGCTTCTTTTACAATCTCGCCATCTTCAAAAGGCTTTTTCCTCTTGGCCAATAAATGCGAAATTTTAAGTGATGCAATCGTTGTTCTTTTCGTTTGCTGCACTGATCTGGTAAAAATGCTCTGCTGTTTAGTTAAAATAGATTTCATATCAGAAATTTTCTTTTTCCTGATCTCAGAGTTTAACGGATAACTAGTATTAAAATTTCCGTGGACCGTATTAAAATGTCTTTCAACATTACTTTTCTTTGAAAGTGCGACACAAGCATTGCACAATAAACAAACGCTTTCCTTTCAAATCAATAAAACAGTATTGTTCTTTCCAATCAACATTGAAGTAATATGTCCTTTGCCTCTTATTACTCATATTGGGGATGAAATTTTCTACAAATGAATTAATAAACACAACACACTGAATATCGGGAAAATATCAGAAATATTGTGAACTGTTGGTCAATTTAAATTGATTTATGTTTAACCAATGAAGAGGGAAATGAGCTATCACTGGCTGATATTGTAAGAGACGAAGAAAAATCTCCCAAACCCTGTACTTTGTATACTAAGCGAAGAACGGAACTCCGAAACCAACGACTCACAACAATAACTCGAGCCAAGTTATGCTACAAGACGGAGGTCAGAACTCCGAAACCAACGACTTTTGACAAGAACTTGGGAGTTTCACGCGAAATAGGGAAATAGTTTTCCCGTATCGAGCGCCTACCTTCAAATAACCTGAACCGGCTAACGGAGCTTTAGTACACGACGGGTTGAGGACAATGATCTCAGTTAGCCTTGCACCCGTAATAGCGATTGAAGGCGACAGGACTACTTCACCTAGCATTAACTAGGGGCGGAGAATTCTCTGTCTTTTCGTACAGTTCGTACGAGAACGTTTGTATGAATTGTCAGCACAGGCAAGAAATCTGTTAATGACAACAATGTCCTTATCCAACAATGTATGTCCTCATTCTGTTCGCTTATAAGTCCTGACCTTGACGATGCTATTTTGTAACAGACATACGATTCGGCTCGGTGTGATGTAAGATTAAGATGTTGGTTACAAAGTTCTATTCTTCATCTTGTTCCTCAACTTATTGGTCTTCTGAGAGTTTTCCGTAATTTTTTAACTTGAGTTCTCTTTTTGGCTGGCGGGTGACACACAAATGTCTTGCGGGCGCCATGGCGCCCGCGGTCGCCGACCTCTGAGGTAGGTGATAGGCGCCAAAGACTACTACCCCTATGGATAGGCGCTAACGGCGATACTTAAACATTGCATTCCACATTATTTATTAATATGTGTCGCTATCATCTACCCGGCTTACGTTTTCTCTTATACACAGTTGTCGGATCTTATCGATGCGGCGTTCAAAGTTCGCCATAAAAATAATAAAAGGGCATATTAGGACATCATTTTTAGAGAGATAATTGGCCCTATTTATATATGTTTTCTGATACATTTTATGAGTTACAGTTCACAAAATAAAATTAGAGAACGTAATTATAAAACGTCCGGCCATGTGTCAAATATCTAGCTTAATTATCGAAAGAAATTAATCATAATCAATATAGTAATTTGCTTTAACTGCCCAATAAAATTTGCAAACGAAAAGATATTTTCAATGTACGCGTGAAGTATCTTCCTATTTTAAATGTTGAGTTGTCCATCATTACAATGCATTGGAATCGTTTCTGACTTAAAGTTTTTACGCTACGTGTTCATTTATTTTAAATTTACATGAAACTTTTCACATAACTTTTCAATCGGTTTTTGTCCTTCATGATTTTGTTTCATTGCAACCGCTTTATGAAATGTCGAAAATCGAATATAAACTTAAAATATGAGGGAGGAGATGGAAGAGAGAAAAGGAGAAAGAATAGGAAGTGCCTTAAACTTAATATTTAATCCACGCATACCCGTCATATTGACGGGCTTTTGTACTAGTATTCCTATAAAGATAAATACCTATCTTTTAGTATATATTACTTCTATTGCGAGTTAACAAAAACTCGTCCTAACTTTTTTCTTCACGTTACAATCTCTTCCACTCACGGGCGGATGCAGGCTCTAGCCTTGGGAGGGGAGGGGTAATCAATCAAAGATGAAAAAATAAAATATAAGTTTTTTTTCAGTATACGACCTTTTATGTGCACTCAAAAGTAGAAAATAAATTTTTCTGCCATCAACTTGAATTAAAGTTGGTGTGCAGAATTAAAGTGGATAAAAATTGCCACCCACTTTTATTCTGCACACCAAATTTAATTCAAGTTGAGGGCAGGAAAATTTATTTTCTACTTTTTAGTGCACATAAAAGTGTGTATACTGAAAAACATTTAATTTTTATTTTTTTCCTTCTTTTTAGTCTTCTTATATTTTAAAGTTGAGTTTTTGGATTATGGAAAATTGCAAAGATTATAAATTGAATTTTCAAAGCTTATGTCAATATAGGAAAATTCTTAAAATATTTGGAAATTCCACTATAATTCATTATGACTGCATTAATTTTCCTTAAAAGCATTAAAACATCTTTAATTTCGTTGCTATAGTTTTTATATATTTCCATTGATGAATTAAGTGATCCGAAGATCCTATGCAGACAGGCATAAGCTGTAAAGTTGGGAATAATTTTGAAACGAGAAAAAAAGTCTGCTATGACAGGAATCGAACCCGGGTCTTTCCATTTGCCGAGCGGATATTCTACCACTGAATTATCATAGCAGATCAATTTTCTCGTTTCTGAACGCGAATGTTTTCTTGGTTAGGAGGGAACTATCCAAGCTAGTAGCAAACTGCCCCAACGGATGTCCTTGAAGAGATACATCGAAGAAAACTCCTCCCTCTCCGTTCTAACCAAGAAAACACACGCGTTCACAAACGAGAAAATCGAACTGCTGCAATAGTTCAGTGGTAGAATATCCGCCCGGCAAATGGAAAGACCCGGGTTTGATTCCCGGTCATAGCAGACTTTTTTCTCTTTTCAAAATTATTTCCTATATTTCCATTGTTGAAGAGAGAAAAAATTCACCTTTTTCCGATTTAAAGCAGATTTTACGCTAATTCGGTAAGTATTAGGATTTTACCTTGAAAAATTAAGAACTCCGTTCTTTCAACTAAACAACTGTTCTTTTCCTGAATTTGTATCCCAATTTTAAGTAATTTTAAAATGCATTTTTAGAAAGGCTTGTACTGAATCCCATGCTTTTCTTATGAGGTATTAAAATGGAACATTGAGATTAAAAAGACCTTAAATATTAACTTTTTTGTGATTTTCGATTTTTCTCGTCAGTTGTCATGTGAAATAAGAATATACACGAAATTTAAGCCCTGTAGCATTTATAGGGGCAGAGAAAAATTTGAAAGAAACATAAATATATAACAGAGTAAGTTAAATAAAAGTGTGTAATAAACCATTTGAAGATATCTTCAAAAGCTTGTAGATTTTAATGCACAAAAAGTAAATAGATAAAATTCTGTGCCACAAAATAAATCTAAAAAGTAACATTTCTTCGATGTTATTTTTTATCATTTTTTTCAGTCTTCTGAAATCTTGGATGGGGTAATTAACCCCTTGGATCTGCCTAGCTTTCAATAAGTTAGTCATTCCGCTGAGTGCTGAAACCAAAAATGTGAAAAAAAACAGCACAATAAAGTTCTGCATAAAAGAAATAAAAAAATAAAGAAAATTTTTGTTTTGCAATGTAAACAATATTGACTTAATATATTTAAACATGCTCTAAACTCTCCAAACAATTATCGAAAGAACTGAGCAACATTGGCAAATGTTTGCATGGAATAATGTGGATTCATACGCTATGTTATATATATATATATATATGTTTGTTTTATGTGTGTCACTTTGACACCCCCAGCAGCTCGCCAACCTGAAGTCATCTTATTGGTGAGTGCTAACTGGGCTTCCTTATCCCAACAACTTGTTGCCATCCATTTATCCCATTTACCTTTCCTTTTCCGTAAGCATATATATATATATATATATATATATATATATATATATATATATATACAGTCAAACTCGGCTATAACGAGCGCCACGGGACCGTTTAGTTTTGCTCGTTATAGCCATTAAACTTAATATCCGTGAAGGCAAAAGCATGCATGCGTATGGTGAAATAAGACATAAGAAGTAAAAGTGAATATATAAACAGAAAGGTTATTTAGTAAATTTATAAAAAAACCTAAAAATGAGAATAAACTAGAAAATTTAAAGTAAACATACGTACATATAAAATTTACTCACAGCTGCATCCTTAATCACTCCCCTTTTTACAAAAATAACTTTGAATAGTAGCCTGTTTCATAGATTTCACTTTGAAGTCTCTTAGGTTTCCTCTTATTACACTTAGTGCACTAAAAACACCATCGGAAATGTCAATGCTTTCAAAAAAATCATTTAATGTTTCCACGGCATCCTGAGTAAGGATTGTGTCTTCGACACATTCAACATTGTCTTCATCACTGTCTGCTGTGCTTTATACTGTCTCTATTATTTCACTCACCGTAGAAATTCCACTGGTAATCAAACCATCATCAACATGAACAAAATTGTCAATGTCATTCACATGGTCAAAATTCGCAATTCCATTTTCTTTAAGCCATTCTGATCCTCATCAACGGTATGGTTATCAATCGAAAATTCTCCCGATATTAAACCAGACATTTGAAAACAGTTTATGATCGTTGTAGGTGAAACATGCATCTGTCATCAAATGAATTGCATCCAATACAGAGTCGTTGCCATCTAAACCTCTTTTCCTCCTTTCAATCAACTGTAGAACAAAAAATCGCTTGAAATGGCATTTAAAACTTTTAATTATCCCCATGTCCATTGGCTGCAAAATAGAAGTCGCATTTGGAGGCAAAACACCAGTTTTACATTGGATAACTCCTGCATATGTGGGTGCGCAGGACAGTTATCGACAAGGAGTAGAATGTTTCTATTTTTCCTCCGTAACTCGTTGTTCCACTGACTTACATATTTCTGAAAAATATTGGAAGTTATCCATGCCTTTTTATTAGCTGCATATTCAACGGGAAGCTTCTTTACATTTTTTAAACAACGTGGCTTTTGTGACTTACCAATAACAAAAAGTTTTTTTTGTCAGTCACATTTATGTTTGCGCACATTAAAACTGTTAAACGATTCTTAGGTCTTTTGCCACCAACACATTTGTCACCTTTGAATTTAAACGTTGCATCAGGCATCATGTTGTAAAACAGTCCAGTTTCGTCGGCATTGTAGATGTCTTCTTCTCTGTAACCTTTTCGACACTCCTCCCAAACACTATTCACCCATTCACTTTCCGTTTTTTAATCTGCTGACTGGGCCTTTCGCATAAACAATGTTATGCCGATTTTTAAAACGATCAAGCCACCCGTTATTGCATGTGAAGTTCTCGTGCCCTAACTGTTTTGCAAATTTATCTGCCTGCACCTTGATGGAGAAACCAGAATTTCTCTGCCTCTTAAACCACTCCAGAAGTGCTTGATCAACAGTACCCAAGTCGCACTTCCTCATTTTCTTGTTCGTTGTTAGGTTGTTCTCTAGTGCAGATAAAATCGCTTCTTTGTTTTTCCATGAGGTTGAAACCGTAGACGACGATAAATTAAATTTTTATACACTTCAACATTTTTTACCACGTTCTAACTCTCGAACAATATCAACCTTTTCGCGAATAGACAAACACTTCCTTTTATGTACGGACATGTTACTCGTTCAAGGGCAAAATCTCAACTGATTTTTGTGATCAACGCTACGAACTTTCTTTGCAAACTGTGAGCATACCAATTCCAGGAAGAGTTAATGAGGAGACGGATTAAACGTGGGATTTCCCATCTTTACGTGGGAAAGGGTGTTGGGTGCATTCGGCTGAGCGACGGGGGTGGGCGCCATTGCCCATGCCCTTACCCCCTTCCAAACACAACCTCCTGGCTGTAAAAGAGCTGGGGGTTGGGAGGAGAGGACAAAGGACCTCCGCAAGTGCCACTGTACCTGCAAGTTGGGAATTCTTGGTTTGGACGAAGGGATTATTTTTTAACAACAACGCCGCGATCTTTAACCTCCCCGAGGGATAGGGTGTAGAGGCTGGACTCAAGAACACAAGGTTACATATTTTGGGTCACTATGAGGATTGAAGGGGCTGACCGCCGCCGCGTTTGAGACAGTGAGAAGTGGTCAAAGTTTGCTCGATATATCCGTGAAGCGTGCTCGTTATATACGTGAAATATTTGTATGTAAATGCTCGTAAACTTATCTTGGAGGTAGCATTTGCTCACTAACCCGTGAACTCGTTACAACCGTGCTCGTTATAAACGAGTTTGACTATATATATATATATATATATATATATATAAGTAGTTGGTGCATTTCATCTCACCTTGAAAAATATCAATTTTTCTGAGAGATATTTCATTATTAGATATATTTTTTAATTCAAAAGTTTTCACCTCTGCACCGATTTTCGTACTTTCCATATGGAACAATAATGGAGCAAAAAATCTCTAAAATTTGGAATTTTAAGAATATTATATTTTTCCATTGTGAGGTTGCCACATTTCTGTCAAATTTTAAAGTTATAACACATCTAGGAGTGAAATATTTGTTTGAATTTTAAAAATTTATAATGGCCGCAATAACAAATTCATGGTGATATTCAAATGTTTATTTGTGCATTTTCACTAACCTCTAAATAATTTTAATATGTTAGCTCCCTAACTCACCCTGTAGTACCTAAACATTTATCTATTTGTTTAAACGTTAAAAATTTTTAACAGCCAAACAAATTAAAATAGCAAATTTTCTATAATCTCTATTTCATTTTTTTTTACAAATTCTACCTTGAAAAAAATTTCAATTCGTAGCACATTCGGAAATACATAAACCTTAGAAATTTTTTAAACATTTGCGAATTTCTAGCGGCCGCATTGTTAAACTTTTTCAAGATTTTCCTTTTTTCTAGTAGGTTTTGCACATAATCCTACCTACGAAAAAATTTAGAGCCTTTCGCTCATCTAGAAGGCGATTTTTCCGCGAACACCCATTTTCCTACACTACTTTATGACGTTCAGCGGGCGGTGGGAGGGGTGAGTGAAAGAGGGGCGGGCAGTGGGACTGCAGGAGAGCTTGCCCGTACTTTGGATACTCCAGCAGAATTCAAGGTAGGAACTGAAGTTCATCGATGGAAAAAGAAAAACTTTTTGACCACGAAGCCAATGATGAATGTGCTTAATCCAAATGATGCTTAAAATTAACTTTTTAAATTTTATTTTAGACATGTCTATCAATTCGATAGAAGTAAGGTATAAATAAATAAAGAATCATAATAAATATTTTGAGCTCCTCTATGAATAAAAAAAATTCAATGAAATAGACGATAGCATTCTCAAAACTCTTTGTACCAATTTGGAAATTCATCTAACTGATAAAGACGATGGAGACATTGATGCTACTGAACTATTCAATGAATTGAAGACATTCAAAGATTTATTTTCCTTAGAACTCCAAAACTTAAAGAATTAATTAGAAATATTAAATTTATTCATTCAAATAACCTGGAATTGACATTTCCAAATATAATTATTTCACTTAGAATTTTCAACACTACCAGTCTCAGTTGCAAGCAGCAAAAGAAGTTTTTCAAGACTAAAAATAAACTATTTAAGATCAACCATTTCACAAGAAAGACTGGTTGGGTTGTCACTAATAGCAATCAAGACTGATATTTGTGAGCAGTTGGACATGGAACATCTTATTTCCGAATTTGCTAGCTTGAAAGCTCGCAAAATAACATTCTCATACTTTGTAAAGTACAGGATTAATAAAGTTTTTCTAATTTTTATTTGTGTTTTCATTTTTAAATTTTCGTTTTATAGCTTAGGGACACCACAGAAAAAATCTTGCTGGGGGCGCCAACACTCCTTCCGCCGGCCCTGAGTCTATATATAATGATATGATATATATACACAAGAAAAGGTAATTAAATTTGTTATGGCTTTATTAGATCATCAATTCTCCCAGTAGCTGCACATGTTGATAGAATATCACATCATTTTTCTCTAAATAATATACACCACTGATAAAAACAGGCATCTTCAACTAATGATTGCATTCACAAAGATTTGTACAATTCAATCATAAAATTTAAGAGAATCTATATATGTGTTGTTTACAAAGCCTTGAAACTGATGCTTTTGACAAAGTCAAGCACAAGCCATATTTTACAGGTTTTATCCAACAGCCTGAATTTTTGAAACATGCACAATTTCATGATAATTATTGGCTTTAAGTTTACCTAGTTTCAAATATGTCAACAGTACATATCCCAAAAAAGTATATAACAACACAACAACAGCCCAAAGTAAATTTTATGATACAAGATAGTATTAGTACACCAACTACTTTGAGAAACTCCACATCTGATGGCTTTTGAATTAGATATGTTCATTCATTATCATTTAACATGCTTAAAACATATTAATACATCTGTGATTGCAACACTACCTATACCTGAATTTCAAGTTTTATTATTGCTCAGGTAAATTATCCATGAGATGTCAAAGAAATTATTACAATAATACTGTACACAGGAATGTACTAAGTACTCCTTTCAATCATACTCTGCAGATCGGCCTCAGTCTTGTGGAAAAATGTTATTCATTACTCCATGTATTTAAATATAGATGAAGATAATTTAAAAGTTATCATACATTGGCCTAATATAATTCAGTGGACAAATTCTTCACAAAATCAGGATTCCTGAGAGAACAAATAAAATTGCAGACTGACAAAGTAATAAGTAAACTCAATAAAACTAACCCAATACTCCTTTATAATTTCAAAAATTTTAAATGCCGATTGATATGAACTAAACAATTCAACAGGATTTTATACGTATTGAATTTCGACTATATACATTTTATCATATTTTTTTCACCGAGAAGAATATCCAACACTTATGGAAATGTAGATGCTAGTTAATTGTTTAAGTTCACTTTACTAAACATAGATGAAATACAGGCCTTTTGCATGAGATCCCCAACTTTCTTTACTTGTTGATAAATAAATCCTACAAAAAATAAATAAAAACTAAATCATACAAACAGTCCTCCATCATTGGCTGTTTTCCAAAGCAAAAACATTCTTGGTGGAAATTTTCAAAGACCTAGATTAAAACTTAATGCGATTAAAATAATACTAAATATACATAAATAATCACTCGCACACATTTGCCATTCTCATGGAAATTTTGACTCAATGTTAAAATCAAGATCTTTCTGAAAAGTCCTTATTTAAATTAAAATTGGTATGACACCCAAATAAAGTTTTAAATGAGCTATAAATCAATTAGTGTAAATAAATGAATAGATTGATTCAACAGAAAATGTGATTGACCTAAATAATAAATATGATGGTGCAGCCAGGTACAAATTAGTGTTTCAACTGAAGTTCAATTGCCTAAGTGCCAAGTTGATCAGAATTTGTATTTTAATGGAATGGGAATCTTGAATATGGTAAGAAAAGTATTGTTGTGAAATGCTAATCCAAATTTAATCTTTATTTAAAACCATATAACTTTCATTGAAAAACAGTATTAAACTCATTTAACCTCTATCAGCCGTGTGTACACTTAAATGTACACAAAATATAGGCGCTATTGGCAGGTGGGCATTTGAATCTGTATGATAAAGGTTAAAGGTTTTCACTAAGCTTCATTAAATGCAATTAAATTGAAAAAAACAACTAATGAAAAAGATTCAAAATATTGCTAAGATTCAGTACCTACTTTGCAACTCATATAACTTACCCAAATATTTGACTAAAACATATTTGCCAGCTGCCAAACTTTGATTAAATTTTGTCCATATATTGCATTGCTATTTGGGTAAAAAACTACAATTTCATAGAAACAGATTGGAAATTATGTCGGAAAAGTTATGACCTGTATAATACAATTAATGCCCAAAAATCAGGCAAATAGGAGATATGAAGTACAGTTGCAAGGGATTAAGACACACATAAAGTTCTACTATTCATTACATAGTCTTGAAATCCATTTCAGGTACTATAGTTTTTTCATGATATACCATACTGAGGAAAAAGCGAATTCTGAAATATAATAACAAATTTCTTAAAATATTACATTTTTACTAAGCATATCAGTTTTCACAAAGATGTTAAAATTACATAACACTACACAAAATGTACATCATATTATCCAATATGTGGAGTTCAACAAAACAGGCCTGGCCTTTTCCCAATAGTACCGTCATCTCTTTCGCAGAAAATAGGATAAAATTAATAGTGATGTTAAGAGGCAGATTTTTCCACTTAATGTGCTTCCCACAAAAAATTCCCAATTCTTCAAATATATTTTCAGATCTCACAACTTGGTATGTTTCACACTATCAGTCCAATAATTTTGGATTGTCATTGCCTCCAGACTGTTGAGGAAGGAATCATTATCCAGACTATACATTTCTTCAGAATTTTCCTGTAGGAAAAAACAGAGCAATGACGGACATATTTCATACAAATCCAAATAATTACTTTGAAAAAGATGATAAGTTGAATGCCAAATCAATAAGTATTGCAATTTCATGGTTTCTTAACACAGTTTTTGTATCTCTATAACAATCAGAGAATCTAGCATTTCTTTTGATTATTCTGCATTTATCATCAAACACTGAAATTTTACAATGAAACTTTGTTGCAAACAAAGCCAATATTTGTAAGTTAAATACTACCAGCAAGCTACAAGAAAAATAAATTGATCACAGTGAAATTTACTTCAAAAGCAAATTTAATTCAAGGAGAAATGTTTTTACATTTTTTCGTGGATTATTCTGGACTACAAATTCACAAAAAAAACATGAATAAGTAATTATATTTTCTATCTGTCATTTAGACTATGGATGCCTCAGCTTCTTTTATAGTAAACAGACAAAAGATAATCATAATTTTTTAACAAGAAAAACATTCTTAGATGATGCAATGGCCAGCTATTGCTTTATTTCAGGCAAATTAATTTTAAATTATTAATTTCTTTGAACTATTCTAAATAACAAATAAAAATCATAGAAAATATATATTGAATCCCTAATAAGCCAATATCCCTAAATTAGTAGCTAAGCTGTTTAAAAATTCAGACACCATGTTTCCTTTAATTTTATTCATCCACTGTAACCAACTCAAACAAATAGCCCCAGTTTCAATAATTAGCCAATTTTGATTGACAAATCATATCTTTTACACAGTAGCTGTCCATCAGGATTAATGCTAGATTCTCTATTATTTATGACTTATTGGTTATCATCATTTTGGTTACTTCTTAGAGTTACTGATCAGGTTCCAACTCTTGTTAATAAAAAATTATTTTTTATTAATAGGAAATCATTTCTCTAATTCATCTTTTGACAATATTTTGCTGAAGAAAGTTAAATTGTCTCAAATTTCCTTTTTTTCTGCACAATGAAAATAATTAATTTAATGTTTGTTTGGCAGTGTTAAGACAAATTAAATAAATAATCATTATTATTAAAAGGGTATTCAAAGGCAAAATGAGCATTTACTGAAATATGAGACAAATGCTTTATGAACAGTGAAGAACACATTAAATCGTAGGCAACTATACCATACCATATTTAAAGATCAATTTTATTATCATAATGGAATACAAAAAAAAACAATAAGAGAGAACAACTACAATTTGCCCTGAATATAAAAAAAACATTAAAATAAAAAAGTTGAGTAAATACAGTAGAACTCTGTTATAACACATGTATCAGGAGACATAAGAATACCCATGTTATAAGCAGACTGTGGTATATTGGGAATTATGAATTGAAAGGTTGCAGAACTAAATTATAACCTTGTTTGTACAAAGTTCACGGGACTTAAATTTTGATTATTTGTATTAAAGAGGTTTGTAATAAAAAGGTAGTTATAACTAGCTTTGTTTTTGAAGGAGGCTGAAGTACACTTCTTATAATGGAGCATTTTGTATAATGCCGATTTTGTATTATAGAGGTTTTAACTGTATTATTTTATGGTCGATCCTTATTTATATAAGAAGTTTTATTGCAAAATTATATAAAAATGCACAGCCAATCTCTAAGGCTATACCCTGTGTAAGCAGGAGGCGGGCAGTGGAAGCGACCGAGCAGAAAATCAAGATAACGAATTGGCATGGCAGTGTCCCAAGTGGAGGCAACTACATACAGGCGGATGAAACATGCACGACAAACAAAGTTTGTTTCCAAAGTGGGTGACTGGAGAAGGGATGGGAAAACCTTTGAAGAGCCAGGCTGCATTAGCAGTTGTGGTATCTTAGACAGGCTACATTAGGGTTCACGTCAGAAGTTACTTGAGGGAATACAAAAAATTCCATTCATGAAAATTTTAACATCAAAATTTGGCAAGAAAAGGTTTTCTGGCCCTAATTTTAACAAACTAGAATGAAATTATATGTATTAGACTTCACAGTTTGCTTTCATAATGACATCACAGGCTGCATAAAACACTCTCGAGGGCCGTTGTTTCCCCATCCCTGGACTACAGTGACCATAATGATTTGAGGGACTTCTAGTGAATACATACAATACGTGTAGGAAAGCTTAGGAGAGATTTTCTGACTGAAAAAAAGCTTGGAATTAAGTAAATTACACTTACTGAAATGAGGGGAGATTTTTGAAGAATAGCATTTTGAAAACCAAAGCTGACAAGGATTTTTTAAAGGATCAGGTTTTGATGTTTCAAAATATTATTTTCCATTTTCTTCATGACCTCAATCTGTAGTACTCGAACCATTTCAAAATTATCTCAATTACTTATGTAATATTTTTTAGCCATTTCCCATAAATGTAGCAAAACATTTTTGGAAAACCAAAAAAACATTACATCAGACTGACTGTACACATTTTTGCTCAAATACTTTGCATCTTTTAATATTTTTTTTGGGAGACGTGACTTGACCCGAGATATATCTGAGTGATATAGGGAGACTCGTTATAACAGTGTTCTACTGTAATAATTTTTTTGTTCCTTTCATATAATACCAAAAATATTTGTCTCATATTTTGAGTTTTTGCTGCATCAAATTAGGTATATCAGTTTTGTCCTTTAAAGCAGGTTTCTAAAAATATGATAAGCAATCTGACCATTAGCACCAACTTCCAAAGGCTTACTGATGAGCAAGCAGTGGCCAAAGGTAGATGGATAATGCTTGCTGGAGGAAAGGAGGGAGAGTAAACCAGCGGCTGTGGCTGCCCTACTTACACTTGGCTGCAGTGGGATGGGAAGGAGGAGGTGTTTGGGGTAGAAAACCCCACAAATCCAATCAACAACTGTGAAGTTTTAACACTGAAGAAAGTTGCTCAAAATGGCATTATTTTAAGCATTTACAGAGAAAATATTTTGTTGTACATAAAATCTATACCAATCTCTCAAACTTTTATTAAATTAATTAAAAAAGCAATTGATTTAAACTAATGTACACAAACATTACAATTTATTCAAATTATGACAAATTAAAGGCTAATCTATTTGTACCACGGCTAAAAACCTAGAACATTATCGCAAGCACCTATGGTTATATTTTAATATAAATAAACCAATGTCATAATTAAGTCATTCTTTCAATTCATATTAAAAATGATAATGGGTTCAATAAAAGAACTATCCAAGCCAACCATAATGATATATAAATTATAGTAATGTGATCAGTACACGGTTTGTACTTAAAATACAGTTTTGAACTTAAGGGAATATTCTGGAAAAACTGAAAAAGGTAAATACTAAACTATAACCACTTATACTACACACTACAACAAATACAAAGAGAGCATCTAATTTTGATAAAACATGCAAAATAATAAAATAACGAGTTTTACTCAATATGAAAATAGTTTTTTAGCCGTGCAGAATGTAACTTTTCTAGGGAAAATAAAATACTTTGTTTATAAGGAATGAAAAATTTGTATCAACTTCATATAAACTATGGATTTTAAATAATACAAAATTTAAAAAATGTAATTAATTCTGCATTTCTATGATAAATGAATATATATTTTCAGGGAAATAGAGAGATATTGTTTGTCAAAATAAATATTGCTGGTGATAATTTCTGAAAAATTACAGGATTTTTTAATCTGCACATGGGCTAAACTTTTTGTAAATGAACATACATTTATATTTTGCATTAAATGCCAAAAGCAGGGTTTGAAAAATTCCAAAAACTTTGTATTTTCAAATTAACTATTTAACAAAATGTTAATATTAATAAATAAAACAAAGATAATTTGTACAAGAAAAAGTTTTAAAATGTATATTAAATTATTATTTTCCCAAAATTGTTACTCAAGTACAAGAATTAGAGACACAGTAAAGTCCATTATAACGAACATGTCATATAAGTTTGCTATTGTGAGTTTTACATGGACTGTTGATTTGATAATGTTAAGCATAGGAAGCCAGCACATTACTTTGGTATAACTTTTTATGGCTGTTAGAAATGTCCAAGACAAGTACTTATTTATTCAAGTGCTTATTCTTGAATGAATAAAGGTCTCCTTTGCACAGTGTCACATAGTGACCAGTCAGTTGGCCATTGCTGATCTAGTCTCTAGAGGAGAGAAAATTAGTTGTGTGTTTCGTAACTCTGGTAAAGTGTCAAGTGTGATTGTTGTGCTCGACTTTCTTATTCTATTAATGAAGAGGAAATTAATGATGAAAATTGAAAAATATTTTAAAGTAGGTTGATGCATAAATAACTTAAATTGGGACTATAATTAATTTATCACTTTAAGCAACATTTTATGACAACAAGAATGTTTTTTATTAGAGTTATTTTATAAACAAAATGCAAAAGAAAAATTATGATAGGTAATTGATTTGTTTTCGGTTATAATGAAGATCTGTTATAGTCAGCATTTTCTTGAAACTTATCAGCTGTCATTATAATGGACTTTTACTGTATTTTTAAATTAACAAAAATAAATTATGATAAACTTATTAACATATTCATGCCAGACATATTTTAAAATGTCATCAAGAGGAATGAACCACTTTTGTCATGTGCGAGCACGTAGGGCTCTGCATTTTTGTTATATAAAGATTTACCACACAATGTCCTCAGCAGTCCCCACCTGTCCAACGGGGACAATAGAGAACCAACCTCTGATAGGTCAGAGAACACATTAAATTAGTCTTTATGTTATGAAATTACAAAATCCCATATTAGTCCCAATATTCACTGACTTGCACCTGAAATGATGTTCCCATGCAATATGGATGCAAATCAAATGTTTTATATACAAGAATGTCAGATTAGATTATAACTTTTTTATTCCAAGTGAATGCAATTGCAATAAAACATTTAATCTTTTGAATGAATCTCAAGGATGATAAATTTCAGATAAAATCAAAATTGCTTATTTCCCCTGAATTAACCTGAAATCCTATATCCTTTTCTTTTTATAAAGCTTTACAGGGTTAAATAAACTGCTAGTACCAATATTAACTTATTTCATAAAAACAGGAAACTATGAGCTGGTTTAAGTTATTGAACCTCTCCAGCTGATAATTACATTTTAAATTCACTTACTCTGCAGCAATATAAATATTTATGAGAAAAACTGTACCAATTTCAAACATTATTGGAAATTTAAATGTACTTAGAAAAATATACCAAAGGATTTTTTCAGATTTTCAATAAAACAGAAGTTGAAATTAAAAAATTAAGACTCTTAAAGCATTCAATTTTTGGCCAAATGCTAAGTTGAGAATTTCTTTCTATATTTTAAATCAGTATAACAATTAACACATTGAAATAATTATCATGATCATAGAAATTTAACTATAAAAATAACTTTCAAAACATTAAAGCATTTACCTTATATAACTTCCACAAAACAAAGAAATACCGTATTAGTCCGAATATAGCCCCCCCTTTTGGCCAAAATATTAGTAAGAAAAGTAAGAGGGGGACTATATTTGCGCCCAAAAAATTAGCAAACAAAAATATCACTGCCGGCAGTAAGTATAGTAACAATTAATGCCCTCACTTGATTTTATAGTTTTACAGAGAATTTCTTGATACATATGCCTCAATAACTCAATTCTTTTTGTTCACTCTTTGGAATCTTTGTCTTAAACGTTAATATTTTCATAATAGTGGGAATTTCAGAAGTTTTCACTTTGAAAGCATTGATAGGCTAACTTCATCCCTTCCCTAAGTCCCAAATATTGTCACCTATCGTTATTTTAGAGAAAATGTCACTACGACGAAAGAAATTATCTTCGTTACCAGTCAATCTGTAGGTAACTCAGTCAGCTGATTACACTGTCCAGCTTGCTTGATTGTATACAATGCAACCACATTATAAAAGTATTACTTACGTAAAACAAACCGAGGTGTTTTAACTATCTACAGAATGCAGTCCTTGATGTGATATTCCGAGGCATAAATATCAGTAGAAGCGAAAATACGGGTAAATAAATTATGAAAAGAATTATGTTAACTGGAAATCTGGTGATAATTACTTTTCTATACAGGCACAATTCAAGTAGCCATTGTCAATAGCATTTGAAGGATATGAATGAAATTTAAATAACATTCATAAATGCAAAGCTTTTGAATTTAGTCCAGTAACACTTGATACATATTTAAATTACACCTACAACTATAACACGCAAAACGTGATGTCACCGTTTCATTGTAAATTGATAGCTCTAACTAAATTGCTCATACATATTAAAGCTTGTTCTTTAGAATATTAAAAGTGAGGTGTGTAAAGGGGCTCAAACTTTTTTTCCAAAACTGAGGCTTCAGGAATAGGGGGAGGGGGATTATATTCAGACTAATGCGGTAAATTAGATAATGAGAGAAAGGATTATGGGTATAGGGCAGTGTGGATTGGAGAATTTAATTAGGTTGTTGCAGCCTTTACCTTGGCTCCACTTGGTCGCCGCTCTTTCCCCCCCTCTCCTTCCTTTCCTCGACCACCTCCTCGCCTTCCTTGACCACCATTTTTGGTCAATTCCACACGTGACCGTGGCGTGGGCTTGGGCCCACGAGTTGAAGTGCATGCAGAACTCACCCTGAGCGTGTCATCAATGTACCCACTGGAGTCAGGGTTGCTGCACTTATCATTCAGGGTCTGAGGCTTGTTTGCATAAAGTGAGCGGCGATACAGCACAAATCCAATTCCACCTAAAGATGCAAAAATTATAATTAAAAGATAAAAACACTTTATTTTTGAAGTTGTTTACTTTTGCAACAAATAATAGTAAAGAATATAAATTGTTTTCTATCATCACTTGAGGTAATATAATAGGTACAAACTATCTGTTAGAAAACTACAATAAAATTAAGCCAACTACCTAATAGAATAAAAATGCAAACTTGAGGAGTAACATTATAGTTTATAAATAAATTTAAGAGCCTTTTGGCAATTAACCCTTAATTAGTGGTGTGGGGTCAATATGAACCCACCTAATTTATTTCAGACAGCAACTTAAGAATCATGGTCAATCATGACCAATCTCACAGTATCTGCATTATTAACCTTGTTGATGTTTCATTATTATTTTTTAATTTTTGGAATTCGTTGAATTTGATATTTTAATGTTCTTATGCACAAAGTACATAGAGTAATTTTTCTTTCCTACTGTCTGTCATCTTTGTATGATCCTAGAAGCTGAACCTTTCAATGAAATTTGACAGTATTCACATAAATGCAAGAATGTCATCCAGAATATATGCAATATTAAAATGATATGCATAGTCCTTAGGAACGGAAGGTAGTTTCGTCTTGCCAATTTTCATAAAATCTTGATTTTATCAAAAGATGCATTCACCATGCTTGGAAAAATTCACCCAGTTTTAGAATTTATTGCCATACATAATACTACATAAGTAGTATTACTCAAGAAATAACTGTACACAGTGCAGTGATATTATAATAAGAGCCATGCTACTGTGCAGCTATGCTCTGAAATTCCTCTATAAGCCTGTGACATGTATAGGTGGAATACGGAAAGGGAATTAGACAATGGCTTCTTCACACTCTTGTTTGCTGCACAGTATCAAATGAGTGGGTAGCCTAAAAATGCTCATATTGCAACGCAAACCAAAATAACTTAATAACTTGAATCATATATGTATCCATGTGAAATTTGTTATTTTGTAAAAATTTTTTTAAAAGTACTTTATTAAAACTTTAATTACTTATATAAAGACATTTTACTACAACTATTACCCCAAAAATCAATTTTTACTTGCTATGATAAAAAATGCAGTGTGGTCATATTGACCCCAGCCACTAATTAGGTTTTTTTATGCAGCTAATTAAGGGTTAAAGGATTAAATTCTACAAATGAACTTTACCTGCCTTTCATGTAAATTCTGAACAAATGGAATGGCAATAGCAAAACCTTATTTGGTACTGTTCACAGATAGGTATTTAATTTTTGTGGCAATCCCTCTTATCAAAAATGTTTGATACCTAGGTATAATCATTAAAAATCCCTCAGGTTTCCAAAGCTATTCTACTTATTTTAGCCTCCTTTGAATTTAATGACTTTACATCCTAATATGAGATAAATTTGTAGCAAAAAAATTATATAGGCATAGGCACATCCTGGTGAATGAACATTTGTTCTTTTCTTTTCAATTGATTTACATATATTAATACTCTAGAACTCCTGCACCACCAATTACATGGGATTAGTGCCTTCTTTATGTTTGTAATTAAGAAACACATCATAAAATACATTGATATTATACACTTACAAATATACCGACTTGTAGATACCAAAATATCACAATACAGTGCAACCACTATAATCCAAACTAATTCTTGCAAGGGCATGTTCGGATTATCGAGGTGTTCCGATTACTGGATTCATGTAAAATAATGAGGAAAAAATCTGGTATTATGTATTAAATTTCTGTAAATAAAACAATTAATGTACTTATAGTTCACTAAAATGACTGTGAGAGATCCGCGTTGATGGACAGGAAAATTGTACTCTACTCTGGGCCGCGGAAGTAGGAATGAGCAATATCGGCATGGCCGGCTGTGCCGATATCGCTCATTCCTTTTAAAACAATGTTTCAAAGAATCATCTATTCAGCCGCAAGAGGCGTCAGTAGTGGACATATGTGCTCGAGTTGGTTACAAAAAAAAGATTCAAATTTCACTTTCCGACTTTACACCTGATGTTCAGATTACCATGGGTTTGGATTATAGAGGTTGCAATATATTTGGCCAAAAAAGAAATGTGATTGTTAGAAATTATAGGTAAAAGTGACAATGGGACGATGTAACTTATAGGGTAAAAAGTTTGTTCATTTTTTAACTGTTGGAAAAATTAAAATTTGGAAAAATTATCAAGTTAAAATGTTAAATATGGAATAAAAATAGAATTATTCACTTTACTCAAACTCTGCTCAGCAAGATAACAATTGGCAAAATGTTCAAGGTTATTTTTAATAAGTATAATTTGTATCTACTGAATGAGAATTAAGTGACCAAAAAATTAAAATATGATATTATTTATGGTGAATTTGCATGTACATTTCCCTTAACTTAACCTCCAACCAACTCAAGTCATCAAGTGTTGAGAAAAAGAAGAAGATAGTCTAATAATTAAATAAAAATAAAAAAGGGAATTGCAACTCACCAGCAACTGCACCAACAAGAAGTACACTTCCAAGGGAAATTCCAACAATGGAGGCAGCATCAAGAGAACGAGGTGCAGTCATCCTTCCTTGATGAACACTGGATGGTACATCAGCTCCTGTTGTAGCAGGCTCATTATCAACCTTCTCTGAGGGTTTCCCTTCTCCATCTCTCTCCTTTTCTTCCAATGGAGGATTTTGGATAGATGGGCCACCTTCCCTCACTGGCACTGCCGTTGGCACCTCCACAGGCAAAGTTATTTCTTCCTCCTGAACAGGTTTATCTAGATTTGAACCACTCTTGTCCACAACCGAACCGTTAATGTTTTTAGAATCTGGTTCCTTCTCAGCCTCAGTACCAACAATTCCCTTTTCATCACCTTTTTTGGCCTTATCCTCTACAATTACGGGAGAATGCATTTTTCCTGTCTCTTCCACTTTCTTCGCCTTACCATTGGAATTTGAACTCGAGGAGTCAACAGTCAATGGACCACTTGAGTCTTTTGTGATATTTTCCTTCTTAACCTCATCTTCCTTGTTTACAACAGAGGTTGCATTCACATTTGAGGAAGACTTCACCGGACTAGATTCTACATCGAACTTGGTTGGCCTTGCAGTAGTTGAGACCGTGACATCACTTCCACTCTTCGCCTCCACCAGCTTCTGCTCTTGCTTTGGCTGTTGGTCAACATGGCTCACACCAATGGCCTTGCCTTCCCTCACATGGACAGCATCTGATGATAGAGCATCGCTTGGAATGAGAAGGCTTGACAAAGTAGGTGGGACATCTGAGATCGTAGTTGGGGTAAATTGGGAAATGGAGGGGAATGAACTATCAGTATCTGAAGGTGAGGGGGAAGAAGAGCTATCAGAATATGAGGAGGTGAGGGTGGAGGAACTATCCTCATATGTGGGTTCGGGGGAAGAATTATCAGAGTAAAAAGGGATGGAAGACAAACTAAAGGGAGGTGATGGAGATATGGAAGATGAGATATACAGAGTCCATAAAGAAGATGGTGAGGTCAGTGTCTCAGAACTGACAATGGCTTCAGGCAAAGGCGAAGAATTTATACTTGGCTCGGGATTGGGTTCTTGGGGTTGCTCTCGAAGCCCCCTACCAGCACTTTCTCCCCCCTCAGATACATCTGGTTGGCTCTCACCTGCTCCAGAACGATCGGAGGATATATTTGCAGGCCATGGCTCCACAGTGGATGATGGAGGTTCATTGGCAGGGATGATGGTGGGGCTCTCAGATCCAGAACTGCAAGATTTTAGAACAATGACTTAATGAGAGAATAGTAAATTTATATAGAAACCATAATCATTAATATTCAAAAAGAAACAGTATAGAAAAAGTCCATTCAATCATCATCCTTTCCATCAGAAAAATTGCATGACCAGCACCCATGATGTCCTGTTGTTCCCTAGTCTGCCAATAGAGGTCGCCATAGTTATGATTGACATTACATACCACAGGGTTTGTATTATGGCATCTGTTATTCCATGAAGCTTCCTAGTCTGTTGCAAGATGTCAACTTAGTCGAACAACAAACTAAATTAAAGTAAGATTTGAAGCTTTATTATCAGCAATAATTTTGAAAAATTACAAATCATCCCAGAATACTTAATAAGCCATGAAAAAGTCCAGTGATAGTGGAGGAAAACTATGGAAGTGATTGATGCTTATGTTTAAAAAAAATTGACATATATGTTTGGAGAATGGCTTCAGTAGAAGTAATACAGATAGTAGTCAATAAAAATATGTAAAAAAGGAAAATCCTGCATTATCCAATATTAATAAAATTGGAAGCTGTATTGCATATATGGTTCAAGATGTAGTAGTCCAAAGGTTTCTCAATTAAGGCTTCAATGTTAATTTAAAAGATTTTTATCAGTAAGAACAGCTCAATGAGCATTTTATATTTTGGGTTGGTTGGCAAGCCCATTTTTAGCATTGTCATGGAATAAGAAAGCTTGACGTCTTTGTAAATTTCACTAAATGCTGTTAAGTGAAGTGAAAATGAAGTTGCAAATTCTGAAAATTAAATTAATGTTTTGCAACAAATCTTACCAAATCAATGACTGTGCTCATCTCCTATCTATTGATATATTTAATTAGCAAAATAAATTAAATTGGAACTTCAAAAGCTTGAATGTTTGAGCAGAAGAAATTATGAAGTTTATTTTTTTACAGAGAGAATTGAAATCCTTTTCAAAAATCCCAGATTTAGTTTGTAATTTGGAAAGTTTCAATTAGCAAGCAAGAAGAATAAATCATTTTGTTAATATATGTGCTATAATAATTTATATTTATCAAATATGTGTTTTTGATAAATGTTTAAGATTATAGAAAGTATAATAACAAGATATGTTCTTAAAATTTCTTTATTTCATAGCTAGAAAGGCATTTATTCTAGTATAGAAATGAATAGTTCAGAAAGAGATAGGAAATGAGCCTAACTTATGCTATGCCATTAGAATGTATTATTTGTACCTGCTTGCCTTGTCTTGCAGAAGTTAGTCAACCTTTTGCTTGACTGACATTTTCATTAGACTGGCATGACACAGATAATCATGGTTGCCAGCCAAATAGGGTTTTACTGTTGCAAATTAATAGTATGATCAAGTTGAATTATTGAAAGGATACCTTCTACTACAAAAGATTGCTTACTTAGCTGCAAACACTTCATTTTCAATAATTATATAAATCCTATTTGAGGTGTCTCTCTTAAGAATTTTAGTAACATATACTGACTAAACAAGCATATCCTACTCCGAGTAACATACATGTGAATATAAATAAGATGGATAAGATAAGTCCAGGGTAAAAAATCTGATGATATCTTATTCTATTATTCTTTTTATGAAATTGAAATGAAACATTTTTTTTAACAAATGCTAGTTTGGCTCCAAAGATTCTTCAAGGTTTTTGGTTGCTATGTTTGATGTGATGGGAGATATTTTTTGACAATGGTTGAATGTAGGTACTTATGTAAATGGACTATTGAAAAATGTTTTCATATTTATAATTCTGATTTATCACTTCAACAATAAATAACACAATTCAACTCATCGGAAAAATGTTTTACAATATGGTATATAAATGACACTAAAAACCATTTGTACCACTTCTACTTCATGTGATTGGCCTCCAGCCACAACCTATACTTATGTTCATTAGTAGAGAAAAAATAAAAAGTGCAAATGAAATAGTAAGCTTTTAACTTTTACCTAACTTCTACTCTTGGAGCTGCACCAGGGAGCCAAGGTATGCCAGCTGCTGCATGGATGCCTTCATCTTCATTCTCCTCTTCATACACCTCTGCTGATTGTAAGAAAAATGGTGGTCGAGGTGCAGGATCATCCAATCCCCAACCTCTCTCATTCTCCTCTTCCAGGTACAATGGTGGTTCCTTCCTTGATTCGCTTGCACTCTCTTTATCTCCATTAACAACCACCTTAACTGAAGATGTCTTCTCTTTTCCGATCACTGAACTCTCAGTGCTTACATATGCCAGCCCCTCGTGATCAACTGTTGCAATGGATGGGATGCCATGATCATTCTGAGCAGCAACTTTTTCTGTTGCTGTGCCACTGTCATGGGGACCCACTCCTGCAACTGGTGGTACCTCCTTTATGTCCCATGATGCATCTCTGCCTGGCACAGATGGAGGAGAACTCACAGGAGATTGGATTCCATGAAGTTCTTCTTGTGAGGGGGCAGAAAGTGTGCCAGGCAGCAATGGGAATGCGACTAAAAATATCAAAAATTAAATTTAATAAATGAATTATTACCATATTAGTGGAAATCAGTAACCTTTATGACAGAGTGACAACTTACAGAGTATACTTGAAATTATACATTGGAAATTATGATGAAAATGACTTGAAAATGCAATGCTTATATAATTAGGGTTTCTGCAGTGATGACTATTAAAAAAGGAAGTCTTTATTTTCTATGCATTATATTAAACTAAGTATCAAGGATTAATAATTTCGAGTAAATCTGATCTAAAACATTCATGAACACTTTTCTCTTAAGAAGCAGAATATTTTGCCTAATTTAAACTAAACAGCCCATGTCTAAGCAAATTTTTAAATGTCCATATTTAGCATTTAAATACCATAAATGATAATTGGAAAAAAGAACACCTTATGCACCAAAATTTAAGGCTGGTGATAAACGACCCACACATACACACTTGGTTTGCAGATTGTTACGTCTGGTCAGGGACCATTGCATTAGGTGTGCAGTAATTTTCCCCTTGCCAATGACTTAAGCACTTACAGACACACACACACACTCAAACACACAGAATTTAGACAAGCATTTATAAATATCCTAAATGAGCAATTCAATATCAAAGATGTCATCATCAGTAGGAAAATTTAAGAAGTATGTGTGCCTGTGTGAGTGCTTCTTTTATCAGTAGACTAACTCAAATTTTGGTATATGAGGTGTTCTTTTTCCAATTACCCTCACTCAAAAGACAGCTTGTTTTGTAATATTTCTTTAAAACCATAAGAGATAGTTTCCATTATTTTTCTCAGAGAAAAATTAAGAAAGTTTTATGATATAATATACATAAAAACAAGTAAAAGTATAAAAATGAATTTTTATAACCAACTTTTATATGGCTAATACTTTAATATGAATAAACTTTATAATATAATTATGATAACTTTTCAGCTTGCATGGGTGTAAAAATTTGCAAAAGTGTCTACCTACCAGCTGTTAAGTGATGTGGGGTCTCTCTATTTAATCTTTTTACAGTTGAGAGAATGGCAGACAGAAGTAGAGAACTCAGTGGCAAACGTAAGAATGTTTTGTATATAAGTAGTAAGAAGTTTGATAGTATCTTTTTTTTCATTAATGGAAATACTAATTTATCCATTCATATTGCTTAAAATCAACGAAAATACACTGTTAGTTCAGAGTAATTCAACTTTAGATACTAGTAGGAGTGAAATTGTTGAATATTTCATATTTTAGTCACCTAATTTAAATGACAAAAATAATAAATTGTTCTTTTCCTAACATCACATCAACCATCCATATAAAACACTGTATACATATAGTTATCTGAAGAATTGCTAAGCTACAACACAACACTTTAAAATGTTTCATTTAAATTTGTTCAAATTAACATCCTTTACAACAGTATTACCTATCTTAAATAATGAATAAAGACAAAAAGCATTTAAGATAAATAAAAACTTAGTATCAATAACAAATACAACAAATAAAAATTACAATTATTAGCAGAAATATCCCTTCAAAAAACGTAGGAATGCTTGTATCAATGCCAATTAAAATAAAGAGATTTCTATTAAAAGATTACAGTATTAAAAATGACAATAGTTTGTTTAATCTTGTTGCTATGATGAACGCTTATCTATCTTCCCACGTGAATTCAAATACACATTTATCGCAGCGCCAAGGTAAGGATTTGGTGCCTGAGGTGACTAAATCATTCATCTTACGGGATGGTGAGGTGAGGTGGTTTGAACCCCGCAAGCAGCTTTGGATTTTTTCAGATTAGATGGGGTCCAATATATATATACATATATATACACATATATATACATACACACACACATAAACACAAAAAAAAAACAAAAAAACACACGCAAGCTTATCGGGCCTATGCCCTTCTTCAGTGAAAGAGTATCTGCAAGTAAAACACTGTGTTCGTGTGTTTTACATGTCTCTTCGACGCCCCCAGCAGCCTGCCAGCTTGGTCCTCAACTTGGTAAGTGTCCGCTGGGCTTCCCTCAACACCTTGTTGCCACCCTCATCACTACCTTTTCTTTTCCTTAAGTTTATATATATATATATATATATAGACTTAAGGAAATGAAAAGGTAATGATGAGGGTGGCAACAAGGTGTTGAAGGAAGCCCAGCGGACACTTACCAAGTCGGAGATCAAGTTGGCAGGCTGCTGGGGGCGTCGAAGAGACACGTTGAACATATATATATATATATATATATAAAGCGAAGTTAATATAAAAGTTGGTAATAAAACATCTCTACAGTATGAGTATTCAATAAACTCAATAAATAGCAGTACCAAAATAAAAGTATTCCAATTAAACCGTCAAAGATACTATATAATAGATATCCATAGGAATAGGATTAAATTCTTTTAAAAAATTAAAATTAAAAATTATTAAAACATCATAATAAAATGAAATAATTACATTTTAGATTTTTAATCACATTTTCCATATGCCACAGGTTTCTACAGGACCATATTACTTGAGCAGATAATGTGATTTGATTTTCTTTGTCAAATTGTCATTGATTAATTGCCCAGACAATTAACCAATAGACGAATTAGGAGCAATGTAAAACTAAATCCATTTCTTACCCAGAAACAGAAGACAGAAGAAACTGTACTCCATAGACCCACTTCCCCCAAACTTAAACACAGAAGCACAAGAATAAAGAGGAGGAACAAGAAAACAATCACAGCAATGGAGTTTCAGTTCTGGTTATGGTGATACTGAGAGTGGCTCACTCCTTCATGGAAGAAGGTAGGATAAACGTTATGTGAACTACAGTGCAGGGGCAGACGGAGAGTGAGGAGAAGGCAGCAGTATCTGGGGACAAGAGGAAGGCTGACGGGTTAGTATGGAATGAAGCCACACAAGCAAACAGTAGGGGAGAGTCCAAAACCTCCCCCTTTGAATCCTCCCACTACATGCCCTCATCCCTTTGCCACATACAAAGACTAACACCTTAGGTTCCCACTATTCAAGATACTGCGTAAAGGGAGGCATGGAAGACTTATGTGGCTGCAAACATTATTCGTTATGGTATTAATTGGCCATATGGAGTCAATGTTTGAGTCATTACATCACTACCATTTCATGAAGGCATTAAAACATCTGCTACTATTTTATGCTGACAATACTTAAACTGTGCATACTAGTCATGGCCAATATGAAAATAAATTATGATTTCCCTTGGCTATTAAGGTTTAAATAATTGAAACAACAAATCATTGTACTTAATTGATACCTCACAAGGTTACAAATGCTAATTACTGATCATAATAAAAAGGGATTACAAACACTAAAATCTTCCTATTTCAGCAAAAATGTATCCCAGTGATAACATTTAATAATAAGACTCACAAGAGAGCCAAAACTATGGTTGAAATAATGGGAAATAAAGAAAGTATGCATTTTCCAAATTGGTGTGGAAGATAAAGTATGAGAAGAATTAATTGGAAGGAATTTGTAAAAAGGAAAGGTGGGTACAGGAACCTAGAGTTCAGCACAAATGTAATTACATTCCAAGAAGATAAAATTCCAAGAAAGAATGAATATGTATTTACTTTTGGTTTAAAAACATTTCTGTGAAGCCTATTAATGTCAAAAGAACATCAACTACATCCCACTCCTGTCTCTTTCTATACTCTCCATTTCCTCTGCCCTCTCCCTCCTCCAAATGCCATTTCCCTAATCTACTTTTCTTCCTACTTCAGAGACTACGTAATCAACCAGTACTTACTAGCTGCAAGACCATAACTCCAACTTCTTCTTTGAGTATTGCTAAATATTTAAGTGAAATGACTATGCCCATTAAACTCTGTAATAGATAGAAATTACAATTCTATGCAGACTAAAAGATTTAGAGAAATAAACCTTTTTTCCTTTATTCTCACCACTCCCTTACACTTCTTATTTTCCACCTCATCCAAGACAACACCAGTGCCTGAGGACGACATTGGCTCATGGCCCATTACCATAATCAGATCCCATCCTCCACCTGCCCCTTCCTCCCCATGTCCTTGTCTACTTCTTTGCCAGAGGTTTCTCAGTTGTGAGGGAAGAGGGATGGTTAGGAAGGGAAAAATAATCCCCTTGAACCTGGCAAAAGTAACCGATGTATTTTCCCTCACCTTTCAATGTATGAAATTCAGATATGCTTGGTGAACTAAATGCTCTTTAATAATCATCAATTCCATGGTTTTGAAATTTGTTGAAAGTAAAATTCAATAAAACCATGTTAAAATGTTTGGAATATTAATTAAAATACTTAAAGAGCTTTAGGAGTTAATTCTTCATTGCATAAACTACATAGAATAACTCAGGGGTGGATAGAGGGAGAATATTAGCCTGGTGGTTTTTATCTGAACTGGCCCTTATATATACTCACAAACAAAATTTAAAACGTTATTCACATCGCAATTAAATTATTTTATTGTTTTTCCATGTTGTGGCATAAATATTTCAACTAATTTTTATACATTTTGCTACTTATAACATAAATGTGAATGGCCCAAATGCCCGTTAGGTTGATCCACCCCTGGAATAACTATATCTTGAATTTCAAATTTACCACTAAGTACTTTTCAAGATGACAAACTTGAGTAAAATTGGTATCTAAATACCAAAATAAATTTATGACCTACCAAGGAGAAAGCTTTATTAAAAATAAATCAGAAGAAGAATTAAAATTCTTTTTATATCTATTATTTTTAAATCAGCTTAATGAATGAAAGTTAAGTCTGCCTAGCCTATGTTTTCAAATTTCAGTAACTACCTTTCCATGCCTCCCATACAATTCAAAAATGAATTATAGATTACTGAAGCACTGAAACTTATCCCTGCACATTTTTTATAACTAGCTATAATTAGGCAAAGTCTGATGAGGTAAATTGTTAGTTACACATTCATCGATTAACATAATAACTTGGTGTTTTTGGATAATTTTGTTAAATAAAAGAGAAAGGTAGATATAGGATGATTTCCAGCAAAGGAACATTTTATAGAAGGATATTCACCAAGCTACTAGTTATCTAAGGATGATGAATTCATTTGCTGCCATTATGGAACCATTATAAAGAAGAATATATATATTTCAAACCAAGTATTTTATACAAAATGTTAGACTTGGTTTCTGAAGATGCCAGTGTGAGAAAATCAGAAGCTAAAGTTTTTGAAATTATTTTTCGACAAGCAGGGAAATATCATATATTTCGGAAGATAAAAAAGATGATGGGGGATAGAGACAGAATCATTGATTATCTATGTCCTTCAAGGATTCATCGTTTACCCAGATATCTCTATTTGAATTTATAGTTATCATTTTGATCTTCCTTGTCATTTAATTTTTTTGTGGTAGGTCATTGGTGTACTACTAACAAGTAACTTGTAAGGCAGGATTGTGAGTGACTGACAAATGTGAAGTTTTTATGAGCTAACACTGTCTGCCAACAATTAATCAACATTATGCTGAGGTCAACTATTTTCCATCTATATCTGGGGCATTGAAGGGCTCTTCCCGAGTCTCACAAGTAACTCCAAGGTAACAGATAATTTATTTAACACAAACAGATTTTTTCCCAAATACATGTGTTACATAGATTTATGAGAAGCACATATGTCCATGCCCTCGGCAGGATTCAAACCTAAAACCCTTGTATTGGGAGTTAAACACGCTAACCACCCCTTTACCAAAGCTGGTGGAAGGGTGATTTATTAATAAACAGAAAGCTGATGGACCGAAAGGATAAAATAATAAATGAATTACCTGGTTAATTGAAACATACCACTACCCAACATGATTTCATTGAGTAGAACCAACTCTATCATCCTCCAAGGGCCATTTGTCTTTTATGTTTTTTGAGATACATACGTATAATATGCAACAGAAACATGCTTTTGAAGGAACTTTACAATAAGAGGACAAGCATGCACCGATGAACATAAAAGAAAAATTAATACGACACTCACCAACTGAGTGAATGAGCGTAACCCAAAACCAATGCATCCACCAATGAAGGGTCATGTCTGCTCAGAAGTCCACATCACCTGGATGGAAGAAGGGAGAGATCCTTCTGCATGCTGAATAGTCACAGCAACACGTTTTACTAGCAGGCAGTCAATGTGCCTACACACCCTCCTTCCAGACAAACATTAACATACAGATTATAATTTACGTTACCTTGCAGTACTTGATCAATATATAGTGAAATGGAAATTTAAAAACTAGGATCACAAACAAAAATTAACAACAAATAAATTTAAAAATAGAGAATTATTGAAGTTAGATAGAGAGCGATAAAAACATAATAGTTTGATTTTTGATACATGAGAAGGAAAGGTGGTCATGGCGCTTATTAAAATTCAAGGTAGCAATTAATGGCAGAAAAATAGTAGAAGGGAATGCAAAGGAACATACTAATTCAGCAACAAGAAACAGAATCTGAGCAATTAGAATGAAGTTTTGATTACAGTTATGGGGATCAGAGAGTAGAAAGTAGAAGGGGAGTATCAATATAACAGGTTTTAACATATTAAAATAGATTTAGAATGGACTGACTAATAGAGAAAAATTAAAATGAAAGCTGAAATAAAATTCATACTAAACAATATTTGATACACTGGACCACAAGAAGATTGATTTTATAAAATCTATTAAATAATAAAGACAACTGTAGTGTAATTGCGACAAAAACAAAAATAACAACAAAATAAAGTTGACTGATTGATATAAGGAATTTAATATATATGACGATAAGACGAAATAAAAATGAAAATCAATGGCGTTGCCACTGGGATGTTATTTAGCAGTTACCTAATCGACGTTAAAGGTACAGAATTAGTTGGTCAAATACACTAAAACGTTTATCGTTCTAATGATGCCGTTCCGCAAGAGCCAAAACTGCCGGGCACGGTCGTGCGGCACCATATGGTTTTTGTCTGAATAAATCTGCATCAATAGTTTAAGAAATATGTATAATATTTCAAATACAATTACGTAAAAATTTTAATGTCTAAAATTAAATAGGCGACGTGAGAATCAAAATTCTGGATGATAAAAATTAACACAATTTTTTACATTATTGCCTTGATAAAAATCAGAATTTGAGGAGCCGACCCTGTAACGACATACATTAAGGTTTTTGATCCAAACAAAACAAGCATTCAAATATTTTATAAAATTAAATTACTAGAAAAAATACGTCATCACCAATTTATCGCTTTTATTAAATATAGTTTCCTTTTTAAATTTTGAGCGCATTTACAACACCCAATTAAAAACTTAAACACATTGTTGTGCTGTGATTACTTAGGACTCAAGAGATTATGCGGATTTCTTTCGGTAAATTTAAAAGAATTAAAAAAAGAGATTTCCAACAAATGGAAACATTTCAGTCTCACTCATATCCACCTCACAAGTAATTTCTGAATGTCCTTAAACGGAAATACATGATATTACAATAACAAACACGAAGCCTCTTTAAGAGAAAGCTAGGTTTGCTCTCGCAAAGTCCCTTAAATTTCAATCCAACAGTCATGACTTGCTTACGATTTCATTCCACATCGCTCTGTTGACAGCGCGGGATTACGTAAAACTCTCCAAGTTCGCACTCTTTTTCACAACATCCTTCACGGCAGGACAGCTGAAAAGGGAGCGGGCCAACGAGTCAAGGACTACCGCAGTATTTTTCCCGAGGCGGCGAGCGCATTAGGATTTTTATTCTCCTAAAAAAAATTTTCCTCTTTCGACGGAGAAAAAAAATAGGAATCTATAAGCCTGTACGCCAGGAAATCGCGAAAGAGGACGCTATTCTCGGAACGCGTTCGCTTTGAGATAAGATTTCCTTCTTAGGAGAAAAGAACCAAATTCGCGTCACGCTAGATTTTTCTAATAAGAATAACACATGGAAGTTACCTTTACGAGAGGAAGGGGGAAAAACTTTAATTTAGGCTCGACAACAGTGCAGCAATGTAACATTCGTTTCGTACGAAAACATCAGCGAGCGGACAGGTGGAGAGGGTGAGAGCGGAAATCGACATACAGATGAATCAGCTCTCTCGGGTGATAGTGCCGCCGTCCGATAGGATTACGTTCACACGCCAAGAACTCTTACGTGCGCTTCGCCGCTCAACTATTCCATTCGCTCTCCCACTGAACGAAGGGTCGTACGACAAAAGAATGATAAGCAATCGTCTGTTCGAAGGCACTGTTACGGTCGCGAATTTTTTTCCACGATAAGCGAAAGATTACGACTCGAAAACGGGACGGGTGAGACGTGCCTCGCGACCAAGCCGACTGATACGCGGCTCGTAGTTTGTTTTTCCCACTCACGTGCGCACTACAGTTCTCTCCATGAAAAATAAAACATTTTCCGAATTTGGAAACCCTTAAAGTTTGCCTTTTTTACTCCCTATTAATTACGTTTACTTCGAAAAATGATGGGAACGTGAAATACGGAAGGGGCTGCTTTATAGTTCGTTGTGCTGATGACACAACCAGAGGACCCTGTTTGTGGAAGTATAATCTCTAAAACGAAATTTAAAACCGGGCGAGATTAGACGCGGGTCATTAAACGCCGGTGTGACGGAGATATTAGTGTCACGGCCCTTGGAGATGAACTAGGTTGAGAATCATTCGGGGAAAAACATCAACAGGCTAAGCCACGAGCCCTTACGTTAATTAAGAACATGTGGATCCAGCCTCAATTACGATCTCTTGACTTTATTTAGATTTAAACGGTGCAAGCCGCCGCGGGCGCCAGGCGGTGTTACATCGAACCAAACTTTCTTCATGTTGAAACCCTTTGTTGCTACGTTAAGCGGAGTCAGGTTTGGGGGAAAGGAAGAGGAAGTGGTCTAGAAGCACTTTTCGGCGTTAGGGATCGATTTGAGCCACTTTCTTCCGCAACGGGGTCGGTTATTATGCAAGCACAAATCGATCGGAGCGAATAAAAACTCTTAAATCGTCAATTAATACCGCACCGCACAGATTTTACAGAGGAAAGCATGTTTTGATCTTACATAATTCTACGGTTTCAAATCTAGTTATTTCAACTGATTCGACGCGCTGCTAAGAGGATGAGTTGCATAGATCCAATGTGAGCCAGGACTATAACGAATATATTCTTCGTTCGTTATATGTTACAAAAGACGAGCGAAAAATAGAATTATAGAGGGTTTGATATGTGATCTTCAATACAACACCTGTTTTATTGGCTTAGAAAGTATCATATTAAAGTACAAAAAAAGGAAATTGAAGCTTAGATGGTTAGATCAAGATACAGATAAAATTCAATTGTCCATAGAGATTTCTTTTCCATAGAATAACAACGTTTCAACTGACATTTTATCCGCTTAAAAATCTTTATCATGCAATATGGAACGCTTCGTTAACGAGAGACTTGAATAAATAATAATGTTTTTTAAAAGATAATCGCATCTAGTATAAAAATTCCCACATGAGCATAAGCACAGTGGCGCAAGAATTTGGGTGCATATGACGATAAGTAAATGTTATGTTTACGAATGGCTGCTACACAACAACGAGACAGCCGGATCCGGCGCTTACTCACTTAGGGAATCACTTAGCGCGACGTAAGCGGTGAAATCACCCGATAACTTGGCAACTCTAACCAAAAGGGAGCCTTACACCGTATCGAGTTTGTCTTTCCAATTCGACGCTTCTTAATGCTTCTCAAACGAAAAAATATCACTCTCGAATGTTTGAAACTCACTTATCGTCGCATCTACAGTCCACTCTTACCTGTTTGCAGGAAGGAAAAAATAGGTTCTCTTGAGCGTCGGAACAATCCCACGGTTTAACCCAGTATAAGGCGTAGGCGGGCGTCTCGTGCTATTGTAAAGAGGCACGCTTTCTCAATCCCACGCTCCAGTCGCGAAGCACCGTTTGTAGTCAGTGTCCATGGAAACAATCGCCCTTCTCCTTCTCCGATCTTCCGACTTTTAACTACGCCCCGTACGCACGTATGTATAACGAGCGAATGGCGCCCGACACAACCCATTCGACACAATTAAACAAAAAAAAGAGTTAAACTACATAACGACGCCACACGGACACGCGGAATCGAAGGTCACAAGCAAACTCGTGGTCTTGCCCCCGCTCGCTTAGAGGGGGCAGAAGGGGGGAGGAGGGGGGTGGCGGCCGGATGGATCGCTGGAGACCCAAACGCCGAGCGGTTTCCCGAAAGACTAATCGCCGTCAAGGTTTTTTTTATAAAAAGACGCGTAACGCGAATTCATCGGTTCTTTATTCATGCCTTAGTCACTCGCCGCTCGGTGGGCGTAACGCATGATGCTTGTAGCCGAAAACAGACGTGAAGAGACTGGATAGGCAGGGCAGAGGCGGGTCGTAAGGGGGGAGGGTGGGTTGAGAGGTGTGGGGGAGGGTGGGTTGAGAGGTGTGGGGGAGGGGGAGGGTGAGTTGAGAGGTGCGGGGGAGGGAGAGGGAGGAAATTGGGAGAGGGCTTGCAGAGGTGAGTGAGGGAACTTCACGGTTTCTCGGCTTGCAAAAGGGGCCGACACGCGCCAGTCGCTCCGTACGTTGAGAGTCAGAACGCTCCTTCCCTCTCTTTCCACCGTCACCCAAGCCTCTCTCGCACGAAATTGCGAAACGTTGTTGGGTTCGCCTTCACCCACACCCGAAGAAAGCCAAGGAGAGATGGAATGGAAGAGAGAAAAACGAAAGACGCCTCCTCATCCGGGAAAGTCCTCTGAGCAACCGGAAAGAGAGGCGATAGCATTGTTGTGTCGCACCCGCGACGAAAGTGGTCGGGGCGGGGGGGGGGGCATAAATATATCGTTGGAAAGGTTAGGTGCCCAGAGATAACGGTTCGAATCGAGTGTGCCGATTTAATTCTGAATAGAGCGTTTGTTAAAAACGCGACCATTTTCGAAAGTGGAAGGGTAACTAACACGCCAGAGGAATGACGCGAGGCTTGGGATTTTTACTCGGATTTTGCAATGAAATTCTCATGATTTCTTATTGTGCCAACTGCTAATCAATAAACGTGGACTTGAACAACTTAAAGGGATTAGTGACTCAGATTTGATGAAATCTTCGTCGCGCAAAATTAAGAGCATCATGAAAAAAAGGAACTAATAAAAAGCAATAAATGTCAGGTTTAATTCCATTAATCTTCAAAGCATATAAATTTTAAAGATATGAAGTAATGACATCATTGTACACAAATAGTCATGAAGAACTTGCGAAAGGACTTTAGAGAAAACCCCTTCACGAATATGAGCTACAATATGTATAGAAGAAATCTAAGAATAAAATTTAAACAAAATGAATTGCATTATTCTGGAATTTAATTGCTGCATACATTCGAAATTTCTAAAAACGTTACGTTTGCCTTACATTAAAAATATAATACACGTCATCTATTATTATAATTCGTCCACAATTGAAATTTTTCATTAACTCGTCGATTAGATATGAATGAAGAGAATTTCTATCGCTCAACATTTAACTAAACCGTAGTTGCGCGCGGAACAGCGCGCTATGCTCATATCCAGCTACCTGTACTTCACCTTCAATTTCCTCATGCAAGAGAGGAGACGCGCTCAAAGTGAGAACGACTGCATCCGCACCTGTGTCCTCGTAACGGAACCCATGCTAATTAGGCAAACGAACCATAATAAACCTTGGAATCGAGTGCTCCTTAGCGTGAATTCACACCTTTAACCTTCTAGAGATAGAGCTACTAGGTAACACCTGTACGTAGCCATTGACTAAAAATCTTTCATCAAGAATGAGTAATCGTTAAATCGCGAAATCCGGAATCGCCCAATCATTCCTACGCAACAAGGTGTTTCTATGAACAAAATACATTAGCCACTCGCTACCAATACTGACTAAGAATCCACAATCCAATACAAGAAATACCAATAAAGAAAATAATCGGACGTCCTGAACGAAGTCTAGAACGGAAGATATATGTATTATCAGTTATATTGCCTTCAAATGATCTAAATATGAACTAATTTCACGCTTCGATACATATTGTATAAACTACGGAAATATTCTCACAATACTATTTCATTTACAGATTAAAATCACAAGTAGACTGGATGAGATACATGAAAGAGGCTGCACTTGTTGTGAAAAAGCAGTAAAAACATGACACACTAACCTTCGTTTCTTCTCTTCGGAGTAAAGACATAAGAGAGTTAACGATAAGGTTACAGCTGGCACAGCGATATGTTGAATTCCTCTTCTGTCATTTTTATGACAACAAACACAACATCAAAACAGCAAAATGTCCACCTGTTCTGACATAGCGCCTCTAAGCGACTGTATTTTGTATTTCTGCCGCAGAGGCACTTGGGCCGAGCATGAGAGCTCTCTTGCGAGGGAAGAGAGAACTGTTATTGACCTCAGGCCGTTGTGGCGCGCATTCGAAAGGTCAAGTTCGATAATATTTCCGTAAAACATAACAAATTCAAGATATATTTCGAGTCATTCAACAAATTTTAATATAATTACAAATAAATATTTTTTTAAACGAATTATATATTTTAATAGCTCTTATTCATGGAAAAGATTATAAAACTTATATGTTTAGCCGTAACTTTGTGGAGTTCCATTTCTTAAAATGAATGATAAGAAAAATCCCTTTATTAAAAAGACTATTTTATTTAGGAGAAATAAGACCCGGCTTGAAATAGGACCTCATATTTCTGCTAAATAAAATAGTTTTTTACAAAACGATTTTTCTTATCATTAATTTTCAGAAAATATCATAAACTTATTGGAGGGTTTACTTGAGGTGCATAAAAAATTCGCATCACTTTAAATTTTCCACAAGTGTGAATCACTGGCCACACTGGTGAATCACGTTGAGCAATAAAAACTTGTTACTTATGCAGGTGATTCGATTATAAAAATTCAATGAAATTTATAGTTTCAAAAAGAAGAATTGATTGTTTGCCTAGGAATCATGTGGAGTGCATAAAAAGAATTCTTCAAAGTTCCAGAGGCTTTTTCTTAGCGTGGAATTGCGTTGGCCGCATGCCGATACCCTATGGGAGCGCATTGGAAGTTCACGTAAAAAAGTCAACTGTTGAGGTAGCGCGGAAACACATTAATGAACCTAAAAAGAAAAATTATGCCATTCTTCTTTAAAAGTTGTAATGCATTGGTGTAGAGATTTACGGCTAAGGGATTACGTTATGTATGAATCCAACAAGACGAACGACTTAGACGAATGATTCTCTCTCCCCTAGATAACGTGTCATATAGTTGCAGTACGCAGCCTTCCTTAGATAGGACTAGAGGGGAAAACAATTAAAAAATATATTCCATTGGGATTTCGATTTAAAGGACGAATGTCGTGATTCCAATATTAGATATTTTTACCGATGGTGGCGCGAAGCATAGAAATCTAAGTAAAATTACTTAAAAGATAAACATGGTTTTGATTTTTCACTTATGGATTAAATAAAATATGGGAATTTGTTAACCAAGTATTCGAAAAAGCGGAGCCTATTTTAGCTAACTTGGCGCAATCAACAATATAACGCTGAAAATTATAACTGCAAAAGACATTTTTAATCGACCAACCAAGCAAAATTTGCATCACAAAAATATAAACTAATTTTAAATATTGAACATTTGAAATAGCAAACACTATTCATCGCCAAACTAAATAATGGAAAGCATTTACGCGATATTTTTACTCCTAGATTTACTTAATTTTATATTGATAACAAAAACATTGAAATACATAAATTACTTACATTTAAATCGCGGTTATTTTATCAGTTAAGTTTGGAGAAGAACTCTATATCACCGTCAATAGTTAAGGTTGAAAAAGGATCCGGAATGTTTATCATCCATGTTTTAGACTATTTGCGTAATCATCTGAGCGTTCATATTATTTGTAGATCGCGTCACTTAGATAAGCCTGTATTTGAGGAACAGAAGAGAGGAAGTAACCTGCTCAGTCATCATCGATAACTTTCATTCAAAATTCTAAGAAATACCACATCATGAACAGCTCTAAGACAATGGAGGTGTGCTTTTTCTATGCATTTAAGAAAACACCTTAAATTTTATCTTTATTTTGGTAATTAAAAGTATTTGAACTATCGTTATTGCGAACTCATTAGTTTAAAAGTATCAATAGAAAGAGTAAATTTTGCATTGTAACTCATACATTTTTACTGAATATTAGCAAATGTTTTTTTCGGAATCCTTCCAGCATTGAATTGGTAAAATCTCGCAGACCGAAAGAATTGATTCTCTCTAAAAAAAGCCCCTCGATACACGCATGAGAAAGAATATTTTATTTTATGCTGCCGCTTTAATTATATTGGGATATTTGTTTATGAAAAATTTTTGAGTCTTCAGTATGACTTTGCGTCACTCGTAGAATAAGTTGAATATTATGTAGAGTTTAATGTCATAAATTGCTAGCTGATTCTGTCATACGAGGA
This sequence comes from Tanypteryx hageni, assembly GCA_028673005.1. Taxonomy (NCBI): domain Eukaryota; kingdom Metazoa; phylum Arthropoda; class Insecta; order Odonata; family Petaluridae; genus Tanypteryx; species Tanypteryx hageni. Next base: position 209,319,609 of record CM054113.1, on the reverse strand, counting down.
GATCATGTATGTATAGCTTACGAATAATACACTTAGCTATTATTATCCAAGTTGACATTACAAGCCGAATTTTATATCTACGAAGAAGAAAGCTAAAAGGCTTCCGAAAAAATAACCCTCAACAAAAACTCTATGGAAGTTTTACTTATATGAGAATAATGTTTATACAAACAAGTTTATAGGTTTCAACACTATTTTTTAGGAGGAGTGTTTCTACCTCAACCTAAACATAAATTCAGGATTAATTTTCGTCATTTTATCATTCAAAGAAGTTTTCAGCACTTTTTGAAGCAATAAATCTATCAGGTCTAAAACAATAGGAACGATTATTTGGACTTGGTTAGAGGTAATAGTACAGCATCATAACTGAGTTATTTTAATTTAAAATGTGTTATTAATAAATATCAATGGATTTGTACTCGGCGATGAATCAAAAATGACACATGGAATAAGCATTGAATTCGGATGGTTTAAAATTATTTTTATCAGAATAACTTCGAGAGGTTGTTATTGCTGCGACCTGAGCTTTGCGAGCATGACAAGGGCCTTCGTGGATCCCCGCTTTCTGGTGCAATTTCCCAGAAATATCGCATAACGATAGAAAAATCGAATTTTCTCCCAGAACCACCTTTTCGAAATACACTCGCGATAACGTAATGGCCAACCCACGTGAGACCTTGCCCTTACCTTGTGGAAATTCCAGAAAGATGAATGACGTCAATCAGGTTGGCGCAATCCACTTTTCCCCGCGGCAAAGAGACTCTTTGGCTGCCCTCTGACTAGTTCACCGAAGTATCGGAGACGTGATTCGCATGCACCACTTTAAAAACACAGCCACCGTGATGGAGGGACGGCTTTCACGATCCGTGAATGTCTCGTACGTTTCCGACGCTCCTTCGTATACGCAAGTCCTCTTAAAAATTTCGTTTTGCGATTACAGTATCGAGGTTAAGAAGGAAGGAAGAGGCTTGTGAGGGGCATCTGCTGTGAGGTATTAGTTTGAATGGCCCGTTTTTCCTCTTCCTCTTGCCCCCCCCTACCCTCCTCCTTCAAGTCCCCCCGCCCGCCCGCCTTTTCATCCTTCCCCTCTCTTCCCTCCTACGCCACTCCCTCCGCGCAAGCACGGACAATTGCTAGGCCACTGCGCATGCGGTATGCAGACCCGAGACGATGTTGGGTCTTGCGGGCTTCAAAACGAAAGGAGGAAACGGAAAGGCACAAAAGAACCACGGCCAATGGCCCTCAAGAGTTTGGGCACGGGTCTCGTGAAAGACCTATGACCCTCTCTCGTTCCAACAGATAGCGTAAACCAGGCAGGTCAAACTCGAAGAAGCATCAGGGCCGCATTAAAGCGATGGGTGTTACGGAAGAGCAGCATTAGGATTTCAGTTGTTTAATGAATGCCGCTGTTGGAAAAAATAGATTTTGTTCTAGATGGTTTGACGTCTGTTTTGCAAAAAAATAAAGAAACCGCGTTCTGTTGTAACCCAGTAACTAGGAAAAAATATTCTCTCCTTTTCACAAAAATAAAGTTTGGCATGCCTGGCGTAAACGGTAACTCTTAAAGTTTAATATGTACTTTTATTTTTGAACCGCAAATGACTTCTTTGAAGCGACGTTACATTTCTTTCATATAAGTCGCGTTAGCGGAAATGGGAATTTCGTAGAATTTTCTCACGAAATAATTACTCCAGTATCTCTACTTATTTATTATGGAGTAAATTATTACGCTAAATTATATCAGTGTTCTATGTACAAGGGCTCATTAGTTCGACAATAAGCGCTTTGTTCTTTCTTTGCTAATAGTAGAGGTAGGAAATGTTAAAATAATATTCTGCCGCAATACTTTTCTTTCAAACATCAGGCCATGATTTTTATTTGTTCTGACCTTCAGAAATAAAGGATTTTTATTGCAATTTTCTTATAAAACCTCAAGGAAGCGAAAAAGAAAATCTCCATGCAAGGCAATTTAGTCCGATATAAATTAAATATTTAATTCTGTCGTTTCTAGCAAAATCGCTTAAATTTTTTAAATCAAGGCGGCGATTTTTCCTATCATTTACGGAATGAAGTAGAAATGTCCTTGAAAAATATAACATAGGGAGTTAATTTTTTGATTGAACAAGTTAAAATTAAAAAAAAATATTTAATTTGATAAATCTGAGTCATATAGAATTAAATTTCATATACTTTTAGAAAAAGTTCCTTGAATAATGATTGGTTTTGACAGAGATAGAAGTGTTTCAGTGTATTTGTCAGAAGAAACGACAATTCTCAAGTAACGAACGGTTTTGCATAGGTATTGGACCTTATCAAATTATCGTAAAGCAACATATCCTGGTAAAATTTACCGACATTTACGATCGAAAAATTGTATTTAATATTAAAAGGCGCAAAAGATATTGAAAACAGAGAGAATTCACGTAAACGAGGTAAAAAGCTTCCCTCTGCCGAAGTACTAGAGTGAAAGAAGAACAACTGTATTTGACATGGACTTTTTAAATAAGGACTTCAAAGAGCTTATTCCGGATTTGTAACTTTAAAGTACGCACAAAGAATGTAAAATCGTAATTCCAACATTTAAAAAAATAATTAAGACATTTTAGTTTACACGGTGTAGCAACAAATATTAAGCAACCAATTACCACGAACCGACACAACCTCTAATAATTTTCCAAATGTGGCATCCTGATGATAAGAAAACCAACGTATCCGATATTTTTCAGCAATTTTAAATAAAAATTTAGGTTAAGGTTTCCCGTGCGGTTTTAGTGTGAAAATATTTCAAAACTCAGACGCTAAAGGCAAACATATGCTGCCCACAATATTTTATCCGAGTTAAATTCCCTAGAATTAATTTTTCTGGTCTCGGGGAAAAATTCTGGCGCTCCAAGTAATGCGGTATTTTTTATAAAATATGTATCAAATGAAGTTGTTCCTAGGGCCACAGTTGTCTTTAAAAAAATAAGCACGCTTCACGAATACAAATTATAGGAATTATTTTTATAACCGCTTACAATTAGTGGGAAGTATTAGTTATTTATGATCTTTAATAACGAATGAATGTCATTTATCATAAAGATAACTTCGATGTCTATTAGAGTAATTTTCATCATTACTTGGATTCAAGCCATAAGGTGAGTTCCGTATTTCATTTTTGGAATTTGGAATTAATAAATGCCAATATTTTCGTTATCTAAGTCACTATGTCCTATTAGTATGAAAAATAAAAACACGAAAACCCCTTCAGAGCAACCAAAATTTTCCGGTTATTGAGAGCTATAACATATTATAACCACACGATTCTCTCGCAGATTATAATCACCGAATTAACATTAGCGGTCAAAATATCCAGTGACAAGAACTTATTTTTAATCACCTCAGCAGCAGTCTTCCGGATATTTTTATGTCGTTTTGACGCGTAGGTTTCACGTAACTCCTGGTAATAAACACAAAAGCTGCCTCGGCAACTGCTCATGACTGCTGATCTCATGCTATTGTACGTTAGATTTCATTACGATGCTCCGAGCGAGCGAACATTGATGCACATAACAGCGTAGAATATATATTTCTGGATAGGTGGGGTTCTGTATAGATAAAATTTAAAATGAATGATAAATTTAAATAAGCATTGCCTTTATAAAGATAATACCGTTCACTCCAATAGCCACAAAATTGATTAATAAATTATATGCATATTTCAAATAAATTCTAATAAAAACTTTTTATTCGAACCTACGGTTAGTGAGTAACCATTGCCAACAGATAAGCTGTTTTGTCATACAATATATTCAACCGTTTTATGCATATATGAATTATTTGGGGCATTTGCTTAGTTCAAGCCATTGGAAGAACTCGATAATGTTTTTTATTATATTTTATTCTTCAAGTTAATTTAGTGAAGCAGTGTTGTGAGAGCGATGAAAATTTCAATAGAGACAATTTTAATGAAATGCTTCCTCTCTAATGATGTGCCGCCCAAATGTGGGACTGAGGTATTAGGGGTCACAGAGAGAACTGGAACTTTTATAAAAATATCTTTTAAAGATCCATTAATAATAATAAAAATCCAATAGAAACACACTCGTTAAGGGTCTCTCTCTCTCTCGTATATTTACATAATTTAAAAATATTTATCATCGTATTATCTTCGAAATAAAAGAACCAGCGACTATATCAGTATATCTTTGGTACAATTTTCTAGAGTAAGTCTGCCGATGAATTAGGTGAAATGGGAAAATAGGCCACATTCTCACGAAGGTCACTATATATTATATTGTTTTTCTTCGCCATTTCAGAGAGAATTGCATCCATACCAGTAACGGATTCATACTCGGCGATGAAATATATATTTATGAAAAAAATATAAAATACTAGTTTCTTTACAAGAAACATTAATTTCCTAATTATAAGTTAATATAAAGATAATAATATTTACAGATAAATGTGGACGTCCGCCGTGGAGTTATGAATGCGGCCTATTCTGTGATAAATTACGAGTAAAATAAAAAATAAATCACACCCCTATGTTGAAAAATAATTTTTTTATTGAATATTACAGATGATATTTAAAATCAGTGTTTCAAGAAAATTGAAGCCAAATTCACGACGTTAAAAATAAGTTTTACTCGTATTTCACTTATGAATATAATTCCTCGATATAATTACTCTTAATAAACCAGAGAATCGTTTCATACACTTTTCTAGAAATCGATATTTTCTATCCTTCTTCACAAAAATGCTGATATCTCCGAAACTAGAATCGACAAAGTGAGCCCTTCTTTGGTGGGCGCCCACAAATAATGATAAAAACTCAGAATGTATATTTAAATTTTTAATCAGCTTTGAACAAATTTTCATTCGAAAATTTCACCATAAGTTGAAGAAAACTTACTCTTTTCCAGGCAGTTAATGAGAAAAAAATATGTAATAATGTTAGTTATAATTTCAATATATTTTACTAGAATTGATTTTGCGTTTCGTTAAAAGATTGAATGCATGGTCAACGTTTTGTTATGGCATATTTTTTATAATCAAAACCAAAGCATTAAGATGCGTGTAAAACCTTTATGTGCAGTTCTAAGGTAAGAGTTTAAGATGAGGTTGTATGATATTTTTAAAAGAAAGCTTTAGCGATGATGTCGAGCCTTGAACATCGGAACGATAAGTCTAATTACACCAATTTCATCCAAATGTCTTACCTGAATTGTACATCTTCAAGCTTTGGTACATTTCTTTAATAATTGGTACTGCGTGACACTCCAGAGGCAATTTTAGAATTTAAGAAAACCAGCATTAACATTGGAACTATATGATTCACTGATATTATTTTTTGAGACTCGTAGCCCGTAAAATATAATTTGGTTTTATCATGATATATACCCACCAGGTGAAATAAAACTCCGCCGAGGGTCAAAACTTACTTTTCTCCTTTCATTCAATATTCGCATAAACGAGCTTAAATAAAATACTCCTTTCCATGATAGTGAGATCAGATAATTCCCACCGAGAATCATATTTCGCCTGAAAATCAGCGAAATCCTGCACATTGCAATGAAAACTTTCACGGACTCGTGCGTTATAACGCGAAGAACAAGGAGAATGTCATAAATAACAAGTTTAGAACCGACAGATAACGCGACTCCGTTTCGCTCGTCCAGTTCTCGATCCGCGTCGTCATGGAAGCATCAACCGAGTGAAAGTTGCGTCGTCAGGCGCTGGTACGGCTCTCAGCCTCTCGCTGATTTAATTCAGGGCAAGGAGAGAGAGAAAAGGGAATGGAAAAGGGGTCGCTTGGGAGAGAAAGAGAGAGAGAGGGTGGAAGGTAAAAGAGAGAAAGAGAAGAGGAGAAATGGGAAAGGGTTGAGGAAGATCAAGTGCTGGTGGAGGCGTGGGAAGAGGAGCGAGGGAATGGTTGAAGTGTTATGATGGGAATGCAAGGAGAAAGGAAAGGGATAGGGGACAGAAGAGGATAATTCTTTATCAAGTCGCCTTAGAGCAGAGGTCCGCAACCTGTGCTCGTGAGCAACGCCGTGCTCTTTGTCAGTCTTACGATGCTTAAAATCGCTTTTCCTAGTACCAGTAATCTAATTCGTTCGTCTATTTTCTAACTAAACGTACGAAAGAACATTTTTAATAACTACGACGTTGGTTTCATTTAATTAATGATCATTCCTATTTTTTGTATTCCTATATAAGGTTCGATTGTGGGCATGTGTGTGTCAAGGAAAATAAAGAGATAGAAAGACAGGTGCGATAGAAAAATTGTGAATTTTGTTGGGTTGGGTTGAATGAGGGAGGCAAACGACAAAGGAACTGGAGGAGTAGGGTAAGGCCCGCACCATATGTCTTATGGTGTTCCCTTCATGTTCCTTGGAATTAATTGGATGACGTCAGATATCCAAAAAATGCGAGGACTGGAAGTTCGACGTATCTAAAGTCAAAATCATAATAAGCCAAAACATATGAAATATATTATATGAAAATTCCTCACCGTCCCAAAGCGCTAATTTACGCTGAAAACTTTTCATCGTTCATTAATCACGGCAACTTTATCCGCGAACGTTACCCCGTAATCGCGCCGTTGCCGTAGGCGATCATTCAATTTGGAGCGCACAGCCCGAAAAAAAATTGATTTGCTCCGTAAATTGGCCGGCATGGTGAATATGGGCGTGGTGGTGGGGCATATGACGGGAGAACCTGACGGATTGAGGATGGAGGGGAGGGGAAAGAGGGAGTTAGGCAGGGGAGAGAGAGAGGTAGGGAGGGGAAAGAGGGAGTTAGGCAGGGGAGAGAGAGAGGTAGGGAGGGGAAAGAGGGAGTTAGGCAGGGGAGAGAGAGAGGTAGGGAGGGGAAAGAGGGAGTTAGGGAGAGAGGGAGGTAGGGAGGGGAAAGAGGGAGGTAGGGAGGGGAAAGAGGGAGGTAGGGAGGGGAGAGAGGGAGGTAGGGAGGGGAAAGAGGGAGGTAGGGAGAGGAAAGAGGGAGGTAGGGAGGGGAAAGAGGGAGGTAGGGAGGGGGGGCGTGGTGCCGGATGGAAAGGGGGAGGGAGAAGAGGTCAGAGAAAGGAGATGATGATTCCAAGTGGATTGGGAGTAAGCAGGATGAGGACGGGATGGATGGAAAAGGGGACGATAGGGTGGGAATAGGGGGAGGGGAGAGAAGGGGTGAGAAGGGAATGGTTGGGGGAGTGGAAAAAGGGTGCGGGGGAGGGAGGGAATGACGGGATAAAGGATAACGACGGAAGAGAGCGAAAGGAAGGAATTTGTCTTCATTAGGGCGATTCCTTGCCAGCGTCGTCCATACCAGAAGCTAAGCCCTATTCAGGTAAAATATTAGGGTTAATATATCCCGGCGAGGGAAAAAAGGGGAATATGGTAAAATGATTATAGAACTGTAAATCCATAAATCGATCCCGAGAGAAGGGGTTTTGCGGAAGGAATGAGAGGGAGTGGGAGAGGATGAGAAAGAGCTCCCTCTGGAGGGGCTCGAAAACAAAGGAGTGTGAGGGAGAGAGCGAAGAGAAGGGATAGGGAGAAGAGGGAGAGATGAAACGAAGCGGAGTGGGTTTCGCATATTTATGAACACTCCGCCTAGAACGGAAGAAGTGTTTTTTCTCTTTCCCTGCCTACTGCCAATCCGGAATCGCATCGCGAAGTGAGCCCCGGTATCATTTAAGAAGCCGAGTATAATACGTGGCAAAAGTTACGTAACGTGTGCGGAGGCTCCTCTGGAATGCATGGCGTTCTGGCAACAAAGGCATCCGAGTTTAAAATCAATGTCCCCAGTGCCTCGGGGCGTACAAAAGCACTCGGAGTTGATGCACACATTACGCTTCGAAGCAGGTGACGTCAATGCCCCGATTACAGTTTCTGTAAAATCTCCCGATAAAAAAATGACGCGGAAATCATCTTAAAAACTCGCGGAAACGCCAAGACGTGTATCCTGCTCGACACAGCGTGTGGCTCTTCAAGTTTTGCTGTTTTTTAAATGTAGTCACAGATGGAAAAAACGTACGTTTTCCTTTCAACTTAATTTTTTAAACGGCAGAACGTTTTTGCAGTTTGAAGTCTTTTTTGAATTACTTTAAGATGATATGCACATAGTCAAACGCAGGAAAATAAGACATTTTCTATGATCTAGGTAGGCAAATGCGCGATAAGGCAATCGCATATGTTTCGCCATTTTTGCAAGGTGGCGTTCTTTAACGATTTTATATTATCCTTCGAAGAGATTTTATGTTATTTTCATTCAATATAGTCGATTAATTCCTCCAAAAAACATTTCTCATTTCTTTTCCTATGAAATAGCAGCATGAATTTTAAAGAGATTCCGACAAAATGACGTAGTCCGCGATTAATGAGATTAATGTGTTTTGAATTGGAATTGCCCGTCTAAAGTAAAAATTGATGAAAAACGGAAATGGAACAACCGATTTAAAACCTATAAAAAGGGCATTTTCTCCAATTTCAAAAATCGGGACTTGTCAGCGTGTTGGCAACAAGTGTTCGGGACGTGGGACAGAACCTTCTCTGTGAAAACGCGTCGTCTTTCGCTGGAAGCGTTCATCACCAATTAGAGGGAAAGGAGGGTCGATTCAGGGAGTCCGAAAATTAAACGAGAAAACGCGGATCGAATAATTAATTTCCTATCCGAGTCCAGTAGCTTTCTTGTAGTATCTTCCAAAAACAAAATGTGTCAAATTTAATGTAGACAGGCGAGAAACATCTTTTTGGGTATAAAAACTCGTTATTGATTTTACAGTTTCCACTCGGTTCGCTTTTATCTCGCTCCGTTGTTTATTTTATAATGCAATCCTATGGCTTTTCGTACAAAATTTAATTTTGTGTCATATTCGAATGAAAGCAAATGATAAACATCTTTTTACGTTTTTAACAGCGCGTTATTGATTTTACGGGGTTTCCACTCGGCTTTCTCGCTGCTCCCAACAATGTTTATTTTATGAAGTAATCTTATGACCTTCATTAAAAATTTCAGTTTTGGTTTTAGTGCTAATTAAAAATTGAACTTACCTATTAAGTGTTGAAATTTTTAAAAGTTTAGTTTTGACATCAGCAGCCTCTCGCAATCGAGATCGCCGGTTAAAAAAATATTAGAAGTTTATGACGTGATGGTGTGAACGAGAAAGTAGCCGGCGGTACCACCTTTCTTCGTGTTTGCACACCGAATACGTTTCTGAATTTCAATTCTCGTCACTCGAATGGAAAATGAAAACAGGATGACCCGAAATGATGAACTTAACATGGGATATGGCTAACTTCCGCAAGATACGAGATTTCGGCTGGATCGATATAGACCAAGGATGGGGAAGCGTCGCCCATAAATATTCATCCAAAAATGCTTTTACGCCAAGTACCTCCGTGGAACTTCTTGTCTATGCGAATTTGAATTTCTAAAGATAATTCTTCCGCGGCGATACACGCTTAAACTTTTCTAGAGCATCTCCAGTTTTGCTTTCACCGAATAGCGAATTGAAAAATGTAACGTTTTGTCTCGCAAAGCGCCACTTTTCCTCCGCGTTCGTCGCACAATTAATCGCCCGTGTCGATCGCGATTATGACTTTCCCTCGAACTCGTCGATGTCCGCGAGAAAGAAAGAGGGAAAATTACTGTCATTAAAGGAAGACAACTTCCGAAATAAGGGACGCCAGAAGCAGGGCGGTAAGTAAGGCAGAAGGGAAAATGAAATTCCGCTCCGTCATGCGGGAGGAAAAACCATGCTAATTTTTTCGAGATAACGACCTCTCTTGCGACGCATTGAGACCGGAACGAGTTAAATCGTAACGCGATAACGCATCTCATTCTTCTTCGGCGGGTGGGTAATTTTACCGCTGTTTCCTCCGAAAAAAAACTAAAAAATTACGGCGCGAGTCCCGAAGCGATGTTTCCGTCATGGCGATTTCCTCCGCCATCGCCGTGATCTCCTAGAGAGAGATAGAGAGAGACCTAGGGCGGTGGAAAACCCAATCCCGTAGTCCAAATCGATCAGCTATTCCCGGTATCTCACGAGGGACGTCGTTGGGTCAAAGGGAACGAGAAGTGGTTTCGTGCCAATCCAAAGGAGTTTAAGTTTTAATAGGATCGCTCGATATTAGGTGGTCGAGGCAATTCCGCCGGAGCCATAAGAGTGAGAAACGGACGAGGACGCTTTTGGGGAAACGGGCAAAGCGACCTCGCTCTAAAGGTTCTGCTTACGAACGCAATTCTCGGGCGCTAATTTGAAACGATCGTGCGCTCTTTATCGAAGCAATCACCTCGGACGAAGCCATACCCTTAATGAGACACAGTTCGTGGGCCATGAAAAAGTTATTATGCCTTGAAATTACGCCTCTTTTCAGAAATGTGGATCGTCAGATGTTATAGTTAAAGAATTCGATTCAATTTTACTTTTATCGAGTCTTTGTGAAAATTATTGGAATTGATCTGAGACAGCGGTTCCAAAACGTTTTCGCATCGTGAACCTCGAGCTTAATACATTTTTGTCACCAACTCCTAAAATATTGTCCTGATAACACCCTGTGATGTGACGTATTTTAATTTATTAAAATATTTTCAAAATTACTTTTTATTCATTAATTTAATAGTACTGTGCTAATTATCGAGCACTACTTCTTCTTACACTTAAACGCATTTCATTGAAACAGAGAAAGCCATCACGTGTAGAGGCGGCCATGAGCAGTGACGCAGCCACTGGGGGAGGGGCTAATGGGGCTGAAGCCCCCCAGATGCAAATACTTTTTTTTTCAATTAATGGCTAATTTTCACTGTATTATATTGACCAATTACCACGAAAGCACGATAGTTTAAGGAACTTAACATACAATATTTTAATATAATTTAAGAGTTGATTGCTTATTGAGTTGTTAGTCATTTCTCGTCGTAACGGAAATCCAGTAACGATTTAAAATGCATCAGGCCATCAGATTCATATAAACGAGTGTCCCACTGCGCATTCCCAATAATCGCGATACTATCGCCAGCGGATGGCACAGCTTAGAATAAATGCACACATTATTAGGAGTACTTTGATTCTCTTTTACAAGAATCTAAAACTACAACCCTAAAAATTAGTGGCACTCAAAAAATAACTCTTCAAGACTACTTCTTCGTTTCATTGAAGAAAAAACTGATGGTGTCATTACGAATACACAAGCCAGTATAAGTGAAAGCAGTTCAACTACAATTCCGCCGACCACATCCTCGACGTCTACATCTGTAAACCTGGCATCTGCACCAGTGGATTGTGAAACTGTAAGTCACATGGATATTTCGTTATTTAAGAATAAATCTTTATGTGTCAAAGAAAAAATGGAAGTATTGTTAAATGTATGGGTCCCAGATGTTAGCTTTCGTTTTCCAGTGATGAATTATGGTAAACAAAACAGGAAGTTTTGTTACTCGTGGCTTTCAAAATACACATGGCTTGCATATTCAAAAGCGGAAGACGGAGCTTTCTGCAAAATTTGTGTTTTATTTGCTGCAAAAGAATTAGGAATAAACGCGTCCCAGTTAACAGGCCAACTTGTGAACGTAGCGTTTAGACATTGGAAGAGAGCTACCGAGCGCTTCGACAATCACGGAACATTAGAATACCACAAAGAATCCGTGTTGAGTTCTAATAATTTTCTGAACGTCATGTCTGGAAAAGCTGTACGTACTGACAAGTTTCTTGATCAAGCCAAAATGAATCAGGCAGCAGAAAATCAGGAGAAAGTAACTCTATCATAAAAACAGTTATACTATGCGATAGGCAAGGAATACCACTACGAGGGCACAGAGATTCCGGAAATTTTGATGCAAATGAAGAACCTCCTGGAAATGAAGGCAATTTCCGAGCTTTATTACGTGCCCGGATTGAAGCTAAAACACAGAATCATGTGGTCGTAATGCAACTTATATCAGCTGGCAGATTCAAAACAAAATTATTGAATCATGTGATGTCATAATTAAGCGTAAAATAGCTGAGGAAGTTAATTCTGCTAAATTTTTCACTATATTAGCAGATGAAACTACAGATATATCGAATATAGAACAATTTTCATTTTGTGTTCGTTACGTCAAAGTCGATACAGACACTGGCGAACATAAGATATGTGAGCAATTTCCTCAATTTATGCCCTTAGAATCCACCACAGGTTTATACCTAGCCAAAAAAGCATACAAGGACTAGAAGAATGTCACATTGAGACACAATTTTTGCGTGGGCAAGGATATGATGGTGCCGCATCGATGAGCGGAAAATTTAAAGCAGCGCAGGCTTGTATTGCAGAAAAATATCCAACCGCTCTTTATTTTCACTGTGTATCCCATAGTTTGAACTTGGCCATTTCTAATTCAGCAGAAGTTCCGGCCATAGGACATTGTTTTGGAACAGTTGAAAAAATTTATGTATTTTTTTAACAACTCGAAGAGACAACTCCTTCTGCAAAAACACATTGATGAAGTGACACCATCCCAATCCAGAAAACTCAAGCAACTTTGTCACACCAGATGGGTGGAAAGGCATGATGCTATTTTAACCATAGCCGACTTGTTATTGCCAATAACCAGCGCGCTCGAAGAGATAATGAACACATGGGAGGAAAAAGAAGCATCGTCTGGCGCTTATGTTCTGCTGAATTCCATTAAACATTCGGACTTCGTTATTGCTTTATTGAGTGTAGAGAAACTACTTAGCTACACTGTCTACCTGAGCAAAATCCTCCAACGTCCAGATACAGAACTTGGATCTGCTATTGAGCAAGCTCAAAATGTTATTGAACTTATCACCAGCATTAGAACTAACGCGGACTCTGAGTTTGGAAAATTATTTCAAGAAGCTTTAAAAAGAAGCGAAGATTTAGGGTTTTCTGTCAGTGGACCGAGGATATCAGCAAGGCAAGCTCATCGTTGTAATATTACCATCCACCAATGAGGAATAGTATTATAGGCATGCAATATTTATACCTTGGGTAGATTTATTCGTGAATAATATGCCCGAAAGATTTACGAAGCACAAAAATGTCATGAAGAACTTTTTGTCACTTTTGCCCACAGGAAACCTCGGGGAAAAAAAGAGTACATCGAGTTAGCTATATTTTTACCAGGACGATCTTGGTCAGTGCAGTAAAGCCATACTTGAAGCTGAATTACAACTATGGCACTTAAATTTCAAAGGAAAAAACACTCCAAATAGTGCTATAGAAGCCCTAAATTGTTGTAAACAACACGCATTTCCCAATGTGTACAAGTTGCTGACAATCTTTTGCACGTTGCCTGTTTCTACAAGCACTACAGAACGTTCCTTTTCAACGCTCCGTCGAATTAAATCTTTCTACGAAATACAATAAATGAAAACAGATTGAATGGTTTGGCCAATCTTAATATCCACCGGGAAATTGCGGTAACAGGTCAAGAAGTCATCAAAGATCTGCAGCTCAGAGGTCCTCGTTGGCTAAACTTCCAGTTGTAATTACTGGTAAGTTAATTATGGATTTAAAAAATGGAATAAAATGCTTTATATTGTGGCTTGTTTAAAAATTTAATGACCAACCTGTATTAATATGATGGGATGGATAAGACAATAATAATAATAATAATAAAAGAACTACCAGAAGTACATAATAAAGAATAGACAAATTCAAGATGACAGATGCCGAATATGTAGAGAACACCCGGAAACTATACAGCACATTACAGGAGCATGCACCGGACTAACACAGACTGACTATTTACACCGTCACAATCAAGCCGCAAATATTATACATAAAAAACTGGCTCTAAAATATAAATTAATAGAAGACAACACGCCCTACTATAAATACAAACCTAAACCAGTTCTGGAATCTGATGCATTTAAGTTATACTATGACCACTCAATAATTACGGACAAAACTATACACCGACTGAAAATCATATTATTTAAAAAACGATTTCTTTGATTTTTTTAGCATCTTATGATTTTTTAGCGCCCACCAGATTGAAATCCTGGCTGCGCCACTTGCCATAAGGATGGGCAAATGGGACAATCACCAGGGGCCCCACACATTGGGGGTCTGTAAAATTTTGCAAAACAATTTTGGAGAAGTTTTAGAAAGGGAAGGGCTTAAATTACACAGACTGAATGTATTGTTATGAATACCACACTAAGATACTTTCATTTCAGCTACATGGGTAGAAATTTAAATGAGAAATGAACAGCTTTTGCAGAATTATATGCCTTTAAAGAACAAATGATATTTGCAAAATATTTTGAGCAAAAAAGCTTGTGTTAATGTTATAATTGCAAGATAGCCATAAACCTATGCGCAATACATTTATTAATTAATAGATAATTACTCGGGCTTTGCCTCGGGATTTGCCTCGGGCTTAGAGTTTCAAATTTTTCATGCACATAGCACTCGCTAATATTTTCATTCAAACTCAAGGTACTCTCAAGGTAAGTGACCAATATTCCGCTTTAATTGATGTGAACTAATTAAATATAGACTCAAATTTGATACTTCCCTCCCTCCCAAGAAATCAAAGTTCATCAAAATCGGTTGCTGAGAAATCTAAAAAAAAAACGAAATTTGGACCCCTCGACTCCATGGGCCGATTTGAATTATATTTGGCACTGCAACTGTCATGATCAACCTGAAGCCGCATAATAGATCTGGAGATAATCTGGAAGATATATTCAGAATGTTAGGAACTTGTAAATAAAATTATGAAAAAAGATAAACTTCTAATTATCACTCGATGGTTGAGAAAATGTAAAACTCGTTCACGCCTTTTCTTAATTGCTCGAAAATGTACCTCACCAAAACATTGATATTAGGAAAGGTTTCGACGAAATCGGTCAATTCGTTCCCGAGATATATAAAAAAATCGAAATTTAGACCTGCCCTTACATTATGACCTTTCGACCCTGTGGACCGATTGCGTGCATTTTCGACTCGATAATGTGTATCATCAAAACATTGATATTAGTGGAGAATTCATCAAAATCGGCCGATTGGTTGCTGAGATATCTTATAAAGCCCGACATTTGGACCGACCGTCCATGCGGATCCCTTGGGCCTCCGTGGGCCCATTTGAATTATTTTTAGCATTGTAACTGTCATGATCAACCTAAAGCTGCTCCCAAATTTTGAAGCGCCTACGTTTATTTTCTGAAGAGTTACGACTGCCACAGGCACACACGCATGCACACAGCTTCTTTTATTATTATTATAGATAGCTATTTATTAATGTTACTCGGCCTAAGAGGTAGGAAAGTATCTATATTGCCTCCAATACATCGATTTGATATTTTATATACTGCCATATTCCTTTAAATTAAAAACAACATATAAAAACCTTCCGTCACACATTTTTGGCGAACCCCTTGAAACACTGGGAAATACTGCTCTAAGTGATTTTAAATTTTGCAAAGAAGTAAATATAATTTTTCAAATTTTCTCTTTCCATTTTCTTTTAAAGATTATACTGACGGCTTAATTTTTTAATTTCATCATGGGTAACAACAATTATAAGAAGTATTAGTCAATATTCTCGCTGCAGGAGGATGAGGATGTTTTTCACTCAAGGTTTTAAAAGCCTCACTTCCTTCCTTAAAGAGAAGGATAATCTGACTGCAAAAATTTCTCAAAATAATTTTTTCCTGATCTTTCTAAGAATTTAAACGCATAACAAATGATAGAGTAAGAATTTTAACCGCCTTAGAGGTGATTGGAAATTCCATAATTTTATTGAAAGAGCGTTAAGTTTTGCAAAAATAACTTACATTCATAAAGAAAACGTGCTTCTCCCGTGGAAAATTCATATTCTGCCAGATAAATTTCAAAAAGCCAAATGCAAAAATGAAGTAAAGTGACGAATAAAATATTGCAGAGCTTTTTAAATATTTCATTCATTTAAGCAAAGAATTGAAATAGCACTTCTGTAAACAAAATTATCTTCCCGGATTTCCTTCGTTTACTTGTAACGATTTCAACTCGAACATGAACGTCGGAAACTTTTATATTTTGGGCCATTTAACCTTCAACCTTGAACAAGAATGTACTGACATTGCAACGGAAACCACTAAAGACTACATCAATATTTACGGAATCAATCAAAGATTCTAGCGAAGCCATCTTATTCCTGTGTTTTGACGTATTTCGTGATGCTTAATCTCTTTAAATAATTCAACGGAAATTTTTAACTTCGCGATCGATTAACGGTTCCGACGCATTCCGCACGTAACGTGCCGCAGGAAAAAGACCACAATATCCTCATTCCGAGTTTCCCCAGACAAGAGCTCTTTCCGCACATGACTCTGAGATCTTCGAGAGAAGGGAACGGGATATATACTATAACGCGGGAGAGAGGGATATATACGTGCCGAGACAGGTATTCCGTATGTCGGGCATGGGAAAATGCGAGCAACGCATTGCCTCCGATTTCCTTCCGGAGAAGATCAGAGAGGATGTGACGAGGAAGAGAGAGAGAGATGGAGGGAGAAAGAGAGCGAAAGGGAGAGGGGGAGAGTTGAGGGAAAGGGGGATGAGGAAGACGGCGAGGGCGCCTCGTGGTAGCGTCCAATGCTTGAGTGTGCCTGTGTGTGCATTTCTAGGAGAAAGTCTCGGGGAAAGTTAAAATGGGCGCTGTGAAAATTCTTGTTAGGAGGGAAGGTGCATAGAGGAGAATGAAGAGGGAAGTATAAGGAAGCGGGAAATTTAGTAGGAGGGAAAGGGAGGAGCGAGAGGAGAGAGAGAGGAGAAAGAACTCTTATTCCCTTGAAACGCGCGGCGTATTTATCGGTAAGATGGATTCTCCACCCTCCTTCCCCTCCCCAATCTCTTTCTCCCATCTTTCGCCCTTCCGAAATAATGAAATCACGACGCGAGGCGGGAAAAGTGGGATGGTAGGAGAGAGAGAGAGGAAAAAAGACGACCATGGCTACGGTAGGCCATATGTCCGTTTTTTCCGGGGCAGTCCCGGATTATGGCAGGTCGCTCCGGCGTCCACATCGGTTAGTCAAATTCGAATTTTGTGACATCATAAGATTTTTCGATAAATATTTAAGGAAATGATATTCATACTGCATAACATATACAGCCAAAACCCGATTTAGTGCCACCGTTTGTCCATCTCTGACATTGGCGTTAAAACGGGGGTGGCGGTGAATCGAGGTATGCTTGCTATATGTAATCATAGGATGGAAGTTGTGTTCACAACGATTCATGGGCGGTATGCGGGGGTGGCACCTTATAAGGGGGCGCTAGATCGGGTTGAGACTGTATCAATTTTACTGTATAGAATACGTAAATATGTAACAAAAAGGCTGAAAATCGCGTATCGTTCAGGTTTTTCATTCTAGGAGCATCTCATTTCCCGTTCCTTTTTTTAGAAAAAGTCATGTCCCGGTTTTTCTACGTTAGAATCCGGTCAACCTAGGCTACAATGAGGAGACTGGAGGGAAGGAGAGCTAGAGAAGGGAGTGGGAGAGAGGAAAATACAAATGATGTGGCGCGTCACCCGAGCGAACGACATCAAACGGCGGAACTCAACCCTTTCGGACCGTGGGCGGGAAAAAGGGTTGAAGGGATCGAACGAGATGGGGTAACTCGGGAGGGGAATGGAAAACGTCTGACCCTTACTTCGAAATCGAATTTTTTAAAAACATCCTTCGGTTCGATCGCTCCCGAAGAGGAAAAAAATTCAATTTCCAGGCGTTTAATCTTCAAAATTCGGCAAAGCTGGATGGGAGCTATCGTGAATGGAGCGAAGAAGAGAGGAGAATGAGAGAGAGTTCAGATCGACGGAACGAACGTGATCCGATAATCGAATGAGCGTCTAATCGACCGCGAGAGTGACGGTGAATTTTTTACTTAATTGGAACCTATAAAAGACTGAGCAAGAGCGTAACAAGTTTCACTTAATTACGGCCGAAGGCAAAAAAATAAACACGAAAAGATGATGCGGACGAAATTTTTCGCCAAGTTAAATTTATATAATTAGACGGCTTTAAAAAAAACAAGAAATAAAAGAAACTTTTTAAAGCGTGTAGTTCCACTTGAAATATTGACACCAGTTAACCTCTTTTCTTTGAAGATTAGCTCTCCTGATAAAGGACCTAGTGCCTGGCAGATGAAGCGATGTCTCTTTGATATTTAAGTTTGTCACGTACGCGGTATGGTAGCGTTTTGTTTTTTTCTGCCATTTATTCAAGTGATGTTTTTAATTCAGCAGGAGAAAGCGACTCGGTTCATGATAGATTTCAGATTGCCGTGTTTCTGACTGTCGGGGTCAAACTATATTTGGAAAAGGAAAACTCTCCTTTGTTTCCGCCAAATGTCAAAATTTACATTTCTTTCATTCCTGCATTGTTAGGATTGACGAAACTTTACGTGTTGTTACCCCACATCAAAATTATTCCTGTTAAATGCGTTAAGAATCTCGGCTCGACACATCTGCTCGGATTATTTCAAACAGTTTTGTATGAACTAGGCAAAATACTCGTGCTGGATTTAGCCTTCGCACAATGCCCTCATTCTATGATGTTTTTTCGGGTGTAGCCAAAAGACGAAAAAGTGAGTGCTCTATAAACAACTTTTGGCCTTCATCTGTGAGAAATTATGCATGAGAAATAAATTTACTCTCAAGAAAAGTTCAATAAATGCCAGTAAAATTAGGAAAGGTCATGCATAATGGATGATTGCAGAGAGGAAGAAAAAGGCAGAGGGAAGGAGAGTAAGAGAGAGAGAGAGTGAAATGGAGAGGGGGAAATAGAGATGTAGAAGGAGATAGAAAGATAGTTAGATAGTTAAATCGGAGCTACTAGAGCACAGAGTCATGCAGTGGAGAAAGCGCTCGTGAACAAGGGAAATAGTTGGCTTAGGATTTAATTGACATTTTCAGCATGTGCTTGCCATCTGATGATTTGATTTGCAAATAAATGATTTAGAAATTTCAGTAATTGGTCGTTGGATAATTCGGTATCTTTGTTTATATGTTTACAACATGCATTCAAGGTATGATGCATTCAATACGACAAATATTTGATTAATAATTATCTATTTAATTTGCGCCAGAACAAAATGTTTTTCGCTTTACCAATGGGAATTATAAACAAATTTCACTCCAAATGAATAAACTGAATTTTGACCTTATAAATCATACACGTGTTGTTTTCATCTCTAAAATATTGTTCAGTGAATATTTTTTCCAGCCAAAGTAATTCAACCAGTGGCGAGGAATTAATTTTTAGGATTCTGCGTCTGTTGAAAATAATTGTTTATAAACCGTAGAGAAAATCAAATCTCGCTTAAGATAATTTTTGCTTTCAAACCCCCACTGCAAAAAATCATTACAAGTGACGGCAGCGAAAAATTTCCAAGCATTATAAGACGCACCCTTCGCGTGCGTGGAGAATATGGCAAACTATATAACGTTAAACGATGAGACATTTTTACGAGCCTCTTGTGAGATTGTGTCAAGCAGCAGAGGAGTCAATGTCAGAGAGAAGATGGCGACGGCGAAGAGAAAGGGAGAGGTGGAGGGATGGAGAGAGGACAATTAGAAGGAGGAGGGGGAAGCAGCCTCGACCCGAGTGAAAGGGAAAAGGGCGCTGTTTACAGTCTCTTTTGCGTTATCGAATACTATGACGGTGACATCCCACGCAAGATGCGCGGAGGAAAGCGGATGGAATGAAAATACGTCGAGAGATGAGAGAGAGAGAGAGAGAGGACTGCGGAGAGTTGGGGAGGACGAAGAAGAAAAATTGGAAGGACCAAGAGAAGAGTAGGGGAAAATGTCAGCGGAGAAAGACGGAAAGGAATGATTGATGGAAGGAGAATTGATAAAAACCCTTTATCGAGGGAATAGAGGACCGCGTAATGGACAGAGCAGGGGATCGTTCCCCTTTACTCGTCAAAGACCCACGAATACCGTCGAGAGCAATGCCCTTGCCATCAATCTACGGTGATCTACCTCCCCCTCCTTCCCTGCCCTCCACCCTAAATCCCACTCCCACGCCCTCACTCCATCTGTCTCTACTTCCTACCTCCCGTCACGTCAATGGGCGTATCCCGTCTCCGGAGATGCCTTCCGCCTCGTGGGAGTAGGAGCAGTCCTATATGCTTTTGTGGAGATATCGGACAACAATACGTCTCTTTAGTTCCCTTCCTTCAAATCCCTCCTCCTTCCCCTCCCTCCCCTCCCTAATCCCTCCCCTCCCTACTCCCTCCCCTCTCTACTCCCTCCTTCCACTACATCTGTCGTGGTTTACGAGTATTTCATCCAGAACACGGAGATATTCGCCGAAAAAACCGCCGTGCGTGCAAGCGCCCTCTAGGACTGATCCTATATGGGTGGGGTGGTGGAAATAGAGAGGGAGGAAGAGGGGAAGAGACGCCTTTTGGGTGGACAAGTATTGTGTCCATCGGTTGAGTGAGTTGGGAGGAAACAGAAACGAGTTTTACTGCTTCTGCCCCCTTCCTGGAATAAAATGTCCATAGATAAAAAACGAGGTTATTCAACTTTTGTTTTTTTCTCTCTCTTAAATGCCTCGAAGATAAACGTGTTTTATGTGTCTCGATGGCATATATGTCTGACTCTGAAATACGTTTGATGTGTAAGCTTTAATTTAGTAAGTTTTGCTATTTTAATACTGCATTTCCGCAGGGCATCGAAATTGGCAATTATTCAAATTGCGAATTTTCATGTGTTAAGTTTTGATCAACTGGTAATTCAATTTAAACAGAGAAAATAAAGTTGTATGAAAAAAGAGCGGGAAGTTTTATTTCATGTCGATGTCCTCAGAGTTATCAACCGAATTCTTTGCAGTTTGGCAAATCATATATCAAAATCATAGGATTTATAATGCAAGAATGGAATAGAATCCCAAATCCACAATTTCTCTAGTAATTGCTATACTTTAAGACCGAAATTGGGATATTATCACTTTTAAGAAAAACGAGCAATTGAATGTCTCCTTAGCATCCAATTATAGTCTATACGAGCATAAATAGACACTATTTATAGCTCATCTAGTCTCTTGTTTAAAGGGTATAAACTAATTGCTTAGTATAGGCGAAAATCGAATTCGTGCATCAACTTTTAGTGTAGATATTCCATACAAAATATCATAAAAATCAGACAAGCAGTATAATACATACGAAAGATGCGGACGATCACCAAAATATGCGAACACTACGTGCACCACGTGTATAGTACTTATAATAATCGAAAAACCATCCACAAAATTATTAAGTTCGAATTAAAAACTTTTCAAAATCTTTCTACGGATTAAATGTATAATTTCAGTATCAATTTTTATTAATCAATTTTTAACATTACGAGTAATTACTTCGAAACAGGTACTAAATGAATGAGATGCACGAATTCTGAAAAATTATTAATATTCATCGGCAGAAATATGAATAAACCGTTATTTAGAGAGAGGCAGTCTTACATGCTAAATAGCTCTCTGAAAGAATGTTCTTTCATTTTTTATGAGTTCCCTTTTTCGTGAAAAAGGTTAAAGGCGGAGAAAAAGTCGATCGTTTATGGATACATGACGTAAATGTTTGGAAAGGACTCTTTTCCTCGCTTTATTCGAAGTTGAAACTTTTTGGGCGGGAAAAACAAAAGTCGGATGACGTTGAAAGGGGGCCTCTGTGTCGATAAAGTTGTCTTCCAGCTCTAACGAAGGAAAGACAAATAGAAAGCCTTACCCGGTTTGTTGTTCCGTAACAGCTTTCCCCGAATTTCTCGCCTCTTTCTTACCGCTTCACTTCGGATCTCGCAAAAAGAGAATTTACGGAAAGTTTACCTTCCTCTTCGAACAATCTTTATCGCTATCGTCGCACTCGTTTCTCTGCACCCTTTCTTTCCTCCCTCGTTTTACTGCCGCGTAACAGGTCATAATATTGAGATCTCTTGTTGCGTAAATCGGTAGATATTTTTTCCTGCGAGAAAATTTTCTTTTCCGCAACCTTAAACATGAGTTTAGCGGTTGGATTCATGATTATTTTAATTTCTTATAGAATTTTCAACAAGCGTTAATTTCCGCATCGTTAGAAAATATGACCGAAACTAAATACATATATTCTTTTCTGTGTAACTTGTTAGACAAAATTTACGATTTGTTACAAAACTAAATTAATTTTCGCAAAAGCAGCAGATTTGAATCTCTTCATTCAGTGTACTTTGTGCATGCATATTTTCCACTCATAACAATTGGCTCTTATCACAAATTTTAAAAATTTCGAAATCTATTTCAATTATGGACAACATATTACCCAGAAGGATTTCATTACTGGTCCCTTCCGCTCCAACGATTTTAATATCGGCATTTTAACTACAGGATCTGTCAAATACGAAATATTTAAATAATGTAACAAAGTACAGTAGCAAAATGGGAATATTTACGCCAACTAATTCGCAACCCCAGGAACACATTTTAATGCCACCGAAACATATTTTATAAATTACTTTATTTGCATTAATCATAAAAATATGCTGAATTTAAATAAAGCGTGAGTTTTTCCCGAGAAAATTCAAAAGAAATTGGAAATTCTTGTAGTGCAACAAGTGATAATATAAAACGGAGTTTTTATAAATAACTTTTATGTAGATAGAACCTTAATATGCATTAACTTAATTTTATTTACATTAGCTTAGGTTACATTATTTATAATATTTACATTGAACTTTCGTGAAGCTCTAAGTCATTCTAGATCTGCCAAAGCACTTTGATTACAGACTTTATCCCACGTGACTTTGTTGCTCTCTAGTTTCGAGATCTCTCTCTCTCTCATCAAGAGGTACTTCACTCGAGAAAGCGTGACATATACGTGACCAGGGCGAATTTAATATAAAACTTATAATCACATTTTAAATGGAGCATCTTAATGCCGTATTTATACATACATTCATTTTTCAGTTAAACCTTACTATTGGTGGTCACGGGTGTAATAAATTCACGAAATATTTCTCGTTTACCACATAATCCAATGAAATGCAAGTAATTTTGCTAAATCAGTGACAATGGGGTTTCATCTGACGACAAATGATTTTCTCATCGGAAAACGTAATTTTTTATGTTCAAAAGAAATCTGTTCATTAAATCGGCGCGGACTTGAAAATCGATGGTAGGAAAATGAATTTTCATTCTTTTAGGCATTCTTCGGTTCAAGTCCCAAGATTGTACAATTATTATCAGTGATTTTTAAGGTGCAAATAAAAAATATGCTGCACCAATTCCCATGATATTCAAATGGAGGAATAAAACGGTCTTTGAATAGAACTCGGGCCGTTATATTACACGGCTATTACCCATAAGTCACTTAAGGTGCCGGTCTATTTAAAAATAAATGGTTAAAATAGATTTAGCCGTTTCGAATTAATCGACATTCTTCGAGATTTGAATACAAGAGCACAAATTACCAAATAGAAGTTAATATAAAAGTTATTTAAAAATTGTCACATTTTTCTAATTTAACTAAAATTGCAGATTTATTTTTATTGTCGTCCATACTGTGTGTTTTTATTTCGGTCAAGTTTTAGCCCAGCCTATTCTATAAGCTTCGTCTCAGATAAACATCTCCCGCTTCCCTAAATTGGGTTACACATAGCTACGTAGCCACTTTTAGCACTGGCTCTTGACATCGAAAAAATTGCTTAGTCAAAAATACAGGTAACATGAACGTGGAAATTTTATTGAAAGCCTCCTAAATAACAACAAAAAGAAAAACAACCTCGATCAAATATTTAATGGCACAAAAACATTCTCATGCGAGGCTATAACACTGCAGTGCCACCTGAAAGACAAATATAAACATTCCGCGTGAATTCGTATTTACAAACAAATTCATGCGTGTGAATCGAAATATAAAACCATTAATACAATATAATACAAAAATTATATCCAAGACATTCAACCACTTTTCTGCTTTCAGGCATCAATTATAAAGGAATACCTCTATTAACTTTCATAGATCAAAAATCTGCTCTAGGGGTTCCTAAATACTTGCGAGAAAACACCAACATATCGCGCCGCATCTCCGAAACAACATTCTACATTTTGGCGCATATTTTTCTCCGAGAATTAAGCCAACAAGATTATTTACTCTAATCAAAAACTATTAAAGCGCTGACATAAAATTCAATCCAAGCGCTGCATTTTTATGTGCCAGCGCACGTGACGATGTACTCCATGAAGGCCTGAGCCGCTTCCCTCTCCGGGAGACACGGTCCAAGAGCCTCCAGCAGGAGAGGTTCTGCGGCGACCGCCCGCTCGAAGTCCTCGGCGGACACCCTGCCGTCGCCATCCACGTCCAGACGAGCCAGAGCCACCTCCGCTAGTTCTTTCACGCTCTCCTCCCCTTCCTCTTCCTCCTCGTCGTCTGCCGCGCTCCTCCTCCTTCCTCCTCCTCCGCCCCCGCCCCCTCCGGCGCCACCTACCACGGACGACTCTTCCTTTACGCCCCCGCCCTCCTCTTCCCCCCTGTCCTCCTCGCCCCCGCCCTCTCCTCCCTCCCCCTTGCGGACACCTCTCTGGACCTTGGCTGCTGCGGTTCCGCCGCCGCCGCTGCTGGGAGAGGAAGATCGCCTCCTGCCTGCATTGAGGAATAGACGAGCGGAGATCTCAACGTAGAAAGTTGGGCGGACAATATACGAAGGATCTTCAGGAAGGAAGTCTAGTAAGCCACAATACTACCCGGAAAGTTATTTCCTTAACGCATAGTAAACAGCACGTATACGATTCGCACAATTTCCTCTTTAATTTGCTCCAAATTTGAAGAAATGTTTTGACTATCTGCACCAACCTCGGTCTTCAAAATATATTTCGAGAAGGCAAGAGCTCAAATCCTGTTCGGATATCTTTCAAGATGAGACAGGAACTTCAATGGATAGTACGCGGGAAAATATTATACAGTTTTCCTTCTCTTTATGCGGAGGTTGCGTTCCAGGAAAGTGACGCATAAAGCGAATTCGCATAAACAGAACCCATATTTACATGTAAAAGATAGAGATACGTTCCACAAGCAATCCTAACTCCCCTCCAAGACGCTCTTCTTTCGCTCCATAACGACTTCTTATGCGCTAAATACAAACTTAAAACAATTAACACTGTAAATTATACTCGCCAATAAAAGGAAGCAGACGAGCACAAGTGGCGGCTATCATAGGCGTAACAGGGGGGGGGAGGCAAGGGGTGCAGTGGACCCCCCCAGGGTTCCTCGAGGGGCGCCGAACTTACAAACCTCCGGGCACCTGTAGTGTATGCCTTAAGTTTCCCCATGATATAGGGTTCTTATAACCATGATCGATTTAGCGAATGCCATTTGCATGTGCAGTGTCGTGATGCAATTTAAAAATCTCGAACGAGTGAAAGGTGAAATGATATTATTCCGATTTGACGAGGCCTAGAACTTTTTCTCACTCATCTCCAGCCTGATTTTTTCTTAGGGCAACTTCTGCACATGTCTACAATGTTCCCTAAAATATTTAACTGTCACTTCGTGCCACCTTGCAAATTATAATAAATCTGCCTCCGGGAGTAGTACAGTGGGCCAGATCACCCGAAAAGTTGGCCAAAAATCCAATTTTTATCTGATTTACATAAAAATTCATATCTGGTGGTTTAGGGGTCGCTCATTTCGAATATGATATGAAAAATAGGAAATTCAAAATGTCCGAACCAATATTTAACAGAAATTGAAACAACAATGCAGAAAATACTTATAGCTATAGTGTACATTTTCATGCAAAACAGACAACATTTTAGAAGAAGTCTGCTGTATTGGATCCACCATTTTGAATTTCATACTGTTGTTGATATTATATTTGATATCAGGTACAAATAAGTTAACTTATGCTTACGGAGAAATTTCACAGAAAAGTCCGCCATATTGGTTCCACCATATGAAATTTCCTACTTTCCATATTTAAATTTGAAATAAGCGACTTCTTAACT
The DNA here is from genome assembly GCA_028673005.1 of Tanypteryx hageni. Lineage (NCBI taxonomy): Eukaryota > Metazoa > Arthropoda > Insecta > Odonata > Petaluridae > Tanypteryx > Tanypteryx hageni. Next base: position 209,293,664 of record CM054113.1, on the reverse strand, counting down.
CTCAGATATGAATTTTCTTGGAAATCAGAGGAAATTCCAGAAAAAAGTCCGCCATATTGGTTCATCTATTTTGAATTTCCTACTTTTCATATCATATTCGAAATGAGAGACCCCTAAAACCGCCATATGTGAATTTTTATGCAAATCAGAAGAAAATTGGATTTTTGGCCAACTTTTCGGGTGATCAGGCCCACTATGGGAGGAGGGGGGCGAAGCAGGGCTTGGGGGCGCCAAAAGGCTCTCGGACCTCCCTGGAAAAAACCGATGTTACGCCTATTGTGGCTGTTGTGAGTGGCATAATAGTGGAGGTTTAAAGTGCTGGAGGATTGTCTTGGCCCAACGCAAGTTCCACGGGTAAGGAGACAAAACTTCTCAAGTGTGCTCAGACAGTATCACAAGAAATCTTCTCATCTACACTCTACAATATCCTCTCCACTCTCGTCTCTTTTACTGTAGTATTAATACGCGAAGCATAAGAGACAATGAGAGACTGAATGGTCGCCTTGTGATGTAGTGGAGAACTTTCTTGCATTTATATTGCACTGGCCGCGTAACCGCATAAGAGCGAATCAATGATAAAATCAATGATAAAAAGAAATTCCGGTAGCAATAAGTTTGTCGCGTAATAGCAAATTCGCGTAAAGCGAACCCGTATAAAGAGAGGGAAACCTGTATACCAATATGGAGTTGCAGTAAAACACGCACCATTTCTAGTTAGTAAAGGGTAATTCATAATACCTACATGAAATTACTGTAATTTAAAGAAATATTAATTCTAACTTTTGTATGGTTACGTATGATAATAATAAGTTCGAACATGGGTTAAATCAAGTTTTTCGTTACTTTTTCACAATAAAACATTTTGTTTCCATATTTTTGATCATTTTAGATGTTTGAAGGTTGTAATTTTATTGACATAATATTTCACGTTGAATTAATGCCCAATCTTGAAAAATTATCTGGCAGATTATTACGGCCCATTAAATATTAATGTTTCATTTAATTTCTATTGTTTTACTTCGTTAATTTTAAAGTATCTCATCAATTTCCGCATTAATACATAGCCGCTATCTCTGTGAAATCACTGCAGGAGTAATACATTATCCATTTTGGGTTCATTAGTAAGAAAAAGTTAAGATCATATCCCTCTTAATTCAACCCTCGACCCACCTAAAGCCAACGAGTGCCTCAGCAGCCTGGCCACCTCGTCTCTGGAGAGGGCTCCGTCCCCGTTGAGGTCATATGCGTGAAAGCAGAGGGCCCTCTTCTCCTGCGGGGTCCCTCGGAGGAGCACCGAGAGGGAGAGGACCCAGCGGCGGGCGTCTATCCCTCCGGAGGCACCCGGGCCGTGGGTGGGAGGCGGAGGGCTCTGACTGCCTCCTCCTCCTCCACCTCCTCCGCCTTGTGCCGCCGCTCCCGTCCCTTCCTCCCCTGTTTTAGTTAACATAAGAACGAATGGTAGACACGTACATATTTAAAATCATCGTCTCAAGCCTTAAGGTTGGTTGTTGTCCGAAGAATTAAAGATCTCTCCAGACTTCTAGTATCCTTTTGTCACCCGCCTCCCTGCTCTAAGTTGACCATTATAATTCCACAATTTATCAGGTCCTATCTGTATTTCGTTCTTCTTTTAGTTCTCTGTGCATTCCTCGGAATTCAGTAACTTACGTTAGGCGTCCAAGGGGATCATTTCTTCTTGTTATGTGACCTGTGTGTCTTTGCTCTCTCAATCGCAACATATGCATGTTTATTTGTGTGTGTAAAAAGAGAAAAATTGAGGGAAGAATTGCAGAGCAAATTATATAAGGAGCATTTCCCCCCCCCTTTGTTTTGGGATTATGACGTCATCACAAGATTACATTTTTGATTGAGATCGACGGCCTCGTAATATCTATAACTAGCTAACCCGCGCAGAACATCTGCGCGCTAGCCAAACTATAATATTTGAAATAAATTAAAGCTTTTTTAATTAAAACAGCTATATATTTATTTACATTAATAATTTTAATATGCAATGCGCTAAAATAAGCGCACCCACCGTACATTCGAAGCGCTATAAGCGCACCGCACAAACATTAGTTTAAAAATTTTCTTTGAAAACACAATTTCGTCATGATTTTCTGACACAATCGTTATAGATTCGAATGATCTTACTTTCGAGAGACCCACATACAATTGTCCATGGCTAAATACAGGTTTTTGAAGGTGAAGGCAAATTTTATCAAAAGTCAGTCCCTGCGACTTGTTGATAGTCATAGAAAAAGCTTATCTTAGTGAATTGTTTTCTCTTAAATTTAAAAGGCATGTTTGTGTCTGATGGGATGAGTGGAATTCTTGGTATGAGACTAGTTTCAGAATTATCTAAATCTATAACTCTTGCTTCGATTATGTTAGGTTGTAGTCTTGTAACTGTGAGTCGCGTCCCATTACACAGGCCTTTCGAAGGTACTAAATTTCTGAGTGACATGATCTAAGCGCCTGGTTTCAATCTCAGTTTGTGCGGAGGCATTCCAGTTGGTGTTAAACTGTTCAAAAATTCTTCGGGGTATGCCAGTTGATACAGTATTTCAATGCGATGTACAGAAGCTATTTATCTCGTTGCTAGAGACATTGAGCAAATAAACATTAGATATTGTTTATTTGGTTGCGATATTAATACGGAAAATTATTATAATGCATTACTTCCAAAATGGCAAATATTTTGTTTTATTTAAATTGGTATAGCTCTACCAATTCTAATACCACGTTTAAGTATATTTCACCAAATAATTATATTTCATAAGTACGTACCTATGTATTTTTTAAATAAACATTCAAATTAGTCCAAATTAATGAGAATAAACTTCAAATGCGAGTGATTTCCGATAGAAGACGAAAAAAGACTGTAAGAATAAAAAACTTTGATCATTCTTCTTTAGAAATATGCAGGTCCGAGGTTTGTATGTCAATTTGACCAATTTATATAAACAAATGAACGATAGCCGATATGTTTCAGTTTCAGCTGTTTATATATCCTGTTGCTTAGCAATACAATGTTATTGTGTGCCACGTACCGCGTAAGCGTTTTATTATAATAGATAATAAAGCTACTTGTGCCTCACTGACTGACATAAAACTCTTAGGTACTTCTAGAAGGGCTGAAAATCTGAAATTTGGCATGTAGATAGGTTGAGTGGCACAATCGACGACAAAAATCGAAAATAACAAAAAGTTAATATTTAAGGGGTCTTTTTAACCTCAACGTTCCATTTCAATACTCCATAAGAAAAGCCTGGGATTCAGTGGAAGACTTTATAAAAATGCATTTTTTTTAATTACTTAAAATTGGGATACGAATTCGGAAAAAGAAAAGTTGTCTAGCCGAAAGAACGGAGTTCTTAATTTTTTAAGGTAAAATTCAAATACTTACCGAATTAGCGTAAATATCTGCTTTAAATAAGAAAAAAGTGTGAATTTTTCCTCTTTTCGACAATGGAAATGAATAAAAACCATGGCAACAACCTCATTGTTTTTAATGGGACCTTTAATGCTTTTAATGGAAATTAAAGATGTTTTAATGTTTTTAATGGAAATTAATGACGGCATAACGAATTGTAGTGGAACTTCCATAACTCGATTCTCAAGAGAAAGTAAAAATTATTATAATTATAGAAAATTAAAAATACGGAGATATATTTTTTATATATTTGTATATATACAGTGGAACTTCTATAACTCGAATCTCAAGGGAAAGTAAAAGTTATTCGAGTTATAGAAAAATCGAGTTACGGAAATATATTTTCTCATATTTCTTTAATTGAGTTAACATCAAGTTTGTTCCCTCAAGCATATAAGTTAACTTACTCTAATTTTCCATATCACGCATATTCTGAAAACATCATCACTTATATTTTCTTCCGATAATGTGTAAGTTTTTACTGTATCCAAAACACAAATTGCATCACGCACTATGATTGAGGGTATCATAAATAATTAGAATTCTAACGTAATACTGTAAGCACAAACACGACGATTAAATTTGGATTATCGACTGTAGGAAGGAGTTGACAAGTTTATTTTTCTCTAGGAATATCAGAGATCACAATAGGAGAAGCAACCCTGATAGAAGTTGCTATGGCAGTTTTATTTCCCACTGTTAAAAATTGGAAAATTTTCCTTATTTTTAGATTAATAATAAATTCCCACGCCAATTCGGCACCGATTTGAATTTAGTCTTAAAAATAATAAACATCATTATTTTACTTATGGAACTGTTTTTATTTCGAGCTTCTATCTTAATTTTAACTAATTTAAAAATACAAACTTATAATGCCCTGCACCGATATTATGCTTTTCTTATGGCGGGTTGAATTGAAAGAAACGGTTTGGAAAAAGACATCGATTACTCCTCAGCAGCTCATTAGTACCATGTATAGCACTCATGTAGACCACCCTATCCTAGGGTTGCCAACTTTTAAACAAAGAAATGCGGGACATCCTATTTTTGGAGAGGGCTTAAGAATTTTTTTAATTGTTTAAATTTTTTATTTTAATTAACTTGTACAAATATCAGAAATGTCAACTTAAAAACTATAGTGTGGACACATATCACCCCTCAGTAAATACAAATTAACTTAAAATTACCACAATAATATCCTTCATTCATTAAATAATGGAATCCAATTTAATGAATCTATGAAATAATTTCCTTTTTAGTAAAGGGGAAAATATTGTTTCCATGAAAAAATCGATTTCGAGATTTCAATGGAAATACACAATTTGAGGACCCATGAACACATTTTGACCATTTTCTCGACGATGTCTATGTGTGTGTGATTGGAATTTTGTGGGCACTCTAACTAAACAACTATTTATCAGATCAACGCGAAATTTTATATTTGATATTATTGTTTAAATTAACAAGACATTATTAGCTTTTGGTAAAAATCTGTCAACCGGAAGTGGGTGTTTACTCTTGTCACTTATCCATTTTTTTGGAATATTTACTTTAATATTTGATGAATGTAAAAAAGTATTGGAATAAAAGTTGTAGGGAATTGAATTTTGCACGACCTTTGTTTGAAACATCTTCCCATATAATACATGTTTTAAGAGATATTTTAAAAACTAATTTGTTTAGCTGCCACCACCACACCACACTATTGTAAACACTTGACGCTTATGTCTTATTAACGCTTATTTTTATTTTCTCAATTGTTGGAGCTTAGTGGCTATGTCCAGTATCAGAAGGCTACGGTTTGTGATTGTTTCTGTTTTTTGTAGTCTTAAAATTTTTCTCACAGTTCCTTAAAATATTTATTATCATTTAACCTATTTGGAATTTTTAGAAATATGGTATGGAGAAATTCATTTGGTGGCCACATCAGATTTTTTATTCTAATCTACACTCATTCAATGGAGGCAGTTTCAGTATTGGTGGCGATGTTTAAAGGCGCGTCAACAGCTTATCTATTAGCGAATATAACCTGAAGCTTGAGTATTGATATGTGATATTTTTGATAGCTAAATGTGAATTTTGCCTTTGCGTGTAACCTTTAAACAAACCAGGTATAACGTTGAGTCTTATTCTTTCATCCATGTGATCCAGGATCAATTTTTAATAAGTTGTTAGGTAATGTAAGGCGCTAGTTAAAAAAGAAAATATAATTTAAAATACGGGAATAGAGTTCGAACGGGACGCGAGAAAGAAAGTAAAAACACGGGATATCCCGTATAATACGGGACGATTGGCCTATCCTGAAGTTTTGGCTTCTCTAAGTTGTAGGATTCCAGATTACCCGAACAGACGGACAGACAAACCGAATATATACATAAGCGAATTTTTTAAAGCGCTAAAATGGGTAATAACAGCTGAAGAATAAAAAGGCGATGAGCGGCGGTCGAGCTAGTAAGTGGGAGTTTTCTCATATAGTATGCGAATATTTTTCCAAACAATATAATCAGTAAAGGTATTTGCGCCTGTTTCATTTCTAAAGTGATTCTGATCAACATTGTTCTTTAGTACGATTTATAAATACGGTGATTTATCGAGACACGCAAAAGGTACGTTCCTGAAAAGTTAACCGTGAAACGAAAATTTCGTGTCGTGAACCCATATTTACCATTTCCGTTATTTTATCGCAGATTCGATTTTAAGAAAAACATTTCGTCTCCACGCGTAGTAAAATCACGCTCATTTATGGAGAAATAAAACTTTAAAGAACATATTTCATGGATCGTTTTATGAAAAAATATTCATGATACGTAACGATATGGTAATACACTGTACTAGTGCTCAAAACAACTTTCCAAAAAAGATGACGAGGAGTGAGGTGGCGGTTAGTGTGAATAACGTAACGGGGGTTACTGTCATTCGACTCACCGTATCTCTATCTTAAGGGATTCTCTCCGCGTCATACTTTTTAACTACCCTTCAAAGGCTATCCGATCCCCAAGGTCTGTGAGGAACTACTCATTACACCATGTACCGTAACTTTATTTTTCACAAAAAAATTCCAATTTTGAGAAGGAAATTTCCGTTACGGTGAATTAACGTTCCGTACGGTGAGTTTTATGGCCATAATTTACAATATCCGCTATGGCAATATTTCGTAGCGCAAGCGTCCGTATCACTGCGAAACAGTTAGTTGTATACAACCCTATTTCAAACACATTAGCAATTTTCTGACGATTGTTTAAATTTTAATGCATTTAAACAATGTTACCTTGAATGAGACGTAATGCGAGACTTGCTTTAAAACAGAAATCGTGGGAAAGCGCTTAAACCACGCGGAATACGAAGCGTTCGGCTGAGATACGCGTGCAGTTCATGCTATGACAGTTAGATTGGATGACACTGGTGCTCCGCGATCCATATTGCCCTGCAGCGTTGCTTCAGTTATCTGAGGATCTGCTGTCGTCAGGGCCGAGCTTATTGGATGATGCAGCAAGGGAGCACCCTGCCGGAAACGCATTGCACGCACGACACGAATGTTCTCACGACAGAAGTCTCTTGTTGCACACGAGGATATGCTGAATGGTACGAATAACATGGAGCCGCCATGGAGAGCGTTATATATGAACCACTGGTTCAAAAGGTGAAATTAAAGGCAAAGAACTAGTGAAAAACTCTTTGGATATGTATATTATAAAGGAAGAATTTCTAAGTTACGATTTAAATTCAAATAATTGAATTCAGTGGCGCCCCGGAAAATGCGTGGTCTTCCCCGCCAAAACAAAATAGAAGTCCCGGAAAAAAAATTTAAGAGCCTCACGAAAAAATATGGACCCGCTTTGGCCATGGGCCCCCCCGCCGCCGCGCGGGGGTTGTGGGGGTGTCCGCTACGCCACTGACCGAATTTGTTGCTTGCACCAAATAAATTGTATAGGTAATTGTGGCCTTAATACGGCTGAGAAAACGATACGTGCAGTTATTCATTTTAATTAGATTAACGATCGTTGAACAACCATTGGTTATTTCCATCTAATTGAAATTCGTATATTGTTTACTAAAATGTTCTCTGGCTACAGAATTTATCCATTTAATTTAGTCTAAGTTTGATGATTATGCCAGTTGGGGAGGTGTACTATTCGACATAAGCCACTATTTGTTAAATCAGTCAATCTACGTACTACTCGATATTGCAACGCTTCATCCTTTATAAAAGGGCGATATTTGCTTGTTTACATGTTTCCACTATTGTTAAAGTTTATCTTTGTTATGATCAGGGCCAATGCATAGAAATCTGCCACTTGAGGCTTAAAAACAGATTGCCGCCCCAGATCACGACAAAAGAGTGCAGATCGGCGGCGACACTACTATGTTGCCGCCCCTAGAAAAGTTCCGCCTGATGCGATCACCTCTCCAACTCACCCCACGCGACGCTTTTGATAACGTTTTAAATTCTAATATCGAACATTAGAATGGAATTAGATTAGATTAAATATAAAAATTCATTCGAACTGAAAGTTTTTAACAAGATGTGAACACTAAGGTTATTTTGCAAATTTTACACAATTTTTGAAATATACTTTCTAAATAGCTTCCATTATGGGCTAAGATTCTTAAGTAACATCTTCACTTTTTTAACCTTACTCAAAATCAGACGTTTCATACCTTAAGCTCGGGTCAATTCCAAGAAATTCATGGTTTATGATTTGTTTTATAGTGTTTTCAATTTGTACATTAAACCTACAACAGCAATCACAACATATTAAAATTCTTCAATATATATGGTCTATATAAATATGAATTTTGTTAAAATTTATAAATTTATGAATTGTTGTTTGCACGTGAAAATCGAAAACTTTTTTCAATCTGAATTGACTAAAGCTTTGGATAAACTCTTTGTATACATTCTTCGAAGAATGTTTAGAATATGTGCAACGGTAATTTCTTTCATTGTTTTAAAAAACAATCTTAAATACATGGTTTTTATATCACAACAGATTAAAGCCGTGTGATCCCGGAACCGCGATAATTCTTCTCTTGGGTTATTTTTACGTGTACTTGCGAGGATAACACCTTCTTAAAGGAAAAACAGATAAGGCCGAATTGCATAAATCTCAAGTAGTTTTTTGCGAATCTAAATTTTTTCTAAACTGCAGCTCACATCAGTGGGTCTTGAAACTTATACATCAGCTAGTATTAGCTCATCTAATGATTCGATTGAGAATTATGTATCCAAATTAAAGTAATAATTACTTTTCAGGATCTCCAATTGCTATAGAAAGGTTATAAAAAAACACAACTGATGAAGACTGCCAGGTAATCGAAATTCACATAGGTAACCTTTTTATGACTATTGGAGATACCCGAGTAAGTACTTATTTTTCAATTAGGATTTGTAAGTGCTTATTTTGTGAAGCCACCTAAGCGTTGATTATTGATTAGCTGATGTTATGGAAAAATTCCAATAATACAAGTTCATTAATTTTCAAATTGTCCCTAATTAAGGCAAATGCCAATAAAATGTTCAATAAAATATACTAATGAATTTAAGTTTCCACTACCAAGCTTAAAATGTCAAAATAAATTAATACTACATATCTTAAATAATGTAAATTATAACCTGAGCATTTTTAATCTTATAATATTTTCAAAAATAATATGTAGGATTAAATTAGGAAAAACCACTCTTCGTGGCACCAACACACTGACAAACTTTAGGAGAAAGTACATTAAATTATATTCACCGCGTTCACTTCGAAGTAGAAAGCGTAACAAATGACGACGTTAAGTTTAGAATAAATTAAGATACAAAGAAAAAGTTAAAACAAAAATATTAACCACGTATTTTAAGAAATATCGGTTTCTCGAAAATATTCTGTCTATAACCCAAAATTCACGAAAATACGATAAATTTTCGAACTAGAGAAAATGTATAGTTATGGAATATCAATTCACCGAACAGGGACGCGAATGGGAATGTACCGCCTTCGACTAAGCACGAGTTACGTAAGATCGAGTAATCGAGGTTCGACCATGTGCACCGCCTCGTCTCATCCAATTAGCTTTACGGAAGACTGCTGCTCACCCGTGTTCGTCCACCCTCCTCCACCGCCTCCCTCAGCACCGCCCCCGCCTCCTCCTCCACTGCTGCTGCTGCTCGCAGTAGTTCCGGTGCCGCCCGCAAAAGCCGCGAAGAGGCGCTCCAAGATAGCGTCGTCCGTGATGCCGAGCGCGGTGTGCATGAGGTGTCGGAAGGTGTGCCGGTCGAGGAGAGGAGTGGTGCCGAATGGAGGAGCCGAAGGATTAGCGGATGATGATGGAGCCTCGGCGACCGCGAGGCGCCAGTGGGCGCGCCAAAGACACTCGATTTCCCGCCGGTCGAAATGCGTGTGCCGTCGCAGCCACTCGACCACCTGCGAGCCAGATGCAGCCGTCAGCCAAAGAGAACTCCTTCGACAGGTATGAACAACGCTTAAGACGACATAAAAAATCATAAGGTCGGGGATGCGAACATATGTTGCAACGTGGTTTTAGACCAGTGGTATACATGGCGGTAACAATTTTGGTGGCCGCACTAATACATTTTTTAGAATGTAGCTAACATAATGGTGGCCTGACTGAAATTCAAGGCGGCGGTTCTTGAAGTTTGCTGTATTAGGCATTATTCATACTACGTCTTCCCAAAATATTTGCTAAGAAGTAATTGTCGCGCCATTTAAACGATCCAAAAACCCACCCTCTCCAAGAATTGTTGACGTTATCCTACATTTAATATTATATCAATTATTAATATGGCCTACAGAAAATGTTAATGCCAACTTTTTCCAGTTTTTTTTAAAATTACATATTTCACCTAAGAGTCTTCTCGTACCACTGGTTGAGCAACGCTGTATTAGAGTTTATAAGGACTCGATAAATTTTCCAGTAAAACAAAGGATAGATACACAGCGCCATGTAATTCACATAAAAATTACATTCATTAAAATTCTAAACCGTCGTGTTTAAAAAAAAACATTCATAATCTGCTCACACACGAGCGAAATAATATGCGGGTAAATAATTTCCCAACTCCTTATTTTTTTTAATGGTTGTTCTCTTACGAAAGATCTTTCATCTATAAATAAATATGCGCCGCAGTGTTGGTGCCAAGCCTAATTTTTTCCCTTCCTTCTCTGAGAGAAACCTTGGTCTGCATTTCCACACGAAAATCCTATTTTCCTGATTATATGCGAAGGCCTCTTATGGGGTGTTAGGAAACAAGGGTGCGTGCGAAGAACACCGTCGTCGGGAAAATGAGCGAATATTCCGCAATAGGATTTCCTTTTAACCACTTTAATCGCATTCAAGGTAGACGCAGTCATTGACACTACTCTTCCATTCTTTTAAGAGCATACTTAATGCGCAGTTTCCGTTAAATGGCGTGGTGACATTTGTGGAAACATTTCAAATTCACAGAAAGTGCGCAAAAAAATCACATCCTAGTTTAGATTGGAATTAGTTTTGGCTTCTACGCTAAGTGCGTACGATAGAAAATGGATCCACAAAACGCTCGTCAGCTTGCAATGGTCGAGAAAGAGATGACGAGTCTGCTTCCTCGTTTGTTTAATTGGCTGCATCCATCGCATGATAACATGTCTAATATAATGACAGTAAATGCCTTTAAGTTTGTATTTAATCATTTATGCGGTATGGTACACAAAATACGCGTAATGTCAATAAATCTGTATAGATTATAAAACAAGTTCGGCACTGCCATCTTATATTTGAATTCCTTACGTGTATTCCACCTAAAAATTCTCAATATTCAGGAAATTATTTCATCTTTCTATCTTATATAAATGTATACATAAATGAAAATTTTTGCAAAAGACGTTTAGAACGACATCCAATGTAGAAAACCGCTATCAGTCGATGTTTTATAACTAATATTTAAGGTCAATCACAAAGTCTTAATAATCCACTATGAATTTAAATCAAACAGATAAAACAATAATATAATTTACATGAGTTTGTTTGCTATTTGTTTACACAATTATATAATACGATCTAAGAGGAATAAATTTAAGTATTTAAAAAATAATCGGATACTATCGCATGCTCGGAAACGATTTCTTTCATGACTTTTGTCCGTTATATCCTTTCATTATATCTAAGCTTAGCAGTCTCTACGACTCTCATGCGATGTGGAGAGGTTAATTTATCAGGAGGCGGCATTCACCCATCAATCACTGTCGTCAAAAGAACAAACATGGGAAAAAACAGAAGAACGCTAAGTTTACCCATGAAGTATGACTGCTGAACTCGAATAATTAATTTAAGCGACACCATCTTTACTGCAGTAAATTTTTAAATATTAATTACTATAAAATGGAGTGCTAATATGTTTTTAAAATTTGTCTCTTTACATAACAGCTGAACGCAGCTGATATCATAAATATCATTCCCCGTTGAAATGGGTATGAATAAAACTAAACACAAGAGACTACGCATTCATGAACGTTTATTTATTAAGCGTTCTTTACCAGCGAATAGATAGCGGCGAAACACTTCATGGGCACGTCTCATCTGTCCGTCCGTCCGTCTGTCGCGACTTTCGTCTCATGAACTGCTTGACGGGTTTTGATGAGTGATCCATATTGAATTTATCGCCGTATTATGGATTTGAACTGCATCCATTTGAACTTCCACTTTACCCGTACCTCCTTAAACGGCATTCGCCAAGCAACAATTAATTATTATATTTTTCTCTTTAAAAAAATTATTCGGATAAAGTGAATTTGTCACAAAAATAGTCCGCGAAAGCACATAATTTCGACTTACAGTTTCGGAGATAAAAATTCGACCCAATCTTTCGATAATGTTTTGTACGTATGTACCTAAATCCCATAAAGAACGCCTTTGAAATCTCTGTATTCCACTTATGAAGCATAATTTTCCTTCTTGTTTGTACAGTGGCATGATGGTAGCTCATGATGGAAATTTTCTAAATTTCTTGGGCTTTTAGTCTCAATTAGGAGAAATTTTTGGTCACTCTCTAAATGGTGGACGCAATTCCATGTTTCAAAAACTTTCCATTACAAGCTACTCCCATGTAGGCCACTCCCAAGTAAGTTTCTGTTGGATATTCTTCATCACTTTTCAGAACCTTGCTTTCCCTTCCCTTTTTAAACGCGTTCATTAGTATATGTGCTTGTGGTTTACAATACATTCCTGCGAAGTTAAAAGACAAATAGTAAAATATGCAGTATAACGGGAATGTGTCCCAATCATAGCTAGGTTATGGATTTTTCGGGTTTTACCCGATTTTTACCAGATTTTTACCCTTCGATTGCCTTTTTTTAATTTCGGGTAAACCCCGAAAATACCCGAAATTATTAGTTTTCTTTAAATTATTGTTTTTAAATTTTCCAAAGATTTTCTATTCTGGCGCTTGTAGGCACCTCAGCACTAGAGTGCAGTCCGAGATGTTCGTGATTAGTCTGTTAATTCTCTTTGTAAACAATTTATTCGTAAGCTTACTTTGTAACACAATCTTAATCACCTTGGTTTGCTCGCGCCACGAATAGTCAAGAACGCGCCTTAGCTAGTCGCTGTTAGATCTTTGATAGGATAAGGAAGAAAGAGCCCGAGTGTCTGTTAGTTGGAAACAGTACGAAAGAAAAACTATTTCACTAATATCTGGTGTGTTTTCAAAAGAAGTTGAGTGGGATGCAAGATACTTGTGCAGCTGGTGCTCCCAATCGCCCTCCCCCTCCATCCCTCTCACTCCCCCTTCCACCCTCTCACTCCCCCTTCCACCCTCTCACTCCCCCTCCATCCCTCTCACTCCCTCCACTCTCTCTCTCTCCCCCTCATTCTTGCCTTAGGCGGACACCTTCCGTCCGCAGCTTCCCTCTCCGCCCTCAACTTCATCCTCCGGATCCGTCGTCTCCTCCACCTCTCCGCCTCCTCCTCCGCCGCCTCCGCGCCACCGCCTCCTCTTCCCCGGCCGCACGAGGAGCACCGCCTCCCTCCCCCGCCGGGTCCTCCTCCGCCTCCCTGCGCACACGAAAACAATAAGGAGTCGAAAGGAGAGTTTTTCACAACGGAGAAAATTTTTAAATTACTACACTCGTTCTTTTAATATACAGGGTGGCCAATAAGTCCCAATTGGTTATGACGAAGCAAAAATGGAAAAAATCAAAGTAAATGTTTAAAAAAAATTATTCAAAGTACAAGATATAACCTCAATAAAAGTTTCTAGACTTAATTTTACTTAGATTTTTTCATTTTTGCTTCGTCATAACCAATTAGGACTTTGTATTTATATATACAGGGTATCCCAAAAGCCCTTTCACACCTGAGAAATTAACGTAGTTTACTAATATTAAAAAGAAAAGTATCTGAGAGTTTCAAATGAATAATCAGTTATTCAGTTAAATTGTGTTAATATCCATGTAAGTAATAAATATCTTTTATATATAATTACTCAATGTCTATCCGTCTGTCCGTCCGTCCGTCCCCCTTGAACAGTTTGTCATAGAGAAATGCTGTAAACGCCATTTTGTTTCTGCCAACTAGGAGCCCCCAGGAAAACTGTTTTCGTTTACGGAAGTGTCCCGGATTCGACTCCAGGAGACGATTATATTTTCCCATATGTTTACAAAGAAGTTTAGATTTTTCAAGGTGCAAGGTTAATTTCATTCATTCATGAAGTAAATATAAACCGTTTTTCTTTGTTTTTGCTTTAATCGACGGCTAAAACTATAAAATATCTTATTCTTGCAATGCTTAGATGTTACACGAAAGAATTTCTCAGAAACATTTCTTTTCGAAATTTTATGACTTTTTCGTACTCTTTCCGGGTGTTGCCAAGGCGACCCGCATTGTTGCTTCCGATGGAATTAGCGTCTATTAAGCCTTCAAATAGACAAAAGAATGCCGTTATTCGCGTCACGCTTTTTATGAAGCATCGAAATTATAGTTGTAGCAATGTCAAACTTGTCATAAATTGCAACGTTAATAATTGAAGATAATTATTATTCAGAAATCTGCGTGTGGGCTGTGGATATTTTTAACTATTGACCAAAAAAAATCTTCATTCTTTATTTCAATATTGGATTGTAACGTTTTTCGTAAGGTAAAAGCAATTAAAATTGCACACATTAATTATAAAAACAAACACGAAATTCAAAATGTCAGTTGTCTAATTTTATAAGGAGAAATGAGCTATTATTACTTTTAAAAGTGCAAGTTTCTGACTGATTTCGCAAAAGTTTTTGCGTGTACCACTAGTTAAAAATAAATTATGTTAATTTCTCAAGCGTGGAAGGACTTTTGGATAACCTTGTATGCATGTATGTAAGTTATAGTATTTGACAAGATATCATGGTTAAACTGCTGAAGAAGATTAAAAATTTCATGGCATGCACTTCGTATTTTGTAAAATTTAATTGGTTCATAGACACTGGGTTAATCCTACACAACGTAAACACATTTAAAAACAAGGGTCTCCGCCACTTAATTACATTATACGAGTGATGAGCCATTTATCACTGAAGTGCTTTGCTCAAGCGTCAAAATCAGTAAACCAAAGCGAAGGTTCAGCATAAATTTATTAACGTAACTCTTGTATAAAAATACAATTCTCCGTCATCCAAGAACTAATAACTAATAATAGCTTGACCAATTTTGACCAAATGTTTACTGTTACATTATTGGTGACAACTGAAAATAATAAAGAAAAGTCATGTTTGTTCCAAACATAGAAAATTAAAAACCGTAAAATCCATAACATGGACGAAGAATGGGTCGACTTGACAGTAAAGAAAAATCAACGATTGGTGAATTTATTACTGTAAAGGTGTACCTTGTGACTGAAGTGGTTTATTCATCTGTTTGATGGCTCCCAGCTTTATCTTTATCTCTACTGGAAGGAAGCCATAAGGTGGAGCTCAATGATTCTATTTTTGAATTTTCAACTTCTTCATACGCGGTATAAAGAGAGTATCGTATTCATGAAAAATTGAATGCGAGATTTCAACGGAAATACATACCCCTGAGTATGTTTTCACAATTTTCTCGATGATGCCTGTGTGTCTGCCATTGTGTATGATAGCAATTTTGTGGATGCTCTAACTCAAAAACTAATAATTAGATCAGCAAAAAACTTTATATTTAAGATTTTTATTAGTAATTTAAGCCCTGACAAAGTTTTGGCTGAATCTGGTCCACCGAAAGTGGAGGTTTATTCATGTCATTTTTACATTTTTTCCAAATATCTCCGTTAGGACTTAATTTATCTACATAGTTGTTACCTATCTTTAAAGTTGTATACAATATAATTTTTACAAGCTTTTTATGAAACGTTTTTCATAACGCGAATTGTTTAAGACAGCGTTCCCCAACCTTTTGAACTCCGCGGACAACTTCAGAAACCTTTTCAGGCCCTGCGGACCACCTCATTACTTACACCAACCTACTTACAGTATTTACGTTTAAGAAAAGGGGGTACTTGGTTAGTAGTTTATTTGAGCTTTTTCAAGTATACACGCAGGCGAACTCCGAACGGCACGAACACTCTCAGCTTATGAGGTAATAAGATCAGCAAGTGTAAGTTACGGATGGCAGAGAGGTGGAATCGGGAGATATGAAGGAGTGGGAAAATAATCAAGTAAAAACGCCATTAATGAAAATATTCAATACCTGTGATAGTGTACAACTTGCTTAATCTTCCCCAAAAACATTCCAGCTAAATATTAGGCGCGGCCTAAAAATAAACTAATTTTGGAAACCGCGGATCACCAACAAAACCTTCGCAGAATACAAGTGTTCCGCGGAACATAGGTGGGGAAACGCTGGTTTAAGAGATATTTTGATTGTTTGTTTTAATTTGTTAAGTACGTTGTTAAGTGATACCTTTGATTCCGTAGCTATGATAAAATTTTATAATTGTTGATTGCAGTGCCTACGCTGCTGAAGGTAATTTTCATTGCGGTCAAAATTATTCCAATTCCATCTAGCGTCATATTTTGTACACAAATTTTCTTGTAAATATTGACAGCGATCCCAGCTCCGCCAACGGTAATTATAATCGCACATCGATATTTTGTTATCCATAGCAACAGATAACAATTTTGTTTGCATATTGTGTTTTCTATATGAAAGGTTATACATTGTGAAAGTTATTCCAAGTGTTTAAAAATTATTCGCAAGCGTAATTGCCGAAAGTTATTCTCGAGGACGCTGTTGTCGAGAGCAACTTGTAATTAATATTGGATTAATATTCATGACTCTCTGTATTGAGAAAGTCATGTGCTGGAAGTATCAGATTTTTTAAGATGCGAGTTTGACGAATTAAATCATTTGATCTCACTACATATAAGATTTTCCTGATCAATTGCGCAATAATTGTGGCAGAATTGTCTAAAATGGTAAAACAGACCTTTGATGGAGCAAAGGGCAGGAGTACACACTCGTAGAAAATCCAAATTTCTTTTTTTCGTAAATAATAATAATTTTCATAATCCGTTGAGAAAGGAAAATGCTTTGTAAGCATATCAATAATGAGGTCAGGCTCAACCCTGTGGAATTTACTCATCGAGAAAAAGAAAACTTAGTCACTTCCACAAATTTGTGGAAGTGACTAAGTTGGCTTTGTAAGAATATTTGATTGTACTTTTACATTTAATTCAACAATTTTTTGGCAATTTTCCTGCGGGTTTTACGATTTTCAAGTTAATATATAGATTTTATCTTATACCTTGTTTTTCGACGTAACTGAGGAAAGTGAAAACATTTAAAATAAAGGTAGAATTGCAGAATTGTAGAATTTATGTCAACAATCAATAAAATGTTCCTGATATCCACTTATTCTCAATTTTATTTTATTGTAACGTTTCCCGTTGAGCTCTTCGAAGCTAATTTATATGTTTTAAAAGATGCGCTCTAAAATGATGAAATCTTTTAAGTTGTTTATGAAGACCTTTTCTTAGGATCAGCGTTATATTACGTGCCTATCTTTCTCCTGAAAATAAACATTCATTATTTCCATTATTGACTTTTTACTTTCTCCATATACGAAGTAGAGAAAAAGTATTGTTTTCATGAAAAAAATTGAATTCGAGATTTCAACGGAAATACATATTTTAAGGTCCCCTGAACACGTTTTGACTATTTTCTCGATGATGTCCGTGTGTCTGTCTGTATGTGATAGATTTTTGTGGGCGCTCTAACTCAAAAACTTTTAATCAGGTCAACGCAAAAGTTTATATTTAACATTTTTATAAATAAAGGTAAAGTACACCTTTAGCCAAACAATTAGAGGGTTACAACACCCAATGCATTTCGCCCACAAGGTGGGCATCGTCAGGGGTAAAACCTGTTTCAACAGTGACTGGGAGCCAACTGCAAGGTTTGAACGGAAAGTATTAAGAAGACGACCGAGAAACAAGTGAAGCGCAGAAAGATTAATTAATAATTAATCTTAGCCAAAGTTATTGAGCTACTATAAATTATTTTTATAAAAGTTAAAAGATCTGATTAGTTTTTGGTAAAAATCGAACAACCGGAAGTGGGTGTTTACTCTTATCACTTATCCGTTATTTTGAAATATTTGCTTTAATATTTGATGAATGTAAAAATGTGTTAGAATAAAAGTTGTAGGAAATTTTATTTTCTACAGCCTTTGTTTGATACATTTTTCCATATAATGCATTGTTTAAGAGATATCTTATATTTTTAGCTGCCACCACCACACCACCTACCGAAGACTATTGTTAACAATTGACGTTTAGTTACGTCTTAGTAACGCTCCTTTTTCTTTTCTTAATTGTCAACCGGAAGTAAATATTGACAACGATCCCAGAGCTAACAACGTAATTTGCCATATAAATATGGAGAAAGTCATGTGTTGCCCACATCAGTTTATTTTAATGAGACATCACTCCTCATTTCTGCGTTCCTGCACTATAATTACATTGCGTGACCATCCTGGTAGTCTATTTCCATAATATAATCAATTTAACTAGCTTGTTTTGTTTCCCGCATGATTGAAGGACTTTTTAAAAGTTGAAATTAAGTAATGGATTGACTCTTTGAAAGCAATATTTATTTTGATACGTATTTATATAATTGATTTAAAATTATTTTTGGTTTATTGTCACAAGTGAAATATATCAATGCGCACAATTAGCACACCAAATACATTAAACAAAAAATATATTCCATAAATTTCTTTGCTATAAAATATATTTATTTCAGAATAATTCTACATCTTTACGCTGCATTCGAAAAAACTGCCACAAATGAAAGTAAGTTTCCATGTTAGCTACTAAGCAACACGTTACTAATGATGAAAATTTTCTGAAATCCAAGTCTGAACTTTTAAAATTCGTTCCAAGTATTTAATCAAATGCATGGTTTCTAAGATATATTTCTAATCATAAAACATTGCTTATTAAAACGATGTTTCTGTTCTTTTTACTAGAAAAACTGGAAGCTTAAGTAAAGTTTCTGTTCAAGACGAATCACGTTCCTCGTAATAAAATTAACAGTTGATGGCTGGTTGATACCTGTTTCAGAAGAGCATGAACGGTTGACTTATCGCGATAAAAAGGCCGCAGCGAAAGCGTCGATAAAATAAGGGCGAGAGGAAATAGGGAGACAAAGAGGATACTTTTTGTAGCGGAGGTGAGATGAGGGAAGGAGGGAGGAGGAGAGGAAGGAAGGAGAGTGGAGGAGGGAAAGAGAGAGAGAGCGAGAGTTCAGTCACTCACCGTTTGTTTGGCGTTTCTCCTGGCGCCAGATGAGTCGGCAGTAGTCCTTGCCCCGCTGCCCTTGCGCCGACCGCGCACCACCAACAGAGAAACGCTTCTGATGATCATGGCTGCGGAAGGGTACGAGACAAAGGAGGGGAGGAGGGACCGGAAGGAAGGGGAGAGGAAGTTGGGAGGGAGAGATGTGAGGAGATTTGGGAGGAAAGAGAGAGAACGATAAAAACGGAGGGCACGGAAAGGGTCACAATATAGGATGGATAAGGTAAACGAAAGGGTGTTGTTATGGGGGGAAATAGGACGAAATGGAGTGAAAATGTTACAAATATCTGTCGTTTTATTGTTATCAAACGGAAGATGTTATGAATGACTATGCAGTTTTCATCATAAATGTTGAGGCTTACATAATCCTCTGACAACACAAAAAGTAACACAAAAATTTTTCTTAAATATTTTACAGTTCTCAATACCCAAATATTATTTTTTATAAAGATTTTAAATATTGTTGAAATAATACCAAAGTTTCTGCCTGTATTTGGCATAAAATGAATTTTTTTCTGATTCACAAAGAATAGACAATAGGGTGTCTAAAACAAGTGGAATTAGATTACGATTCACAAAAAAATACAATAGGAATTGAATTTAAATAGGATTTTGATTTATCTTTACTCATAATCGTGATGTCCAAAAAAGGTACACCCATAAGAGTACACTAAGCCTTTAATCATATACTTCTTACTTGAGGATCGATCTTGAACCATCGGTCTCTAGATAAGTGCGGTTTTATCAAGCGATGATAATGAGATGAATTTGAAGAGATCGCCTGGATGATCCTAATGGAATGGCATCAAGCAAGTAGATCAGTAGAAGCTTAAAATGTAATTAAAGTGACTATACTTTAAAAATAATCAGCACTAATACATGAAAGTTCAAATATTATTTACTTAGGTACTTAAAATTTTGAATCGAAGGGATGGTGATCATCCCTTGATCTGATATTATATTACGTCACTGAGTGACGAGAAGGAATATTTTACAGTAATCTGAAATACTGTGTCAATTACAAAATAATTATCATTTTTTACGTGAGAAAGGAAGTGACAAAATTCATTAGCCATAATTGAACTCACTTGATATTTAATTCACATATCCAAACACAAGTAAAGGAAATACAATATACCTATATCTGCTCAAATAGCGTAATTATTGTTAGTGTATTAGAATTTATGGAATTTTACGGGTATCCCTCGAGATGGGACATTTCGATATTGCGCCGTCGTATAAAAGTTTATGGTACAATTTCCGGATACTTGCTTATATTGAACCATCAAAAATCGACATGAATTGATCATTCACGATGTTCCCACGCGTTCCGAACATTCGAGAAACGCGGGATCACTGAGAGACTATCAAAGAGACGGCACGACGTAAAATACCCCTTTAAAACAGCCAAACGGATTGAGACTTTGGGTTGAGTTGCTTTGGTTTCTCGAATAACTTTTTGACCTGTTTTGATTAAATAAAAATTTGAGATAAATCTGAGAGTCTAAACAAATAGAAACATTAATTTATCAGCGAATGCAGGGAGCTGCATACGATCCTATTCTCCTTTCATTTCTTTCTTCACCTCTACAGCACCTGCTTTTTCATATGTATTTATAATTTTCCATCCTAGATATTTTAGAAAAAATCCACGTGTTAGAAAATTAATAATATAGAATTCAAACTTTAAAATTGTTCATTATTTCAACGTTTAGGTAATTTTTGGATTGAACTTTTCGAAGTAGGGACATATTTATGCTATAAGATAAGATTAAGAGGGAAAATGCATCCCAAGGCAAAGTCGATTTTCATGGAAGGTATCAAGAAGATGTATCTATGGCGATAATTCTATTTATTGTTTGCATGTATAGCACGTTATTGAAATACGATAGAGATTCTCAACTTAGTGATTAAAAACGGCATTAAATTTATTTACGATTTTGATGAAGTGGAAAAATCTTTGCGGTCCAAAGGTTTTAATAGCTGGAGACCGATAATATTTCAAAATACAGAAATCTGGTTGATGGTGGTTTGTGGTTGCAATCTGTTCTGATGGGTTGGCCGTGACTGCGGAAAGGTTGAGAACCTCCGATATACGAAAAATAGACAATTCTACATTCTAATATGACTAAATAACGCACTATTCTCTCTTGGAGATTTCGGTTGATGTAAATTGTTAATCTCGCCGTTTAGTTAGACCAATGGAGCCCAAACTTTTCTAATGGCTGGTCACATCAGTGGTTATGAATTCCTTGGCGGAAGTTGCCAAATCTTCGGCGGGCTGGATTAGATATTAAATCTGAAGTTTTCTATATATTCTGAGGTGCCATATAAGTGAAAATCAAGTCTAAATAAGGTTTTCATGGCTAATATTTCAATATTTAAAGTTTTATTATTAAAATTTTCAAAAAAATCTATGTATTTGTGTGTTAAATGTTTTTAATTGCTTTTTCGCCATAGCTTCGCGGACCGCACAAAAACCCTTCGCGAGCCGCATTTGGTCCGCGGTCCGTCGTTTGGGCACCACTGAGTTAGGCTAAAGAAATAAAAATATCGTCAGTTTTTTAAATGTGCTCTCATCTTCATACTATCGATTCATAGCCGTACGCAATATCGACAGAAGTTCTATCCTGAGATGATGTTACATAACAGGAGGTGGTGCGAGTTTGTTACAAAACATCAGACACCCTATCAGCATTTTCGGCATTAACTGTGGTTACAGGTGCACCGGAGCGCGATGAGTTCTCCACCTCTTTGAAATGTTTTCGTTCTCAACTTTGCCTTATTAGTTGGAGAATAATTCCCTATTGTTTCCATGAGAGTGTGGACCTCCGTTGGAGGTTTCCTCTGTAGGAGATGCTAATCTTAAGCACCATTCAACTAATAGCGGGGATAACAGCGCACGCTAAAAACTTCAAAATTGGAAAAAGAGTGAAGTAAGGCCCATATAAAGAAAAACACAAGCAACACAACCACTCAGAGACTGAGAACAATAGTTCTAACCGATGTCATACAATTAATTTCTTGAATAACTAAGACGCCCGTATTTCATAAATATAGTTTAAGTAACGCATGTTATTTCATCGTTCGTGGCGCATTTATGGATCCCCGTCTTACTTCACATATTCGTTTTAAGACTTACAACTCTTACACACGTTTTACTCAGTCTCGACTCAGTATTTTCTTTAAATCAGGAATAAAAATAATTTAGAACCAATTCTCAGCAAATGTCGTAATGAAACGTTGCAAATATTACAGTCTATAAATCGAGAAAGAGATTTTTTCCAGACCCAGTGAAAATAATAGGTGGAATCGAGAGTATATGTGACCTAGAGGAGAGACCTTCGTGAGACCGATTTTACACTGGTGGAGGGTTGGGGTGCAGCATTCATAAACAGCTTCGACTTTCGCATTTAGGGGCGTTCACGGTCACACGTCCGAAAAAGGAAAGCTCGTGGAGTGGGAAGCGAGGGCTGTTCTATTCCGTTGTATAGATACTAAATACTGTTTTACTGTGCTAACAGCGATATTGGTTGATATGAAGTTAGCTGTACCAGAAAGATTTCCAATTTAGGGCATTAGCCCAATGTTATGTTGATCGATTTCACTAAAAATTACAATACATCAATTATGTTTAACATAATTAAGACAAATTTTGAATAATCTAATTAATGATTATATTGATATGACTTCATCCTGTATTAAAATTTCTTGAATTATACCATAACCACTATTAATACAATAATTTACATATGTGGGACGGAAGGCATTTTAAATTTGCTTTCATCTGATTCGTAATTTATCGTAACTTTTTTGTATCTTGGACCGTTTTGTTTGCGCACTGAACTCATTATCAGGTTCCTGTTCCATATTTATGATATAAACACCATAAATAACAAAGCAACAAATATTTGTCAACAGTTTACTACGGGTGGTACATAGAATATAGTATGTGGTGATTTGCAATCCGTTGGATGAGGACAGAAAGATCAAGTCATGGAAAACTTTCAGTTTGGTAATTTTATCAAAAATATTAGTTTATTTTAAATCAGGAGATTATAATTTCTTAGTTATCCTTGCTTCAAATAGTATACTATTTAAGGGTTTGAATTGTAACTTTTCGATAAATCTTAAAATTGGCATGTCTTTGTACCTCCAATTGAAGACGCTTCAGAAAATGCCTATCCTGTAGCCGTTTGGTCGGTCCTTTTAACGATTCGTTTGAGTTTCTGCAGAATTAGATTCTTACGCATATCGTGTAACACCAATGGTACACGACGTCCACCAGGAATGCCGAACGTGTAACACTAACGTGGTGAACTCGATAAGACATTCAAGAATAAGCACATGAAAAAAGAAGTACTTATCTTAGGTATCTCCAATAGGTATAAAAAGATTATAAAAGTGGCTTCCATAACCATGTTATATAAGATACCTAAGATAAGTATTTATTTTTTTCTGGTACAAATTCATGAATTTGTTTTCAGCCACAAGACGAGCCCGATAATTCTCCAGTGAAATGATAAGACAAGTTTTAAATTAATCTATTCATTATCAAGACCC
This sequence comes from Tanypteryx hageni, assembly GCA_028673005.1. Lineage (NCBI taxonomy): Eukaryota > Metazoa > Arthropoda > Insecta > Odonata > Petaluridae > Tanypteryx > Tanypteryx hageni. The sequence goes on along the minus strand of CM054113.1, from coordinate 209,269,877 downwards.
GTTGAATCCAACTTATTCCGAACGGAAAATAAACGATTAAAAAGGTCCCCTCTTTTGTTTAGTCAAGTTTGTCTGTAAAATGATTTTGAATGAAAAGTTTCTATAATTATTAAAATATCCGAAAATAAAGGCTTAACAATATATCATCGTTGATTCCATTCGCGTGATCCCATAATAAAATTTACCTTTAGTACATTTCTCCCGTGATTTTCGCGCTGCCACTTTCTTTCTCTCTCCAAACAAAACCCCACATCTCTCTCTCTCTCTCAGCTGGACGCATGGCACACCTAGAAGGGGAAAAAACCTCGACTCACTCCAATCACGAAGATTCGCTACGTCACCTCCTGCCTCATTGTCACGCTCACCGCAAACCCGCCTCCTCCCTCACCGGGCTCTCAAACTCTACCTCCTCTCGCATTCACCTAATTTTTCTCTTCCTATCCTTTCTTTGTGTGTATTATAACCCATTGTAAATCTGCGTCATGGCTACTTATTCGAGACGAGTACGAAGACAAACACAAGAGGCAGCGTCGTCATTCGAGTAAAGGGGTTGAGATGGGAATGGAGAAAATGTCGAGTGGACAAGAGAGAGTGGAAAATAACTTCGAGAGGGGAAATAGGAGAGAGATGTGGGAAAAAGTACGTTCTTTTGTTTTGAGAGATGTGGTGGCGGTGAGAGTGGCGTGGAAGAAGAGAGAGAGATATTAATGTATGTCTGATACGAGAGGGTAAGTAGTGGAATGATTTATAGCAGCGAAACCTTATTAGCGATCGGTACGATTTACCCTTGAAAACTCCGCAACAACGATAGAGTAAAAAATGTTAAAAATCTTTCTTAACGAGAGGTTGACATTTATGGCGCAAACCTTTAAGAAACGTAGAAATAATGACTAATAAATCGTTCAGTCATACCTCTAATCTCTGAATGAAAATAATCAATACTAATTATGTAAGAGTCATTAAATGTCGGCAATGAGCAATGTATTTTTTATTTAATCTGTCATTTTCAATTAACTCTTTAAGTTTACATCTTGAAATCTTCTAATGCTAATTTAATACTTAATTCATGCCCACCCGCTATGTTTTTCACGGGCAATTACACCTGCGAAAAATGATGCATTTAATCGACAATTTGCGAGAGTTAAAATTGCATCTAGGAATAGGCGTGATGCGTCGGCGGCGGAAGGGGGCCTATTCAAGCGAGTGCAAGGGTATTATGGGTAATACAGAATAGGAGCCAGCAGGGTACCGAACTAACGACCACTCGCGCCGGAAGACAAAAGGATTGTGCACAAAAAGAGGAGTGTCTTCGCGGGAGGATGGGATGAGGCGCCATGGAATAGGTTCTTGCCTTACTTACCGGCAAATAAGTGGGGTGGGGGTGGAAGCGGGGGGTGGAGGGAGGGGGCGGGTATGGCAAGTAGGGGATGGGTGGAGTGGAGCGGAGGTCTCCGGAATGGGTGCCCTCCGGGTGCTCCCCCACCTCCTTACCTTCTTAATGACCCGCTGCACCAACGACGCCGCACCCAAGGCTCGCAGGGTGAGGAGGCCGAGTGGCGAAGAGGGCGTGGCGGGGGGAAGGGAAGGGAGCGGGAGGGCGCGGTGGAGGGCAGGGGAAGGCCCTCGTGCCAAGCGCCGACCACCGCGGGGTTTACCCGCTGCCATGGATACCGTGGGCCTCCCTCGCCCTCCCCTATTCGGAAGCCGGCGTGTCCCGACCGCCGCCCCTTCCACACTTCTCTCCTGAGACTCGCGATGCATGCATCCCAGAATTCATTACGAAGTTTCGTTAGGGAGAAATTCGCCTCTTATTGGACGACTAAGGGAATCTCCTTGTATTAAACTCAAACTTTGAGAAGTTGCTTATAATAAGAAATTTCCACAAAGTTACGCCCGACTTAGTTGAATTTATTTGAAGTACTTAGCACGAATGCAAATATAGAGCATAAGCATCTCATTGCCTTGGAACATATTTTCAAGTATTAGAGCTTTTACAGCTTCGATTAATTTTTAGGGAAGAGTAAATCCAGTTTAATACTGCTTTGTTCGAAAAGTTAACATCGAACCAACGCTTAACCCTACCCTTACCTTTCGCGACTCACTTATTGAGATGAAACCTTTACGTTCGAGACACAGACCTTGGATGATTCGCGAATCGTAAGATATTTCGAAAAGTACTTCGCCCTTATCGCCTAGACGCCAAAACAAACTTATTTATTTAATTAATGCATTTTTTCAGTTGTGCTCTCATAAAATGCCAACAATATGGCAGGTTTCGCGCTTTTATGATTCCAATTAGCCATGTTGCTATATACACGCTTAATCGGATAGATCATTAATTTCTAAAAATGAAAGCCCAAAATGTGACTAAAAATACTGACATTTTACACAAAACCACAAGTGGTTAAAGTGGTGTGTTGGAAAGCAAACAGTGAGACGCTTAACGAGTCGACGACTCCGCAAGTTTCACAAGAAAGGGAGGAGCAAGAAAGGGGCAGCGTCATTGCTGCGACTCCATCAAAATTTCAGTGTCATTTATTATCTAGCGCGATACCATTTTAGGCAAAAAGGAAAATTTCTGAACGTAAAGTTGGAAAATAAGAGACCAGAATAAATTGAAAGTGAGGTATGCCTACGCTTTTTGTGTGAATATAAAATTGAGATGTTGGGTCAATTAACCAAATTCGTTTTCAGGATTAACTATTTATCTGTCACAAAAATACCACTAAATAAAAAGGAATCGAGTCTTTGACTTCGGTCCTTTTTATCCTTAAATCAAGATTTTAACATTAGGAGAGTAACTAGTGAACGAATTGAACTTTTTGAGGACTTAAATCTGCGAGTTTTATTTATTAAATACGAATCTACTCATTTACAAAACGGCACGCTTAAAAATATGTATATTTAGTATTACTTTCTCCATACGTAGTCTGTATTGTTTTCATGAAAAAATCGATTTCTAGATTTCAACGGAAATACATACACGTTTCGAGGTCCCCTGAACACGTTCGACCATCTTCTCGATGATGTGTCATAGGAATTTTGTGGGTGCTCTAACTCAAAAACTATTAATCAAATCAACGCGAAATTTCACATTTGGCATTTTTATTAAGGGCACAAGAGTAGATAAGGTTTTGGTTAAAATTGGTCGAACAAAAGTGGGTGTTTGTTTTACAAAGGAAATCTCAAATCCATCGTGCAGAGATATTTTCTTTAATACTTTAAAATATCTTAAAATTGTGATATCGGAGCGAGGTTTGTACTATTCTAAGGGGAAAAGAATGTAGATTCTAATTATTATCATCGAATTTTGATAAAATTATAATTATAATCTACATTCTTACGCTCAATTATTGATCGTATTTTCTTGAATTTCTAATAAAACAGCGTTTTTGCATTTTAAATCGAATTTTATCGGATTGTTGCCATGGAGACTATACTCGACTTGAGTATAGACGAGTGAACAAATGGGTTATTTTTTCCGCTCGACTATCCTTCAGCAGTGGACAGTTGATCCAGACATTAGCATATAAACAGTAGCATTTAATAAATTTGTTTATTTAAAAAAATACATAATACATGCAAAATATGTCAGAAAGAGATTTTGACATTGTTTTTAGTATTTTGCTCTATTAATATGTTTTCCAAATTTTTTCTATCATTGATAAACTATGAACTACAAGTGGTATTTATGGTGTGAGAATTCCTTAGAATGACTAACACATACTGAAACATTTCCTGTCAATATAAGTAATCAATTCGGGACGTCAAATTTGGGAAACCAGCTTGCATTAGTCCTGGTTTGGACTTATTGTTAATATTTGCTTTAATACTTGATCAATGTAAAACACTACTGGAATAAAAGTTGTATAAAATTTAAGTTTCTACAACTTTTGTTCGAAACGTTTTCCCATATAATGAATTGTTTAAGAGATATTTTATAATTATATTTTTTAGCTGCTACCACCACACCACCTGGAGGCAACTTTTTTAAACACTTGACGCTAAGTTACGTCTTACAATTAGTAACACTCCTTTTTATGTTTTATCGTTGGAACTTCGTGGCTATATCCGATAACAGAAGGCTACGGTATGAGTTTAGATCTGTCTTTGTAAGGTGTTTGCATTTTCTCGCATTTCCTTAAAATATTTATTATCATTTAACGAATTTGGAATTTTTAGAAATATTACACATATGGAGAAAGTCATGTGGTGGCCATGTCAGATTTTTAGAATAGTAGTATAAGAGGTTTCAGTAAATTTCTATTTTCAATGGGGCATTCGAGTAGAAAGCTAAAAATATAAGTTTTAAAATAAATTTTGAGAAGGAAGATCGAGATTTTTAACAAAGCTAAAGTTACTGAGGAATTGATCAATATCGATAATCGGTGGGATATCATATCAGGTAAAACAAAGATATCGATGTGAAAAGTTTTCACCAACACGTCGTTTCAAAAGAATTGACGATGCAATTGCTAGGAGAATATTGTAACGGCAAACATAAATTGTTTCCTGAGTCTTTCGATATCAACACGCTACTTATTCCGTAAAATTATCGTTTCTGAAACAAAATTAGAATGGATGAAGTAGTAAACAAAAACATGTCTGATATGCTACGTTTCTTCATCCTTAAAAATCTCAATGCGATCTCCTTCAGTGCCAGAGTCCAAGTCCAGGTAACTTTCAAAAGACATTGTGGCGGTTATCGCATACGACGGGAAAAAGCCACGTCTCCTATTCATTAATATGAGGCAAACCTTTTTGATTGCTCCTCTTACTTTGTACACACATAAAATAATAGTTTTGCTCCACCGATAGACCCCGCCATTGATTGAGAACATCGTGAATAGCAATGCGGTGAGTACATAAAGCATAAATAATGGCGGAGAGACAAACTTAGAGTGCCATCGATTACGTCAAAAATTTCATTTGTTGGAATATTTATATCAATTTTTAATATTGTACACGTTTTAGTTTTCTGAGTGGACAAAGCAAAGCAAAGCAAAATATAGCCCGAATATATATTGAAATTATAAAAAATCATCAATTGCAAACTTTAAACTGAATATGACATTTAATTGCTAATTTTGTCCTAGAAGTAAGTTCAATTTTATATCCAGATTAAAATATCAATATGTTGAGAAAGCCATGCAAAATTCTCTTCTTTAATTGTTTCCACTCTCTTTCTTAATTGAAAAAACAGTTCGAACCGATGATGATGATTATCCTTAAAACAATTTACATTCTATTATATGTAATGGATTCCATATTTCATTTAGCCTACCTTTTTAAGTTTCACCACTCATAAAAAAATGTAATCGTAATTCAGCGTAGTAATGATGCATTATTACCGCAATAGAAGAGGAAACATAGCCTATAACCTTGAGTTGAGAAACCAAGGCCATGAACGTGGACGTTCATCCCGTATGAAGAAATAGCTTTTTTTTAAATGTGCATTGCCAAACCATTTAATTCGCTTCACCAAATGTATACCTCTGCTAAATCGAATTTCGCCAGTTTTTCCCTTGTGCCATGTCAATTTTTCTCTCTTCATCCACCGTTTCACTTCTATATTGCCGTTCTATCTCCTATTGCGATATAACGCCTTAATCCATCTAGGTATTCTCCAATATTACTCCTATACACTTCCTCCTTCCTAACTCGCAAGTTCAAACATCCTTCCTACGAGCACATTCAACTTTCTCCGACGCAACTTAATCTCCCTTCTTAGACTCCATGAATATCTCCAACCACCCCAAACGTCAGCATCAAACCCCCCTTATTCCCTCGACGCCTTTCTTCCGCCTATGCTTACGCTTCAATGCCTCCAACTCAACTTCCTCCATCCGATCCCGGCCGCATTCAAACTCTCACTCTCTAACAAACGTCCCTCCCACATACCTTTACCTTACTTTCACTTTCCAAACCTACCATCTATCCGAGTTTTCAGCCCTCTACCTATTTTAGATTTGTGCTCTCTTCTTCCGCTCTGATTTCCATACGACTCTCAGACATATCATCGCTGTAGATTCACCAAAATACATACAATTTCTCATAGAGGCGTCCCTCTTTATATACGAAGAATCTTTACATATTATTTAAGCAATGGATAAATAAAAATAAAATAAAACATAATCAAGATAACTTCTATAGTACATTAAAAGGTAAAAAATACATTTTACAATGTAAATCTGAGGAATGGTAATTTAAAATTCCAAGTTCTGGCAAATTACAAGAATAAACCATTCGATGTAATACAAATTTCTTATGTCATCCAAAATTTTAAATGACTGCTTCATAGTTTCTCATTGTAAAATTTATGTTTTACCTTTTATTAGAAAATAAAAATTTGTTAAAATACTAAATGTGTTTAGTCTTTATACTGCTCTTGTATTGGCCAAGATCTTACATTATTAACAAAGAAAACTTTAATTTATACATATACTTAATATTGTATAAATTAATGCGAAGTCTAATTATGAGATATCAACAAATTAGATCGCAATCAAATGATATTTCAATTAAAATCGCACGTGCTTCATATTTCCGATTGCCGCCTGTGATAACCTCTATCCTTTCTTCCACTTCTTTTTTCTGCTATTCTCTCCTGTCAGCCTCCAGCCATTATTCTTCTCGTATCACTCAAACTCAATTTTCTATCCTACATACATACGTTTTTGTCATTTCGCCCGTACATTTTCTTACCTTGGCCACCTTCCCCGCCACTTTTTACTCTCTCAGTTCCTTCGCTTTCCCTCTAATTTCCTCCGATTATTTTACCCTTCCAAATAATTCCTTCAAATCCAATAATTTTCCACTCGCACTACTATTTTCCATTGTCATAAATTCCACCACAGATTAAATCTCACCGTCTGTCGCTCTACTTTATTTATTATTTATTTTTTCCTGTACATCAGTACTTGGCAATCTTTACTTTGCGCTACAATTCCAAAGGTTAATGCGGCCAAAAATACTTTAGGCATCTGTAACACTTTACAACAGCTAGCAAACAAGTTATAAATATAGGTACTTCATTATCAAAGTTTCAATGCAGTTTTATCTATAACTTAAATTTTGCACATATAATAAATAAACATAAAAGTACACTGCAGGTAGTTTGGTGATAATTGAATTAATTCTTCTATTATATGTCCATAAGAGATATATACTAGTTTTTCAGATTAAACTTCTTAAATCTTGGAGCAACGCGTTTGAAGTATTAAGTCTATTTCTGGCTGCTGACAGTTGTTGGAACGTGCTTCCACCTCATGCTAAAGCACGTTTTCTTAAAGAATTTTCAAGTTTCTTTTTTGCCTACCCCTTTGGGGAGGGGACGATTCGCACCTTTGCAATGCAGATCCTCACTAGACCTTTCCTTACGTGAAAACTTCTATCCTCTATCCTCAATAGTTTGGCTAAAATACAACTTCAATTTTTTTAATTTTCCGAATTTGAAGCTATCTAGCGGAAGATCTGTGGACTAATGGGAAAATACAATAAATGGAAAATCTATAGATTGATAAGAACTATCTAATTCAAAAAGAACTTTCCAAATATATCTCAAAAAAGTTGATTGTCCACAGACAGACGGGCAGACAGCGTGATCACATTAGCACATTGTAACTAAAAAAACACGTTAAAAATTAATGAAAAATAAATAATTTTGCCCACGTAACAGCTGACGATCCACCTCGTACAACGTAGTGGCTCGCATATCACCGGTGAGGATGTATTATAACGCACTTATTCTGCTTACCATTTCCTCAATCACTTTCTCTCCCTCCACCATTAGATTCAGGATTTCATAGGCCTCTCCCACCACCTCCAATCTCCCTTATAGCCTCTCGCCTTAATAACTACACTGTTCAATTGCCACATAAATACAGGGATTCCTTCCCTCGATGCAGTTTTTTGCCTTGTTTAGCGACTATCAACGTGATATTTATTCATGGCAAGTCCCCTTTATTGATTATCATGAGCTATAGGGAATTTGGAATAGTTTAGTTCATTTATGTTAATTGCCCGTCAAATATGTCGGGATTATCATAAAAATATTCCAAATATATATGATTTCGATATGAAAAATCATTAAGATATGCTATGATCTGGTTTGGCTTTCATGCACAATCAAATCGGTGTTTTTGAAAGTTAGCTTTGTTTTGATTATACTGTTTAAGTAATTATTAGTAGAGAGGCCAAATGATTATCCAAATATTTGCTAAAAGTAAGAGGAAAATCAAAATAATAAGATATAATGCATAAAGAAGTAGCTGAAATTTACTTGAAATATTTGAGCAAATTATAAGTTATTTCAAACGTATAGAATTTAACTTAATAAATTAATTATTTTACTCTTATTAACTCGTAAAAAACAGGATAAAATGTGAACGAACTGTCAAATTTACCATCAAAGGAAAATGTGTAGTAACTTACTATTAACTAAATACATGAACTGCAATGAGTTTAACTATATTTAAAGATCGCACTTTTCTTTTAACTATATTAGATTTGAAAATTTTCCAGAAAAATCACTTTAGTTAAAGAAATTTAAATAAAAGTCATAAAATGTTATTTTTTCACTCCTAATTGAAATTCGGTTAGAAATATTTGCTGTATTATCAGTTAAAGAAATCCATTGAAAATTTTTTGACCTATATTTAGTTTTATGAATTCCCACCATTTGGCAATGGCGCATGATTCAATAGTATAACATTTTTTATAATCAATTATAATTTATTATTGTTATTTTTGTACTGCAGCTCTTTTTAATCATATACAAATGCTACGTCCTCTTCCTCTTTCTCAATTTCTGCTCATTCCCATTCTCTTTTCCTTCCTCCCTCTAATTACTTAATAGATTCAGTAAATAAGTTATACCCATGTATAAAAGTCTAACCCATGTTAAAGCACTAAATTGGTGCACTTATTATGAGGCCAAGAATAGAATTCAACAATTGGGACAACGGTGGTCCAATATAAATAAAATGCGTGAAAACGTGAAAAATCGTATTAAAACGTAATTTTTTGAGATTTACGAATGAGATTTAAATTCTTCTCTTCGCATAACTAATGTAAGTTAAATACCTCATCCTTGAAATATTTTAAAATGTAAACGAAAAAGGACTACATGTTAAGGAATGGCTTTTTGCGTGATTCATATATGCGATGCGAATTTATAACTCCGGTTAATTATAAGATGCACTGCAAAAACACTGAAAATAATTATAAAATTACTTAATTACCAAAAATTTCAATAGGAAATTAATGAAAAACACGATTTTGATTATAAATAATTCGGGCGCCTTCTCTCTATCGTACTAAAGCATTCAAAACACACTTTCCTTACACATATAGTATAAGGACGACAATACAATCTCGAGGTTTAACAATGACACGGTCGGCAAGACAACATATCTTTAAAAAGATTAAAAATTTTCAATAAATGTGATTTAAACATATAACTTGAGCGATTTCGAACCGAAGGCAAAAGTCGACGTTAAGAATAAGAATTTATGTTTATTTTTTTTTAAATGGTCTAGGTACGAAGGTCGTATGTCAATTACTTCTAATTTAATTTTGCAAAAGAAAAAAAAGCCTGCAAGTGAAAAAAGGTATTTTTAAGTGTTCTCTTATGGGGATTTTTATAGTGCGTTCCGGCGGACCAACGGACAGACGGACCAATATGCAGAATAAGAATATTATGTATATAGTACTTATAATAGATAAAATTACGCTTTCATCAAGAAATTTAAATCTTTTTGATTTTATCAAACTCATATTTATTTATTTATTTATTTCTTACTACGGCGAGGTTGAGGCCATATGGCCCCTTCTTCCACCTAACCATTATGATACACAATATGATAAATATAAATGTACAGAATTCAATACAAATCAATATAGAGAAATGAAAATCATTTCAAGGTATTCGTAAATAATAAAAAAAATAAGAATAGTACAGCACAAATGTACACAAAGTAAAATAATAAAAATCATCATCACTGCCCTGTTTGCTGACGGATATAGTGATGTGCTGATATTTAAATGAAGGATAGAAGGAAAAATACAGAGGAAAATATTACATTTTTATGAAGACCTAATGCTGGCTAAGTATTTAGCACAATGATTCTTAAATTGGTTAATACCATTGACAGAGTAAAAGTGAAAGGGGAGAGAGTTCCAAAGATTGCAGGCGGTAACGGTGAAGGATTTATTATAGTAACTGCTACGATGAGTGGGAATAAGTAATTTGGATGATCCTCGGGTGTTCAGGGAGAGGCCAGAATTAAGGGGTTTGAAGTTGCAGCTTAGGTATTTAGGCGAGGAAGAGGTGAGGATACTTCTTAGTTGCGTTAGGATATGCATCTTCCTACGTTCTTCCAAGAACAGCCAGCCCAATTCTTTAAATGCGTTTGTTATATGGAAACTTTTGCTCATATTAAAAATGTATCTAACACAGGAGTTATGAGTCCTCTGGAGCTTTAGTAACAAATCTTGTTTTAGATCTAGAAAAACGGAATCACAATAATCGAAATGAGGAATTACAAGCGAATTTACAAGTAAAATTTTTAGTTTTACTGGAAGAATGTTTTTAAGTAGCCTAAGTGAATAAAGTGAGTAGTTGATTTTTCGGCAAATTTCGTTTACATGTTTAGACCAGCAGAGTGTATCATTCATAATAACACCAAGGTTTTTTACTGACTTGAAAAACGGTACAGGAGTGGAGTTAATTAATACTGGGTCAATATTTGACTTTTGTAATTTGCCGAGTAATTTAGGATAGCAGAAAATTATTGATTGAGATTTTAAGGGGTTTAACATTAAGCCATTACAAGCACTCCAGGTCATGAGCGATCTTATATCCCTATTCATGCAATCAATTCTGTTATTGATATGAGATATTTGAGTTCCTATGTATATTTGCAGATCGTCAGCATAAAGGTGGTACTGGCAGTGATGAATTGAATTAGAGATATCGTTTATATATAAGGCGAAGAATAAGGGTCCTAATGTAGATCCTTGGGGACAACCACGGGAGACATTTTTCCACGATGAACTTTTATCAGAGATTGATACCATTTGGTAGCGATTCTGAAAATAAGATTTTATCCATTTCAAAGAGCTAAGGGAAAAGTTCATTTTAGCAAGTTTGGCAAGTAATACTCCGCTGTCAATGGAGTCAAACGCTTTAGAGAAGTCCAATAGTGTGAGAATTGTAGCTTTTTTGTTATCGAAATTCTCCCGAATATCATCTGTGACTTTGATCAATGCGGTAGCAGTGCTGTGGCCAGTACGAAATCCAGATTGATAGGGGTTAAGGAGCTCATATTCATTTAGATATTGATGTATTTGTTTATGCGCTAGTTTTTCAATAATTTTGGATAGCGTTGGCAGGATGCTTATAGGGCGAAAGTCCTGTGGAGTTGTTGGATTAGCCTTTTTAGGGATAGGTCAAATACATTACCATATTATGTATGTATGTATTAGAAAAGGTGTTGATGGAATTCCGGTGGACACAGTGTCAAAAGAACACACTTGGAGCCTTCGTGTCTGAGGAAAGATTCCAAACCAGAAAGGTTTCCCAACCATCGTGTCTGTGTGTGCTTCCTCGATACCCTCAGCGGCTCTCCAAATTTACGTTATGTGTCCAATGGGCTAACACCTTGTTGTTTCCCGTTTATCGTTTCACCTTCTTCTTCCTCCAGTGCACATACACACACATATGCACTGCCAAGAGATGCATGCTAGGGATTACCCGAAGAAACCGCAGAAGAAAAGACTGTATACGAGAGCATACAGAATTCAGTGAAGTAATGGAAAAAGTTAGGGCGTTAAACTGCAAGTGGAACTGTCCCATTTTCAGATAAAATGATCAGCGTTGGAAGCCTTCAGTCATAGAGAAGAATTCAAGAAATATCAACAGAACGAAAGACAGATGAATCGAGAAGTTGTGGAATCGGGTAGGCCAACTCGGAGGAGGGAGACAGAAGACAATAATAATCCGTCTTTATTGAGGGCGATATTTGGACAATCATGTCCATTTTTACATAGAATCCTGACATGACGAACACAAACAATCATATCATTTGCTGGATTCGAGCCCTTCCCTTCCTTCGGCAATGGACAAAATAATGCTTAAGACGATGATATGCATAACTGGCCAATGTCTCTCCTTGAACCTCCAGATAGCAACCATCTTTGATTTGTCTCTTCCACTTTTCGAAGAAATATTTCATGTTTTCTTCAGGTCTTATATACCGTAAATACCCGCGTATAGGACGAAGGGAGGTTTTTGTTCTAAAATTCTAGGAAATTCAATGCACCTGTATATAGGACGCATGTGTAGTGTAGAAACATAGGGTATCCGCAGGCAGTGCGGGATTTACCACTCACTAGGCTCACACTAAGGGCCCCAAACGAAGAATTTCACGGATTTTAATTTGGAACGTTTAACGTGCTTCCGTTACGAACGCATTGACTATTTGCGTTCAAATTACATTAATCCTTTTGTTAAAACTCTCTATAGTTCGTTTCCATGTCATTTTGGGTTTTTATGATAAACGTTATACGCAATTTTATTGGTTTTTATGATATTCAGACAAATTTCTTGTGATTTACACACCTGAATTTTTCGTCTTTTGATTTGGTAAGAATGATTTGCACATGTATAACATTCACCCCATTTTTTATTCCAAACATTTTGGGGTATTTGCGGTATTTTTTTCAATTATTTCCTCTCTGATTACTTCTTCCTCAGATCCCCTCCAGGATGTCCTTTCTCCACGGAGGTATGTCCTAATAAAAATATTTCAATTTCTGTTTTTGCACCATAAACCTTTGTTCGTTTTTATTTCAGAAACTCCCGATTACGTTCTATTAGTACAACCATGGGCGTCGGCAGAAAATCTTGCAGGGGGGGGGGGGGAGTGGGCAAAACACAAACAGGGGCAGACACGATTTTTTTCAAACCCGTGAAAATTTTGCTTAACCGGCCTCCAGGTGACGACAAATCTACACCAAAGACCCAAATTCTATTGAATATTCTATTGAAATTAGCTTAAGGTACGTTTGTCTTGAGTTTTTCACTTTGTGCATGATGATTGCTTTTCCCTTAAAGCATGGCAAAATGTACTCCGACAGGCTTTGCTTTGATGCAAATAAAAAAATGTATTAATCTTTGATTTGCCTAATTTTCAAGGAACGATCAACGTCGAATATAAATATTGCATTTTTATAATATATTTAAAATACTCACCTTTAACGAACATCCATGAATGTGTACATTTGCATTGGCAGAACATTTTTCAGGTTAAAATACATAGTGAGAAAACAACTAATAAAATTCATACAAATTCATTTATTTACGAAAACTATTAACAAAAACAGAATAGTCGTTCTCAAAATCAAAGAAATTATTTTTTAAACAAAAATTGCAAACACCTTGTGGCAGCACCAAACTTTTCTACTACTTGGTCTATAAACATTTTTTTGTTTTCATTTACATATTTCCTATGTATGCTTAACATGCATAGCCCAGACAAACGATCATCACCCATAGTTGACCTTAACCAAGTCTTTACTCTCTTCATTGTACTAAAACTTCGTCCTATCGTACAAGTAGAAACAGGCAAAGTTAATACAATTAAAACTGCTTTCCTAATAGTCGGGTAAAGGTCTGTGTGATCAATTAAATCAGTTATGCCATTCTCCAACTCAAAATCTGCCTTACTTGACCACATATCATACCATGCCATCGCTTCATTTTCCAAATTATCGATTTCATAAATTATGTTTAGATTCAAAATTCTGTTTTTATACTCCTATCGTCCCAATTGACTCATTTGTTTTGGACAGAGTAGAAAAAGATTGAAATGCTTCTCATTTTCTTGAGAAAATCGGCATTCAAGCGATGAGATAATCGAGTCTAAATATGGAATAAAAACAGAACGATGATAATAATCCTCCACAGGCAAATCTTTGAAATTGGATCGATAGGTCTGGCGCGCACATGTTCTTGGTAGCATTAGATTAATGTTCAGTTTTTCGGCTAGATCCTTAACTTCCAAAAAAATGTCGTTAAAATGACTATCAACATTTTCTCTGTGATTTCGGAGCACTATTAAAAGCTTTACTATATGCTCATGAAATTTCAAAATATCCTACTGAATGGCATGAAGACCTTGCGTTACTGGTTCTAGTATTGATGAATAAGTTGAAATAATAATGACACTGAGCAAAAAACTTGTTGTGTTTGTGACATTGACTAGTTGATGCGCCTCTTGGGATGCTTTACCAAACTTTGTTTCAGCTATTTGGTTTAATTTTTCATGCATTTTCAAAAAGTTAGACGTGAAAATCCCAATACTTTTGTACTTAGTACTCCAACGAGTTTTGCATAGCATTGGTATAGACGAAATCAAAGATCTTCTTTTAGGACTGCCACGAACATAGTTTATAATGGCTTCGACTGAGCCAATGGTGTTCCTTATTTCTGGTACGGCATTTAAATCATCTACAACTAGATTTAATCTGTGTGCAGAACAATGCACGAAAATGGCCTTAGGACATATTTCTTTAATAATGCTCTGCACTCCTCGCTCCTTCCCAGCCATTGTTGCACACCCATCATACCCTTGTCCAATAAAGTTTTCAAGGCGCAGCCCGAATTGTGTAAGTTTATTCATTACTAGTAGAAGGTGCTTGCATTCTGCAAGCATATCATCTCACCTTGAAAAAACATTCATTTTTCTTATTTCATCATTACAAATATTTTTTCAATTCTAAATATTTCACCTCCGCAGCAATTTTCGTTTTTCCCTTATGTAAAAATTATAGACTAAAACAATCCCCAAACTTTGCAGTTTTATAAATTTTGTATTTCTCCATTATGGGGTAGTAATGCTACACATTTCTGCCAAATTTTAAAGTTGTAGCTCTTCTAGAAGTGAAATAATATTTTTCTAATTGTTTAAATTTTAAACATTTTTAACGGCCGCCGCAATATATTTATGGAGAGTTTCAAATGTTTATTTCTTCAATTGAACTACTCTGTAAATAACTTTAAAATTTCAGCTTCCTAGCTCATCCCGTAATGTCTAAACATTTACCTATTTGTTTCAAATTTAAGAATTTTTAACTGCCAAACAAATTAAAATATCGAAATTTCTATAATCCCTATTTCGTATTTTTACATATCCTACCTATAAAAAAATTTCAGCGCAGTAGCACATTCGGAAATGCCTAAACCTTGAAAATTTGTTTAAACAATTGCATATTTTTAACGGCCGCATTGTTGAACTTTTTCAAGATTTTCGTTTTCTCTAGTCGGTTTTGCACAAAATCTTACCTAAGAAAAAAATTTCAAATCTCCAGCACATCTGGAAGTGCCTAAACATTAGTATCCTCCCATATGTATGTTATATCCTCCTCCTCTGTAAGAAACGTCTATATATAATGATAGTTTCAGCAATAGACTTAGCATCAAGACTAGTAAGGGTTGCAAACCCCAAAAATTCTTCTCGTATCATGTCCTTACTGTCTACAAATCGTACACCAAGAGACAATTGTTCTTTACCTGATATGTCAGTGCTTTAATCTGCTAATATAGAAAATCCGACTGATTTATTGACTTCTGCAACTATTTTCTGCATAATGTTCTCTTCAAAGAGTCCAATCAGCTCATGTTCTATTTGCACCGATGTGTATCGAGCATTAGCTGGAAAATTTTCTAAATGTTTACGGAGTGTTTCATCCCCTGCTTCAATCCGAAATTCGTAAAGGCTTTGCATGTTCCCAATATTGCTGGTTTTTCCACGAAGTGCAATGTCGTGTGTGCCACAAAATATGAGAGTGGATAATATTGGAAACAGCATCTTTCTATTTTCTTCAACTTTTAGCCTTGATGAACTGTTAATTTGACAAACAATACTCTGTTCTGTTCTTTATTTTTTTAAAATTACTGGTATCTATTTGTGCATATTTGTGCCAGGAACTCGAAAGATGATTTTTAACATTCTGATGAAAATCTTTGTATTTTGTGAATGGCTTATTGATGAAAACTCCTTGCGTGCCTCGATGAACAGCTTGTGGAAATAATATGCAATATTTGCAAACTGCACCTTTCAGTTTTATTGAGTAACCAAGGAATACATATGTCATTATTATACTTTGTTGTACTTAAAAAATCTTCAATTAGTAGAATGATAAAAGTTAATGAAAAATTGATAATTTTAGCTTATTAACCAATATTTCTTGGTCTATATCTTGAACATAGATTTTTCTCGATAAATTTTATTAGACTGGAAATCCTATGCTAAAATGCATGTATTTTAAAAGAAAAATGTACTTGCACCGTCGGTCCTGAACATCCACTCATCCTCTGGCCTCTAGGGGGAAGGGAAATCCGCCACTGTTCGGACGTTGGAAAATATTATAAACAGACTTAAAGGCCCCTGTGCACTGTTCCGAATGACAGATATTATCGTTTTGTTCGGCTATCTCGCGTGCATCTGTTTATTAAGATATGAATTTTTTTTGACTGCTCCTAATTTCAGGCGTTCTTGATCCCCGTATTCACAGAGTCCTGCGCCCCGGGGATGTTGCCCCAGCATCCATGTCCTCTCGGTGACCCTACCTAGTGAAGTTGATTTCAATAATTGATAGAAGTTCTTTATAAATATTACTTATTAAAAAAATCTTTTATAACGTGCACGCAACCTTTGTATTTAGTAATAGATAAACGAAACCTAAGATTTTGTTAATAAAAAAGATATTTGTTCCAATAAAGTTACATGTTTAAATGGTAAAAATTCTCGCCATCCATAGTTAACGTGTTAATTTATTAGGCATTTCCAGTTTATTACCATTTAAAAGTAAATTTTAATGAAATATTTACGTTTTTCATATTTCGAGGGGGGGGGGCAACTGCTCCCCTTGCCCCCCCCCCTGCCGACGCCCATGAGTACAACTGTGATTAATGGTACTAAATTGATAATAAAACGATATAAAATATTAAGAAATAAATTCAATTTAAAGTCCTGTCATTAAACAACTATTCATTAAAAATACTTTTGCAATAAACAGCGAAAAACTTGGCAATTAAATTTTCCCGTGAAAAATACGACTAATTGAAAGAAAAAGTTCTGATTCAACTTAAAATTTATAAAATTTTGATGTATTGCTGGTACGATAATGTACCTATTATTAGGTTCGGAATCTCCGATGTCTCGTAAGCTTTTGCGATCACATCGTAGACACTATTCAAATATCTGGATGTTTCTTGGAGAAGCCTTGACACTTGGCCGCTAAACATTGGTAAACATTGCGAGATCATTTGGCATGGCCTGACGTTTCTTCTTTCCAAACTGCGGTTGTGTATATATGCATTTAAATATCTTTAGTGTGCATCCAGAGAAGTCTGGAGACAATCCGCCTGTTGTCTGAGTTGTTTTTCCCCCATTGTCGAATAAAATGTAAAATATTCATAAAAGCGTTATGCGTAAAATCACATTTCTTCTCAAAACCCTTGTTAATTTATTAAAAATATCTTCGTGATTTATTACAACCTTTTATATGTATATTTATTTACGGCTGAATCATTAAGTTTTGTTTTTACTTTTGGGATTTAATGAGTGACAAATATCTTCGAAAAATGTTACAAAAACTTGAAGGGAGGAGTGAATGCAATTCATCAGGAGGAAGTGAATAAAAAAATTTTTGAAGGACAAGGATTAACATTCGAGGGTAAAATGATGCAGATCTTATGGGTGGAACGGATGGAATTTTTTACGCCATTTCGACGAAGCTATACGACACAAACTCAAAACCAAAAACGCCGAGTCACTAATTTTTCGGCTTCTTAAGAAATGCCATTCCTTGATTCCTACTTTAGCAGTCTGGCCTTAGACGTGGTACCTCTTTGCAACGGATACCGGATTATTATGCTCTCGCGCAAAATTGAGGGTGTACACGATTGGAAAATTAAGTCCCAGTTCAAAACGAAAAGGAAGGAACGGGTGCACCACATGGAGCACCAACAAAAGGAAGGAGATTGTAAAGACAAAAGGGAATAAATATGGCCCATCTGAATTCTATTCCCATGTTCAGATCCAGATCCCTCCCCATTCTCTTTCCTCTCCCTCTCCATCTCTCGCTCACTCATTCCTTTTTCTCTCACTGTCTTCCCCTTACTCGCTGGCCGACCTTGACGATCTATCTCCCTGCAGGTGGAAACAAAATGCCCTCCTCTCGCACACCAGTTTCTCACAACGTCCGTTTCCGTCAAAAACAAGCGTAAATTATTCCAATCTAAATCTAACCGACACTCGGCTGACATTATATTTGGTTTTCTTTCATTTATCCGAAAATTACTGATCGATGTGAGATTGCATACTGATAGCCGAGGACTGTGTTGTCTTCTGGAATGGAAAATTATCTATCTGATAATTGAAAGGTTAGGTTTGGTGGACCTATCTTATTCTACTTATTACTACCATACCGAGACATTTTTCACCTTAGCATGAATGAATTAACATCATCATTAAAATTTACGTCGTAAACAACGCTTATTTGCTGTAAGAGGTTTATTTGACCAGAGAGTTAAATTGTACTTAAAAAAGATACAGATGGGCGACTACCGCGAAGTAGTTGCCCATCTGTACATACAGCAAGAGTAATGTTTTTATCCAAATCGGATGAGAGCAATTGCGATACTTACTGCTCCAAATATAGGATAATATAAGATATAATATTATCGCACCTCAAACTCTTTGGCTCGCATATAATTTTCTACGTAACATTAATAAAATTACCGGAATCGCAACACCACCCCACGACATTTGTTCTGTCCTTGTCTTCTAGAATAACTCGGCCTATTTTAGCCTCTTTTCTACCCAATGCCATCTAGGCGCACCAACCTCCCGGTACCTCTATGAGAACGTCCTCCTCAACACACACACACGCTCACCTCCTGCTTCTTTCTCCTCTTTCCTCCCTCTCTCCCTCCACAGCCTCCGACCTGCCGACCTCACTCTCTCTCCCACCGCTCAAATCGCCAACCCGCTCAAAACGCCCCCTCCCTCCCTTCCACCTTTGTTCCCTTCGCCTCCCCTCCCCCTCCTTTACCCCTCCTCTCCTTAACCCCTCCCCCTCCTTAACCCCTCCCCCTCCTTAACACTCCCCCTCCTTAATCCTTCACCCTCCTTAACCCCCTCCTACTTGATCCCCCCGTCCCCTTAACCCCCTCCACCTAACCCTGCCTGCCTAATCTCATCCTCCCCTCCTCCGCCCTCCACCTCCTCCGCGATAAAGACCGACTCTCCACATTTTCCGCCATTCCCTCTCTGCTCTCCACTTCTCTATCGCCGTCCGTGCGACGACCGTGCTTCGAAGATTTTCTATGTAATACAGTGCTTTTCCTGCTATAACGTCGGCATTTTACCACCTCGGCTCCGAAGATGGCCATGGGCACCGGAGAGTCGCTGTCGGCTCCGGCAGTAGGCGTCTTGGGGTGAGTGAATTTGACGGAACGGTAATCCCCTTATGTAAAACGTAAGACGCTTTGGCGGATTCTGTCCTGGAATCGATGGCGCCAACGTTAACTAGATTTCAACCACAAAAGAAATTTCTTAGAGACAAAAATATCCCGTGAGTTAATCCCTGTGCGAAAGTGAGTTCATATGGATGTGCAACGATAATCGGAATTTAGAAATATCTCTAAAAATTAACGATTCCGAAGTCATGGGAAATCGTGTTTGTGTTTTATAGACAAGCTTATATTAAATAAGTGTATTTCCGGATCGATTGATGGAGAGCGGTTAAAAATGAAAGCGAACAAATGAAAACATCGCCAGTGTGCAGCTGTTTCATGTGGATAAAATTGCTACAAAGGGACTGGCGAAAAAATGGCTTGAGTGACTTTTTGTATCATTGGGAGTATTGCTAGAATGGCGTCTCTCCTACAGTGAGACCCATGTTCCTCAGCATTATATATGGCTAATGTGCGGTTTAATTCCAGAGGCCATCATCGGGTCAGATCTTCCCATTATTTGTCATTCCGCTAACCGCCCAAGCCATTCTTTCGGCAGCTATAATAAAGATTTCTTAGAAAAATATACCAGGATATTGAAACAACGAGCCCTATCTGGTTGGACAGATATTGTCCAAAATCGGAAATTTTTGCTCCAATGAACTTAGTTTGACCCTGGCAAAAATTTTCCTGCCGATCTGTCCTTTACAATTATCGTTATTTATTGACGTCGATATTTTAAAAAGCAGTCCAGAACGACACTATGAAAAAAACAAGTGGCTAATAAATGTAACCGACTGTACGTTGATGGATTTTAACACTTAAGCGGCCATCGAGACAACTAGAGTCGGTTGGACCTGCCTTATGGCTTTGCAGCCGCTTGAGTGAAACGCTGTGCAGAGTGCCCTTATTCCCCGTCAACACGCTAGCATCATTCTCCACCCCAGCCAAGCAAGAGATAACACTCATCTCAAGCGGTCAAATGTGATGCAAGCGGCTAGCGAAAGCAGACCGACTGAGTCACTTCTTTTCGTTTCGTTATGCATCTCTAGGAATATTTATCCTAAGATTTCTTATTTCACAATCAACGATTACTAGATAGTTATGTCAGTATTTGGTTTTACGACAGGATGCTATATTTAGCAGGAACGATAAATATATTCCAAAGATTCTTATTTGACAGTCAACGATTACTAGATAGTTATGTCAGTATTTAGTTTTATGACACGATGCTATATTTCTCAGGAACAAGACTTGTAATTAAAAAACAAGTCATACTTGCCAAAGAAACTCTTGAATATCTACCTTTCAAGGTCAAGAAAAAGACGATTCGTAGAATAATTTTCAAGGCATCATTTGAAAATATTTGTTTCTATGGTCATGCTTTAGTGTATTATATTTAAACGAATTGAACTAAATTATTCGTGATAAATGAATGATATGGTAAACGAAGATTAGGACTGAAACGGCAAAATGAAAAATCTGGGATTAATATAACGATCGGGTTAAAAGTAACTAGCTATAATTTTGTACTATTATCGCTAACATATTATTAACGATATATTATCTCAATAAGAAATAAAGGATAACAAAGTAGCACGAACAAATGGTTGTTTTTTTAAACTTCCGTCTCACGTCTAGATAAAAATTTCAACTTTGTTTTAAAGCGATTAGTTTCGATATGGCTCGCGACGAAATAAATGCTAGAGCGTAAATGAGTTAGGCTGATTGTGAGAGTTATCTTTCCTCCTCTGCGTCCCCTTCCCCTCGTCTCCTCTCTTATCTCCTCGTTCCCTCCTACTCTTTCTCCCTCTCAATATCCCTCTTCCCTCCATTTATTTCCCCTTGCCAAATTTCTTTTAACCACCTTCATTATCCATTATTACTCAACTCACCAACCTCCACTTCTCACTCTTTCCCCTGCGGCCAAACTCATCCATTTGCACGAGTCTTAATTGTTGAAACACTCCGAACTTAGTTCCCAAATTTCATTTCCGTGCACGCAATCGCATGCGTAGCCACCCTTCCTTCGAAATTGTATCATTTAAACGACATAATTTTCATGGAAGCAATAAAAACGTTTAAAAGTTTTGCTCGTAGGAAGACCTGCAGAAAAGCGCTCGAGTCAAGTGGAAAGAAAAAGTGATTTTAAATTCTACGATATGCGTTTAAAACTGACGTATAACTTGGATAGTAAAGCCTCATTGACTTTTAATTAGTAAGTTCTGCGAACACAACACATAAATTATATTTCGCATGGAATTGTTCAAGAAATAAATTCGCTCAGAGACGGGCGCCCGCAATAAGGGGCAAGAGGGGTCACTTGCCCCCCCCCCTCTCCCCCCCCTGCATTTCACAAAAATATAATCATATATATAATAAACACCAGTTACTGTCACCAATAAAACTATTTTAATATAATTCATGGAATAATTTTTCGAGTTGAAATTTGCATTTCCCGACCGTATCCCGATCGAATATTGTTTTTTGCAAAGCGCTGACATCTGAATATCCAAAAAAATATTTTAAAATATATTTTTAGTAATCACAATACTTGCAGCTGCGATTATTTCAATAATTGTTTGTTCTATATACTATGACACATGTGTACATTAAAGAACAAATAATGTAGTTCTTATGATATATCGCACTGGGCCAAAAATGGTACATCTGAAGCTTTAATCGGCCGTTGTGACGCCTTTTGTAAATTTTTGTTTAATTGTTACAGAAAAATCATTTTATTAAATTTTTATTTTCTTTCTCTATACTTCGTATACTACGAAGAAAGTGAAAATTGAAAAATAATTTTTAGTAACAAAGATCATTAGTCGATCAGTTCCGCTAAGATATGGTAATCCCCATTGGTATAATTTTCTCAAAAAGTGAAGACTCTCTTGTCAAAAAAGACAGTCTTGTTTACCTTTACCACGCCCAACACCAATATTTTGATGCCAAAAACATGCGCTGGCCTCTCTTCTCTCCGGTAATCAGGTAGTTCCCCGCTGCGTTGTTTGTGAATCTACTAATCCCAATCTCGATAAGACGCTAAATCAGGGGTGGAAACATTTATTTCGTGAAGTTACACGGAGAGAAAGCTGCATAAAAACCCTAGAGAAAATCCAGACGAGTGGCAACGCTATATTTTGGGGATATCCCTAATATGGTAAAAGCTGTGTTATCCGGAAATCTTGGGGATTGTGGACAGCCGGTTAGGAGAAATAGCGTTTTTCGATTTTAACATCGAAAATTTAGCAATAACCAAACAAAATAGGGTATTATGCATAAGGTTTGCATTTTCCAATTTAATTCTTCCATACGTAGTTAGATATAGATATTTACGCATTCTTATTTCATACGTTGCTACGCTTACTTGCAAAACAAAAGACTATTGAAAGGTTTTGGGGGTTCGGGAAGTTTGGGGAGGTCAGCAGTGGACCTATTCCCAATATTAAATTTGTTGGATTTTATTTTTCTTATGCATCTTTATTTATTCTACGAGTTGTTGGTGCTTGCATACTGCAAGCGCTTAAAAAATCACCATAAACCAAGATCTAAACTTGTATATAAACCAACGCAACATAATTTGAACTGCACAGAGCCCACTTAAGCAAGATAATAGTTTTCATTTTCCCAGAAATTAAGGCATCTATCCGGAATTTCTAAATTCTCTGGCAATCGGCTCGCGTAATCATTATTAAGACAATAGCCTATATGTTACACTGAAATTTATGTAAAAATTAGGATATTTTGTGCGTTAGGATTATGGTGTCATCATCCGTGCCTTTTAGTACGCATCCGGATAAAAAAATAATTTAAAATTATGACGTCATCATATGTATACGCTGTGGGCTGAAATCAAATTGATTACAATGCATTCTAAGCATTAAATCAATGCTCTTGGAGTATAGAAAATGCATTCCCATTGAAAGGCATTGGGATCTTTGCTATGGCAGTTAAAAGTTTTCATTGTTGAAAACCAAAAAACTTTCCATCATTTTATGATTAAAATCATATTTTTACGCAAATTCAGCATGGATTTGAATTCTGTTTTCAAGAAAAATAAACTTCATTCTTTCTTCCACAGTATGGTGCATGTACTGACTTTGTATCTTAATTGTAAATAATTTAATAAAATATTTAAAAAAATGTTTTTCAGTATACACACTTTTATGTGCACTAAAAAGAAGAAAATAAATTTTTCTGCCCTCAACTTGAATTAAAGTTGGTGTGCAGAAAAAAAGTGGGTGTAAAAATTGCCACCCACTCTTATTCTCTACATCAAATTTAATTCAAGTTGAGGGCAGAAAAATGTATTCTCTTCTTTTTAGTGCACATAAAGTGTATACTGAAAAACATTTTTTTTATATTTTATTTACTCCTTTTTAGTCTTCTTATATTTTAAAGTTGAGTTTTTGGATTATGGAAAATTGCAAAGATAATAAATTAAATTTTCAAAGTTTATTTCAATATAGGAAAATTCTTAAAATATTTTAAAGTTCCACTATAATTCATTATGAGAGCATTAATTTCCCTTAAAAGCGTTAAAATGTCTTTAATCTCCATTAAGAGCATTAAAGGTCCCTTTAAATGCAATAATGTCGTTACCATGGTTTTTATACATTTTCATTGTTGAAGAGAGGAAAAATTCACACTTTTTTCCGATTCAAAGCAGATATTTACGCTAACTCTGTATGTATTTGTCCTCTGCCTTAAAACGTTAAGAACATCTTTTTTTCACATAGACAACTATTCTTTTGGCGAATTCGTATCCCAATTTTAAGTAATTTTAAAATGCATTTTTAAAAAGCCTTGCACTGAATCCCATGCTTTTCCTATGGGGTATTGAAATGGAACATTGGGGTTAAAAAGACCCCTTAAATATTAACTTTATTGTGACTTTCGATTTTTCTCGTCGGTCGTCATCTGAAATAAGAATATACCCGAAATTTCAGCCCTGTAGCATTTATAGGGGCAGAGATATAAAGCGAGAAAGATTTAAAAGAAACATCATTATATATAGACGTTCCTTACAGAGGAGGAGGAGGATATTAATGTTTAGGCACTTCCAGACGAGCTGGAGATTCGGAAGTTTTTTCTTAGGTAGGAATTTGTGCAAAACCAACTAGAAAAAACGAAAATCTTGAAAAAGTGCAACAATGCGGCCGCTAAAAATTCTCAATTGTTTAAACAAATTTTCAAGGTTTATGTATTTCCGAATGCGCAACGGAGCTGAAATTTTTTTAGAGCGAGGATTTGTAAAAAAACGAAATAAGAATTATAGAAATTTTGATATTTTTATTTGTTTGGCAGTTAAAAATTCTTAAATTTGAACCAAATAGGTAAATGAAATTGATGGAATGATATGATCCGAAGATCCTATGCAAACAGGCATAAGGTGTGAAAGTTGGAACAATTTTTGAAACGAGAAAAAAGTCTGCTATGACCGGGAATTGAACCCGGGTCTTCCACTTGCCGGGCGGATATTCTACCCCTGAACTATCGTAGCAGAACATTTTCTCTCGTTTCTGAACACGGATGTTTTCCTTTGTGGGACGGGAACTAGCCAAGCTAATATCAAACTGCCCCGACAGATGTCCTCAAAGAGGATCGTCGAAAGAAACTCCTTCCTTTCGACAAATAGGTAAATGTTTAGACATTACGGGATGAGCTAGGAAGCTGAAATTTTAAAGTTATTTACAGAGTAGTTCAATTGAAGAAATAAACATTTGAAACTCTCCATAAATATATTGCGGCGGCCGTTAAAAATGTTTAAAATTTAAACAATTAGAAAAATATTATTTCACTTCTAGAAGAGCTACAACTTTAAAATTTGGCAGAAATGTGTAGCATTAGTACCCCATAATGGAGAAAGTACAAAATTTATAAAACTGCAAAGTTTGGGGATTGTTTTAGTCTATAATTTTTACATAAGGGAAAAACGAAAATTGCTGCGGAGGTGAAATATTTAGAAATGAAAAAATATTTGTAATGATGAAATAAGAAAAATGAATGTTTTTTCAAGGTGAGATGATATGCTTGCAGAATGCAAGCACCTTCTACTAGTATGATATATCCTATATATGTAAGCTATTTATCATGATTAGAAAGGAGCAATATTATTTAATTTTGTTTATTTTGTCTTTACTGTCATAACAGCAATGAAAATCAATAAGATAACAAATATCAATTAGAAGGAAATGGTTCTTTGATTAAATATTGAATAAAATTGCATTTCTTTCCTTCAATTACAAGGAATTATACAAAAAAGAATGTAAACATAAAGAGATACAAAAATTCATGAATATTAATAAAATAAAAAGCCGGAGCAGAGAGAAAATCTGTGCTATCCGGCTATTTAGCCAGACAGCACAGCTTTTAAATTCCATTTGTGGAAAGTCAGGTTTCTAGAATAACACAGCTTCTACTGTATTTGAAAACCGGCAGGATTTTATCTTCACGTTAGTCGAGTTAGTGTAGTAGCCCTCCGTTGTTGGTTAGTTTCTCGAATCGCTCATCAAGAGCTGTATTCTAACACCGAGCTTCCCTAAGTGTGCCGCGGCACAATGGAGTCCCGTGAAATTGTCAGGTGTGCCTTAGCAGTTTGCTAATGCCTATTCAGGATCAAATCTATATAATATTTAATATTTCGTAATATCTTGTGTGTCAGTGATAACAGTTAAATATTGTGATTTGGAGTTTGAAGAATAGGTAAGTATTATTTATTAAATAAAATATTAATAACTTTCATGGGTGGATTTAAAAAAATTTTTATTGTTACAATTCAGTCTTTAAAAAAATGTTAATTCATTGTTATATTGTTATTTGTTTATATGCTTATTTTACATCTTTACAATAGCCTATTTTATATAAAAAAGTAGAGGAAAAAATATTTTATCCTTTGATTTTACAGATCCCATAATGGACAAAAGAAAATCCTCCTATATCTTATAAATATTTTAGTGTGTGTGTGTGTGTATGCATGCATGTTCTTTATACTTTTTTACACCGTTGAAGCTATCGAATTCAAAAGTTTCATGGGCCATCCTATGGACAAAAGGAAGAACTTGGTCTACCCCAAAATGCCATGCAGCCCTTCACTGATGTGGATATAAATACACATAAATATTAACTTTCGATCACGGGAAATGGCTTATTTTACACACAAAAGACTGAATATTTAAATTATGTTCATTTTTAGTCGTATTACATGCTAAATCGCTCGAAATTATCCTTTAAACGCAACATTTACTAACATTTTCTAGGCGGCAACAAAGCTAAATTTCTTAATTGTTGTCCTCTTCAAAGGGAGATAGCCACGTAAAGATCAATGCAAGGAAAAGCCATGCCGTGGCGCGCCGTAGAGGAATAATAGCCAACGCCAAGATAAAGGGTACAAATGGATTCATGCCTAAATATAGCCTATGAATACTTTTAAAGTGAGTCAAATAACTTTTAAGGAATATTAGAACATTGTTATCTTTTACCATTAACATTGAATGATTTATCGTAACATAAATCGATACATCTACTTACATTTGTTCGGTAACCAAGATGTTGTTTATTGTTTACGTTTTGGCTAATAGTATTGACATAATCCACATAATTTTATTACTGATTTAAAGGCTTCGGTGCATCTATCCATGTGAACATTAAGTAAGACATTAATGCGTAATTATAATAATGGTAAATCTTTACAGTACATACAATAGTAAATGTTAATGTAAAGATCGCTTGCGTAATTTAGAAATGGGGAACGTTTGGTAAACTTGGGGTACCCAACAGCAAAAGTAAGTAAATTTCAGAATTTATTATATTAGTTTTATTGCAATATGACATCAAAAGTGATATATCAATAAAAATAATAAATAATAAAAATCGCTTGCTCAAAGAAAACTTTCCCGAGCGAAGCCGGGCATTTCAGCTAGTATAGTAAGCTAATTTTGTTGGCAACGCAATCTGAAGAATCTGATTGGCTACCGAAAAGCCAATTATATCTTGGCGAAGTTTAACCCCATTTCCCTTGAAAAAATTCGATAAATAAATAAGAAGTTAAATCTGTTTAATTTTAATATTTTAATCGCTAATTAATTTTAACAAATGATAAAATATATCAATTTGTATGCCGCAGCACAATCAGAATTTAGCATACATTTTTATCACATGGTAACTATGTACAACAAAAATGGTACTTGTCGGTTATACCGGACCATTTTTCAAAAACGGGCAAATGGCGATACTTGATAGGCATTGTAATGCGAACTAATGCAGAGGACGAATACTCGCTCAACCCAAGGCGAGGGAAATGACACAGTGTGCGTGGGGAGAAACCATACCTTTAAAGCAAACCACCCCAACCCAACCCGAGGGGAAGAACACATTGAACGCTGTTGATTGCTGTTTAAAATTCTTCGTTATTGCATGGTAACTAATAGAAACACGCAGTTATGTGAATTTTATATTTATTGCTTACTTTTAAAAGTTGGTTTCATTAATTATTATTTCAATTTTTAACTTAACACTTAATTCACGCATACCCGTCATATTTAAAAAATTCATGCATTGCTACCTAATTGTTCTCAACGTAAATAGTCTTATTGGTTACTGAAGTAAATAATCATTCTATATAGACGTTCCTAACAGAGGAGGAGGAGGAGATAACATATAACATACATATAGGAGGACACTAATGTTTAGGCACTTCCAGATGAGCTGGAGATTCGAAATTTTTTTCTTAGGTAGGATTTTGTGCAAAACCAACTAGAAAAAACGAAAATCTTGAAAAAGTGCAACAATGCGGCCGCTAAAAATTCGCAATTGTTTAAACAAATTTTCAAGGTTTATGTATTTCCGAATGTGCCACTGAGTTGAAATTTTTTTAATAAGTAGAATTCATAAAAAACGAAATATGGATTATACAAATTTTGATATTTTAATTTGTTTGGTAGTTAAAAATTCTTAAAGTTTAAACAAATAGATAAATGTTTAGGTACTACGGGATGAGCTATTGTTATTTTGGCCGATAAAAATTATTTAAATTTAAACAATTAGATAAATGTTATTTCACTTCTAATTGTACTATAAATTTAAAATTTGGTAGAAATTTGTGGCATTATTAACTCAATGTGCGGAAAGTATAATATTTCTAAAATTGATGAAATTAGTTATTGTTTTACTCCATTATTGTTCCATAATGAAAAAACGAAAACCCGTTCAGAGGAGAAATCTTTTGAATTAAAGAAATATTTCTCATGATGAAATATCTTTGAAAAATTAATATTTTTTTCAAGGTGAGATTAAATGCTTGCAGTATGCAAGCACCTTCTACTAGTATCTTCTATAATTACAAGATACATTTAATTCCTTACGCGTGCATGGCAGATGGATTATCTACAGTGAAGAAAATACGATAAACGTAAATATTACAACTACTGAACACAAGTGAGGTATGTTTTAAATTATTTTCGATTGTTTGGTTGAATAAAACTGATTAGAAAATAAATCACTTAATAAAACTTGAATATTTCCCTGGAATCATTTCTGATTTATCGTTTTGCAATATTTAGTTATTAAAAGTACGTGATATGTTTATTAATGCGCCAACTAAGGGGGGAAAATAAATTTTTAATAATTGTGCCCAAAAAGAATAATAATAAAAATAGAATCCTGAAAATACACCCAGAGGTTTGTCACATTGTTTTTAATAAGACTCAAGGAATGTTTTATATAGAAAATGTGGAAAGTGATCCATGCAGCTAAGAAAATTAATTATAGTAATTGATAAATATAAATGGTTACTTATGTAATCTCTCCGATGAAAAATTATAAACTTTAAACGATATTACGGGGTATTTTAAGTCATAACTATTTCTAATTCGTAATTATCATACTATTTATCAAACTTATAAAGAGCGCAAAACTTAAAATCAAGGAATAATACACTAGTGCATAATTCTTTCTATCGAGTTGGAACTACATCAGGGCAATCGAAACATGCATTCGTCATGGTATGTGCCGTTTACAATAGTATATCAGAATTAAGATCATCGAGGACACATCTAAGATAGAGAAAAAAGAATTTAATTTAATTTTTGCACATAAATCTGAAAAAACTAACCTTTCTCCGACCATAACATATTAGCGTCAATTAATCATGATGTTGAAACTACAATAAAACTTCCGAATGTTTTCCATTTTGTTAACTTTCGCATTCTTTCGACTCTTTTGCTGTTCCAGCGACATTGCAAACTTATGCGCTACACGTGCTTATTACGCACGTTGAAGTTATCCGAAGTAGGCAGTGACAATTTCTTCCCATTTCACTCGAAGCTTATCAAACGACTCATCTGAAAGATCGCCAATTCCATCCGATGAAATATTACTTTCTGATTCTGTGAGACAGGTTTGCACATCCATTAAAATTTATAACTACTTTTTAACTATATAATTTGTCTATTAAGAAGTTCTCCTTGAATGCCTTATTCTATGTATCTCAAGAGCGGAAAGAAAAGAATGAAAAAAATAACGTCGATCCCAGCAATTTTCCTTGGCCTACTAGACCCCTTTAGGAATTTTGCCTCCCCACTTTTCCCTCTCCAACTCTCTATAGAATCTCACGTATTTTTTATTGTTCTCATTTTATCCCGTTTGTCCGCGTATTTATGATTGCCATTTGGAAACACATAATCATTGAGAATTTTGTCTGCTTAGGATCACGGTTACAAGGGTCGAACCGGATAGAATCATGGCCAAAACTAGGAGTTTCATAAAGACGCCATGATGATATGCTATGGCGATTTAAATGTATGAGAAAGAAATCCAAACTGGGAAATTTAGCCATAGTCACTGTTTCTGATATATTATAGCTCCCTCAAGACCTTGAACCAATATAATTGCTCAGAAAATACAGAAAAAACATATGAACAACAAACAATTAACAAAAATTTTTGGCGTTATCTTGATCCTACGACCCGTAATTTTATGCATTGAAATTGGAGAGGATATATATAATGAGCCTCAACCACACTATTTTTTTCAATGGAGATTTTCAAGCACGCTTTCAGTGTAACGCATTTTTTCTTTTGAAAATTCGGATCCTTTATAAATGTATTAGGTAACCATTAGTTTAGTTTCTTTAGCATAAATGCACGCTCATATTTTAAAGAAAGATGAATTTCTTAGGTTTATGAACACTTGGATGATCGGAAAAACATATCATGGCAACCAATTTTATAGGATTAATAAGAGTATAAAAGTTACAATTAAACTAATGCATTTTTAAAGAGAAGGCACCAAATCTTGTACCACCTTACAAATGTTTATTCAATCTGTACATGAGAATTTATAATGAATGATAACTTTATGCAACTCTTATGATTTGGATTTCCAGAATACTTTGAAGCGCTTGGCTCACCTGTTGATGCTAGTTATTTAGCAAAACCGGTCGTGCAAATAAATCGGTGTAGAAGTTACGTAGTTGATCTTTCCTTCTTAAATATGGACTTCCATCTCTTTCAAGAAAAATGAACGGAAACGAATGACTAATCGTAGTTGCTACAATTCCTAATAGTTATTTCCCATCTGTCACACGTTCCTTTAGCTAAATTCTAAATGCAAAAGTTCAATGTACCGAAATCAGGTGACCTTGAGGACCTGTCATCTTCTCCGATGCGCCGATTGATCAACAGCGCGCCCGTGCGGCGTACGCGTATGCCATTGTTGCGAGCGCCGCATTCTCCGTCACCTTTCGATTTCACCTTCTTTCGCAAATGCACCCCGCAGGCATACAATGTTATCCACACATGCAGCGTCATTCACGGTTATCTAGGCTCTAGGCAGAAAGGACGGCTCTTCCTACACTTTCACTTCGAGCGAGCCTCGTCCGACTCCAGAAACCGCGGTTCAATTTTCACTTCTCGCGACGCTGCATTCGCGCCCTTTACTCTTACGCACTCCCGGAACTCAAGTGCAACCGTTGGAATAAGGAATTATTAAAAAATCGAGTCACTTCCATCGAGCTCATTAAGCGTCCCCGCCGCGGTATCTCGAGAAGACCACGTGTGTTAATTTTATCCATCTTGCACGTACGCAATAGTGAATTGAGTCACGCGAGCCGTTGCATTTCCCCTACGTTCTGCTTATAAAGTACGGCGTGCTTCTCCGTTAATGTTACAACCCCCTTTTAACCGAAAAACGTAATTATGTACAAGTGTGTACCTCCAGAAATTTCGATTTCGAAAATAAGAATTTTTGACTTCACAAATTCAATCTGCGACGTCAAAACTAAATCTTAAGAGCTTAAGCTCATCTTCTGTGACTCTACAAAACGTCAACTTTTTAATATAAAACAGGTAAAAATTACCTGACGTGTACTGTACATATACATTTAAAAAAAGTATTTTTGGCACAAATTCTACATTATATCTAAACATTGGAAAAATCACTCCCGAGGAACTAACCCATGAATTCCGAACTTCAGGGTGTATACAAAATAATGTTGAAAAAATTAAAGAGTAATAATCTGTGAAGTAATGAATATACTTTATTCTGGTCTTTGTTGGAAATTTAGAAAAGATGGGAGTTTTTTGCACAATTTCCACGTGAGCACCCTTACTATGGTAGGTGGTTCGGATGATGTCTAAACGATAATCAATTTCAGGCCCTGCACGCTGAAGCGTATCTGGCGTGACCGTTGAAATGTCATTTGCGATTCTGTTGAGTAGGTCCTGAAGATCTACAACAGGATTAGTGTGCACAATGTCTTTCACATACCACCACAATATCAAGTCTAGTGGGGTCAAATCCGGATACCGTGGTGGCCAAGCGATTGGTCCGTCTCGGCCAATTCATCGCCCAAGAAATTCCCTATCTTGATGTTCCTCGCAGCAAGAGACCATCTTGTTGAAACACGTTCTCGGTTGCAGTTCCTGAAGCTGTTGTAGCACAAATTGTTCCTACATACCCATGTACACAATCCCTGTCACTTTTTGACATTTTATGATATAATTTTGTATACAACCCTTTTCAGGAATGCTTTGTGTTAGTAAATACAAATATTTCTGCATCGCTAATTTTGATAGAGCAACGCAATTAATATATATATGTACGGGAATGGCAAGGAAGAGGCGAGCGGGCACCGAAGTGAAGGGGCGCCATTACAAGTCGTGAATTTTGCTATAATTGTTTCTAAAAATACGTTAGTTGAAAATTGATTTTTCCGCAGATGGAAATAAATGTAACAATGTTCATATGCTATACAAATAAAATTATTAGTTTTACAATTATTAAAGTTTGGAGGTGTTTTTTCCGATCTTGACCCCGGCGCCAAACTTCCTTGCTACAGCACTCTATGTACCTTATGTATTTACTCATAACTGATAGGTATGCCATATAATTCAACTATACGCCAGGAAATTTCAAATTAATGGTTGTTAACATTTCACACATATTATATTGCTGCTCTTTACTGATTAATCTACAACCTTTAATGCATCCCAAAAGAAATAATAAATTTAATCGAGTGTTTGAAGACTTTCGAGGTCAATCATTTCTATACCACCAGTCTTTTCTCGATTGTCTTCTTACGTCTCATTTCCTGCAAAGACTTCCAGCTTGCCCTTAAAAAGACTTCCTTTCCCATGAGCTGCTCTCCTCCTCACTCACTCCTATTTCACTTCCTCCCTTCGCCTACTCCTTTTCCTCTATCTGCAACCTTCGCCTTATCCCATTGACTTCCACTCGCTTCTTTTCTCTTATACAGTTCCGATACGTCGAAAGCAGTTTACCGACTGACCTTGAGAGACCCATATGTCGCAAGTACCTCCGCGTAAAATTGAGACTGCTATCGACTCTCGAGGATAAATATGTGAAAGTTGTATACTTACATGTATTTTATGTCTGTTCTTATCTTGTTCTCCAGATTTCACGAATTACCCAATATGGTTTACGTCTCAGCTTTCACTTGATGACTAATGAAACTAACAATGTATTTCCTTTCTTTTCCTTTCTCCCTTTTTAGATGAGACATCTTTTAAACGGCGTCGATTTAAAAGTAAACTAGCGTATCAAGTCTCGTATTCTCTTGCAGAAAGTAATACTTATTTATCCGCGTCAGAAAGTAGATTCCAGTTGCAATTCTACGTGGGTAACGTGATATCTTCGCCCCACTCGTGCGCTCCAAGTACCGTAATTTTTCATTTCGTTTCATACTCTGGTCACGCTGTCCGATTTCCGTTCTCTTAGTGGAAGAACAAATTTAAGGCGACGAACGGATCGAGCTGAATAAACTGACCGATTGACGTGTGCGCTGTGAAAAAATGACGAGCTGAATAGGCAAAAGGTTCTCTCTTTATTATAACGCTCTCTTCACGTTTTTTTCCGAGTTCACTTCTAAAACGTACAAAAATTGAACGCTTTTAAGCTCGAAGTTTCTAAATTACTGTATAATATTATGAGAGAGAAAAAAGTGTGGTGAACTATGCTTCAATGTATTATACTACCCTATGAAATTCCAATACAAATATCCTGTACTAAGGAAAAAAAGATCCTGTGACATACAGAAAAACTATTAAAGTATCTTACGACCCATCAATATATTTTGGTCGAAAAAATTAATTTAAAAAATATCCGGAGCGATCAGATCGATTCTGCAGACTGCAATAAACCGTTAACATTTAATTTGTTCTTAGCTAACGTGAAGTGAGCTACGTGCCATAACGTTCGAGACACACATTAAACAAATTTTAGACTTCCTTTGAGTATTAATAAGAGTAATTGCAAAACCGTTCTCGTTATTTTTCGCATCTTTCCATTCCAATCATTATTACTTTCTATCATACAACTAATGGCGGTTCATGAAATATTTACTATTGACTATTTTAAAAGAAATATTCTATTGAATAATATAGCCAAATATGATTATAGGTACATAGTTAGTCGTAATTGCAGGAGATAATTTAATAGGTCTAGTTAATGTTGAAAGCAAACTTTTTGACGTGTTCGTTAGCGGCTTAATGGACTGACTTTTGAAGGTATTTTAAGGATATACTATCGATTTAAAGAGACAAAAACCAATATGCAGTATTTTCCGCCACTTTCTGGAAAAATGATTCATTATTCGAAAATTTATGACTGCGATCAGTTCTAAAATGAAGAGATATCAATTCCGTAAGATTTAAATTTTAAAGGAATTTAAAAATCCATTCAATAAACTATTAAAGGAAATGCTCAAACTGCTTTGAGCAAAGTAATAAATTTTGAATTGGAAAATGAAATGTGTCCAGATTCCTGTGAAGTGGTGAGGTAACGCGAGTTTTTTGTATGTACTAAAGACAACGCTTTTTCGATTAATTAGTATCAGTAAATTATACTTTGAAAACAAAATACTGGTTTTATGCAAATTTATATGATAAATTCTTCAATTATAATTTGCAATTATAATCTACTTTATTTATATTAAAGTGTATTTTAACAAGCATCATACAGAACTATCCCACCTCAATCTGATTGTAAATAAAATTTAATAAGCATTACGTTAGATTTAATGAATAACCAATCGTTAGCAGCATTGCGTATTTCGTACGGATGAATTTCTAAAGAAACCATTTGATTACATCCTTTTCGTATTTACTGATTGTCCAAATAATTCATTTTGTGCAAACTTTCCCCGCAAAGTTCGATAAATTCCGCAAATCATTGTACAAATAAATAAAGAAATTTACTTTGAGTGAAAAAGCGAAAGGAGAGAGAGAGAGAGAGAGAGAGAGAGAGAGAGGTTGCGTGGAAAGTGAGGAGTGGGATTGAACCAAGTCTGAGGTTTGAAAAGGGCTGGATGTTACGGGAGTAATATGTTACGGCGAGATTGACGTTTTGTTGGGAACTTCTTGCTTTTATCAATATCTGATATGCAGTGGTTCGGAGCGGCGCGTGCTTTTTACATCATGTTCGTTTTCGTGCGAGATAAGAGATCTTTTCATGAGACAGGGTTAGGTTAACCGCCCGCCCACTCCTCCCCCCTCTCCTGCCAACCTATCCGAACGAAGCTACATCCCCTTACTTCGTAAAACGTTCTATTATGGGAAAAAGAACTCTTTGTGCCACTCGTTATTATCATAAATTCGAATCCCACCGTATCGATAATCCATATTCTCATATTGCCTGATGTTTAAGAGAAATGCTTTTGCCAATTGCCAGAAAAACGACTCGACGTTTAAATCAAGGTTTGTATTACCGACAAATCATAATTATATTGCCAGAACATTCAGTTTTGTAGACGTATAACAATAGCATAGTAGGAATTAAAATTTAAAACTCCTTAACCGTAAATTTACCCAGAGGGCACTCACACGTCAATAATACGACTTCAGCTACTGAAGATGGGAGCATAGCTCCCGAAATACGTATCTAGAGATTTCCAGAGTGCTTGTGCGTGTGTGTTTTTCTTTTTTCTTTTTCTTTTTTTAGGCTAGTTTTTGACAACAGGTCCCTGTAGGCCATCATCGTCCTGCAAACTTGTAAGTATAATTTTAATTTTCCTTATTTCTTATTGACGTGTGAGTGCCCTCTGGGTAAATTTACGGTTAAGGAGTTTTAAATTTTAATTCCAATCTGTACACCGTAGTCTCCATTTCCCTTTTTTAAATAGCATAGTAAACTTTATTTTCAAGCGTTAAAATTTCCAGCAAAATCAGGAATATCGCAATGCATTTTTAATAAGTGCAAATTGAAATCTTTAACATATAACAATATGCCGTGCGATGCTCGACTTTTTCTTACATTTTCCGGTTATTTCTACGATCAGCTCTCCTGAGAAGAAATTTCAACCAAAGGACAACAAGCGCATACATCAGAACCACGCGTTCGTCATTAAATGAGAGAAAGCTTCTATAGAGATGGCTTCCACGTTCCACATGTGTAGAAGTCCTCCGAATTATGGATAGTTGTACTTGTCTATCTTCCTCAATGCATGACCTTGGAGCACGTGTCAGGCACAGGACGAGATTCAATTCCTGCGAACCCCAGTTCATCGCGTGAAGAACTACAATTATTCATATCTATATTATCGGTATAATTCGATAATAGAGTTTACGGTTTCACAGTTTTATTGGATCCTGTCTGTTTCAACCGATTACTTTTTCCCCAACATGTAAAAATTATTTCTATTGCCATCATACGAAGGAATAAAAACAAAATCGTGCTTGAAATTCTCGTGGTATATACCATTTACAAAAATGTTCAAATAAAAATAAATTACTTTTAATTCGATTGAACGATAAAACTCTGTCTAGAAATATTGACATGCTTTCGGCATCCATTTGTCATTTAAAACACAAAATCCTTGAGCTTTATTGCATAACATTGATACATTTTATTTTCATTATATAAGATACATTTATATCGATAAGAGTTATTAAAACGTGATTATATTATCAGTGTTTTTTGTGATCTAGTTCCAAAGTTTTCCATATAAGTGTCGAAATGGATGGAATGGGAGTGAGAGTAAAGGGAAGACTTTGCCCTTACATAAATTCAGTCGCGTGCACCATTGTCCTTCTTTTGTAATGTACAACTTATGAAGAGTAGGACATGTTTAACATATCGAGTTTCATAAAAGTTGCATTTCCGAAACAGGTTGTTTCCCTTTTAGCGGTTCACCTAGAATCATTCGTAATTGATTTATTGCGAAAGATGGATAACGTAACTCAACATGTTCTGCCTATTTAAAGGCACTGTCACTAATGAAAGCCCTCACAGCTCACGAAAAATTAGTCATAAACGTAAATGCCTCCGTTAAGTCATCCAAATGTTAATATTCTTCACGTTTTTAATTTCCCTTTCATTTTTTCTCTAAATTACCGTGATTAAATCGAATGTTAGGGACAAAAACTGGGGAATGAACATGTTTTATTTATTCCCGAGAAATACTTCCCTCAAAAAGAAGCAATTCTGTGCTAAAATGCGTTTATAATGGGAATTTAAAAATTTATTTTCACCAAGAAAACACATAGTGTCCCCTGAATCGATAAATAACTGTGGAAACGTGGCAGAGAGACGAGGCCACTGGCCAGGAAGCATTTTGCACAGACATCCGTGACGACGACCCCTTTCACATGCACGCAAAAGTTTTGCTCGCGGAGACTTTTTTAACCCTGGGATTTACTTGAGGAGACTTTTTGCCCTCCGACATACTTGTTTTACTCGGCCTATTTCTGGAAATTGCTTTCCTTGTAGCCGAAACCATTTAGGCATAGTTTTCCGATTAAGCGTTTTCAAATCTACTTCCGGACTCTACGATTCGACGGTGTCCCTTATATTAAAAATAATTAACGAGACCATTGTCTTATGACATCCTAATTTGCAACTATTACCATCCTATGGATAGAAAATTAAATCAATTAAATAAACTCTATGGAATACTACCTCAGCCATGAGATTGGAAAATGTTGAATAAAGAAGTACAAATTTATACACTTAAAATAAAGTGAACGAATTCGTAAATTGTAAATTGTATTTCAGTGTAATATTCAATTAGGGTATAAAATCCGATAAAAATATTCTAAGAGATACTTTTTTAAAAGTACTTTAAAACCACTTCCCTTTTCAATTTATTAGAGAATGATCGAGCTCGTCTTACGCCTAAAATCAGAAAGAAACAAAATGATCCAAACAGAACTTATAATGTCTACTTTCCAGTTAATCATTTATTTAATTACTAGCAGAAACGCCCGAATACGCTCGGGAAGGAGTTTTCTTTTACGTTGCAAACGATTTTCATTATTTATTAATTGTAGTAGCTCTGCTCTTAAGCTCCACTTTAAAAATCTTGATTTCATTATGGTATTTTGTAAAAACCACACACACACATACACACACACACACACACACACACATATATATCATTATATATCGACGACTCTTACAGAGGAGGATATAACATATATATGACATATAACATATAACAGGAGGATACTAATGTTTAGGCATTTCCAGATAAGCTGGAGATTCGAAATTTTTTTCTTAGGTAGGATTTTGTGCAAAACCGATTAGAAAAAACGAAAATCTTGAAAAAGTGCAACAATGCGGTCGATAAAAATTCGCAATTGTTTAAACAAATTTTCATGGTTTATGTATTTCCGCATGTGCTACGGAGTTGAAATTTTTTTTGTAAGTAGAATTCTTAAAAAAACGAAATAGGGATTATACAAATTTTGATATTTTAATTTGTTTGGCAGTTAAAAATTCTTAAAGTTTAAACAATTGGATAACTGTTTAGGTACTACGGGATGAGCTAGGAAGCTGAAATTTTCAAATTATTTACAGAGTAGTAAATTTGCATAAATAAACATTTCAATTTTACCACATACGATATGCAGCGGCCGTTAAAAATTATTTAAATTTAAACAATTACAAAAATATTATTTTACTTCTAGGAGTGCTACAACTTTAAAATTTGGCTAAAATGTGTAGCATCAGTACCCCATAATGAAGAATGTGTAAAAATTTTTAAATTGCAACATTTGGGGATTGTTTAAACTATTATTTTTACATGTGGGAAAAACGAAAATCGCTGCGGAGGTGAAATATTTAGTATTAAAAATATATGTGTAATGATGAAATATGAATAATGAAGGTTTTTTTATGTTGAGATGAAATGCTTGCAGTATGCAAGCACCAACTACTAGTATATATATATTTAAAATTTAGTTGACATCCGTTGAGCCAATTCCTTCCAAATCCATAGTTACTGAAAGAGTTTAATTTGTAATATTGGCACCCCTGTTTAGTTGATCAGGTACAAATATGCTATTATAGCTTTATATATATGTGTACATAATAAATATTAAGATATGGTTAAAATCGATGCAGACAGTTCAACACAAACACTTATAAAAAGAAAAATTTTATTACTTTTATTTTGGCAGCCCTGCTTTATATATCTATCATAAAAATTTTATTTTTGTTTTTTTTTATCTTGCACAACTCCTTTTTACAAAATTTCGTTGAAATCAGTTCGGCCGATTCCTTCCAAATTCATAATTACCGAAAAGTTTAACTTTGCAATTGTGGCACTCCTACTTAGTTAATCGGGTCCAAGTATGACATTTTGATCATGAATTTATGTAAAAATTCTATATACCAATTTTTTTAAATTCGGGTGGGCCATTTCCTTCCAAAAGCATTACTACAGAAAATTTTATGCTGCAATTGTGGCACCCCTACTTAGTCTATCCGATCCAAATATATCATTTTGGTCATGTGTTTATGTGAAGATTCTATGTACCTACCTAATTTGGTTGAAATCGGTTCAGCCAGATCTTCCCTGATATATACGTGCAGGCAGACGGACATTGCCGAAATTTGGACCGACCGTTCCATGGGGACCCCTCGAAATGGTGAAATTTGGATCGACCCCTCATTACATTACCCCATTTTAGGCTCGAAAATGTATCTCATCAAAACATTGATATTATTGGAGGATTCATCAAAATCGGCCAATTTGTTGCTGAGATATCTTTAAAAAACCGGCATTTGGACCAACAATGGGGACCCTCGGGCCCCCGTGGGCTGATTTGAATTATTTTTGGCACTGCAACTCTCAGGATCAACCTCAACCTGCTGCCAAACTTTGAAACTCCAATGTTTATTTTTTGAAGAGTTATGGCTGCCACAGACAGACAGACAAACATTCTCTTTTATTTATAGGATATTGGCTTTAATAGCTTTAAAGTCATCGCGGATGTGTGTTCCCAAATTTCATAATTTACCGTTATAAAATACTACAAATACATTCGAACGGAATAATCACGCGTATTTGTGTGGCAAAAATAACGTGTGTACGTATTAGAAAATACCGAATCTGAGTTCAACAATAATTTTTGCTATGGCAACACTCTTGTAATGAATGATAAAAACTGCAAAATCGCCAGTATTTGCGCGAAATTCTAAGAAATATAATCGATAAGCAAAATTCTACGATAAAAATTAGAATCTTCATTCCTTTCCTCAGAGAAATATTACAAAACTCGCTCCGATATTACAATTCTAAGATATTTTAATGTGCAAGAGAAAATTACCCTGCATGATGGATTTCAGATTTCCCATGTAAATCAGATGGGAAGGATAGTTCTTGGAATAGAATCCAGGACTTTCAATCTTCGCAACAAAAACTATCCTAGGGAGCTTGGCCCATGTAACAAGAGATTTCCACCAAGTGTCATGAAGATCGGTCTATCGGTGCAAAGGTTAATAGGGGGGGGTGGCGGACAGACAGACAGACACAACGACAAAACTATAAGCCTATTTCCATTCTGGAAAGTAGGCTAAAAACACTTACTCCAGCACCTCCAACAGCGATGAAAAATGTATAAAAAATCTTATGTTCGTCTCGTCTAAAGAGCAGTTTAGAATCTAGTATCGATGAATACCGCTTATGACGGCTACCTTGAAGCCGAAATGCGCATATGGTTTTTCATAACCTTTTCGTAACCGTTGGAGATACTTTAATAAGTACGTACTTCTTATTTTCCCTTTCCAAGTTTGATTTGAAATTAGATAACAACGATGGAAATTTATATGATACTTTTTCGCTGATCTTCACCATTCTATCGAAACTCCTTCACTTCAGTAACATCATAAAATAGACTACCGTCACAATTCAGTTTTAAAAACGTTAATGTGTGCGGCTGAAAATGGCAGTGATAAAACTACAGAAGAAATATAGATGCAATCTGGAGATCATACTGAACTTTACGAATTTTACAAAGTGTATAGGGCAATGGGAAGGAAAGTGACATTAACTATGGTCGTAATGGTATTACACTAATTCAAACTGTGTTGTATTCTCTTGGGTTGTAGACTTCCCCAGCGAACAGCGTTGTTAGAAGGCGCTTTCGGGAGAGGCTGTGTTGCGAGCATTTTTAAGTTAAAAAGCTCAAAACGCAGCCTTTCCGAAAACGCCTTCAAACAATGTGTTGTCTGCTTTTTACGGCCATTCTAACCTTATTTCAGGAGTTTCCTTGTACTTATTCGGCATTAATACTAACCCCGAGGTATTTATTTTTTGTTGCGATCAATAGATATCTAACAAATGGGATGGAATTATCCACGCTGAAATATAGGGTGATCAGGAGGAATTTAACCACAGGCTACGTATATGGGCTGGTGCCCAGGATTCCCAGATTTAGGGGGCTAAAGATGAATAGATTTCGAGCATCCATTCTCATAGATCGAATGATGAAATATATATATGTATATATATATATATATATATATATATATATATATATATATATATATATATATATATATAAACTTCAGGAAAAGAAAAGGTAGTGATGAGAGTGTCAACAAGGTGTTGAAGGAAGCCCAGCGGACACTTACCAAGTTGGCAGGCTGCTGGGGGCGTCGAAGAGACACACGTAAATAAACACGCACACAGATATATATATATATATATATATATATATATATATATATATAATATATAGATGGGTCCCTTGAAAATATCACCCCATAGTCCTAAAAATTCGGAATCCCCCGCTGAGTGTGATCCCTATTTACGATATTGAAATACTGCGTTGTTATGACAGATATCATCATGTATAATTTTTTTTCATGTATTTACTGCCATGATTTCGTTTCCTTTCTGTAATATTTTGCTTTTTGTGGCTGAAAAATTAACTGCTGTCCAAAGAGAACGTAATGTCACACTATATGAGACACCGAATTTCTGAGGGATTCATAAAAGAAATATTTTTATTTATTTATATTACTGTGCTTTTAACGGACTTCTCACCAGTTCATTTTCTTTTATACTTTCAACGCTCCTTTGTCAGATATACCTCCGCCTATTGGGTATATTTTAAGTAGTCTGTGGAAGTCTTCGCAAAAATAATTTCAGGGATCCTTTCCATGTCATAAGCATCGATATAGGTTGTAGCGTGTGCCGAGATCAATGAAGAATATGCGATCTAATAATTTAAACTTTTTTGAGACAATCGTGTGTTGAATGACTCGAGAGAAAAAATCCGGACCACCACCTAAAAACATAGAAAAAAATAAAAATACGAACGTGGTTGGCCAGTTAAATTTTAATGCGAAATACAAAAAAGGAATGAAATAAAAAAAGCTACACACGAAGGAATCGAACTCGCGCCTTCACGTTTAGGACGCACTCGTTATAAACTCACCGCCAACAGCTACTAGAGCAATGAGGCGTGCATTAAGACATGCATTCCAGTAGACGAGAAATTGCAATATTTAATCGCGATTTTCGGAAAAACTATCTGCTGTATACGCCCAAAAGGGGATTTGCAGTAATCCTGAAATCCAGAGCTATGCACCTACCAAGTTTCATATAAATCCGTGATCCCACTACCGTGTGCTCTCCTTGTTAGTAGTCTGTAATTTCAATTCAAGTACGGTTGAGAGAAGAAATTGGAATGGATGCCACTTTAGGTACAAAAACTACCCAAAATTGTTCGATTACTTATTCCACTCTCCCATGCCGCTTGTTTGATCAATTTCTCGGGGCTCGTTTCCGGCCAATGTTTCCTAATAATCTATGTATTTAAACTGATCTTTTACTATCTTTTACGGACGACAACTGAATAACGGAAGTATAAGTGCGAGTATCAAGAGAAATTAATCCTATAAAGAAATTGAAATGAAAAAGAGGGAGAGTAAATTTACTGCTGCGAATGACGGTCAATAGAAAGCATTTGTGGTGACAATCAGAATTTATGAGGCCAGGAAAGTCTGGATCAGGTGTCACAAATCGCGGCCCACGAAGTATGTTAGTTATTTTTATTACACCGCTCAAACTCAGATGTATTTCTTATAAAATATTTCATGCAAGTCAGAACTTTTAAAATATCCGGAGTTTATTAAAATACCCTGCACAGTTGGGGATGGATGTTTTTCCCGAAGTTAA
Organism: Tanypteryx hageni; assembly: GCA_028673005.1. NCBI lineage: Eukaryota > Metazoa > Arthropoda > Insecta > Odonata > Petaluridae > Tanypteryx > Tanypteryx hageni. The sequence continues at coordinate 209,226,426 of CM054113.1, read as the reverse complement.
CGAGTCTTTTGCTTGTCCGAAGGACCTAATCCACGACGCCGAATCTCACATTTTCATAATGTGTGGGTTTAAGATTGCATCCTAAGGTTGGAGAGATTTCAAACTTGTAGAAGGGGAGAGTGAATGCTCAAAGGATATGAAAAGGTGTAAGGGAAGGGGAATTATGTAATGCGGCCCGCGGATTTGGTGGAGTGCCTTTATACGGCCCGCGCACTGATGTGAGTTTGATACCCAGGGTCAAGGAGACGGAGTGGAAATAAAAAAAATGAAAAAATGAAAATAATAAAGGAAAGGAACAGAAATGGGTAGAAAGAGGTGATGCAGGAGCAATAAATAATAAATAGAAACAGAGACGCAAATTTAATGGTACTGTGAATGTGTGTAATTAAGCTCTTCCCATCAGCTGTTTCTCATTCACCATTTTTGTATCACGAAGTGAAATGATACGTAGATACTAACTTCAGTCAGCCGAGATGCTTCCACTTTCTCTCATTTTTAAACCATGGTTAAACTTAAATGGTCGAACTGATATCAGCGAATTCTTTAACGCCACAATTAGGAAGAAGCACAAGCACAAAAATTTATTCGAAAATAATTTTCTAATCGATTACATCGAACTTGTGACATAAATACTTCAAGCTAGTTGTTGCAATTTTCGTCGAGATTACACTTTATAAATAGTACATAAAAAGCGTTCCAGGGTAGGTTTTTCTCTGACTTGAATTACGCTGTGTAAAATAGACGAGGTAACTACTGGCACAGAGATTTGCAAGAGCCCTTATATGTAAAAAAGCCGTATTATTAAAAAATAATGGAAATATATGATAACCATGGATGCCAGTATGACCTGGCCCTAGAGAAAGCACCTAAGCTTCTAAGTCGATCTAAATAGAAAAGGAATGGGTCATAGTTAAAAATAAACAATATAAAGATTCTGGGATGGTATCCAAAAATTTTCAATTATCTCAATTAACCCAGACATCTTTTTCATTTTAAAAACTTTTAATTATCGATACTAATATATATTTTTCAATGGTATTCATTTGCCTAAAATCTGAGAAAATCTATAAAATGTCCTCACAATGAAACAATGAGAGAATTAAAATAAAGTATTTTTTAGATTTTAAACGTTATTTTTATTTATGCTAAGCAAATTTTACTTTGCACACTAAAAAGGTAATATAAACTATAAACGTATGAGTTTTCTGAGAAGGATGTTAAGTTGACAATGGTGGAATATCAGGTTAATATTTTACTCCGATGAGAATAAAATCCTTCGCGCGAAGTTAATATTTAAAACTTCGATATAAAAAAATAGAGGATGAAGATAAAAATCACAAACATTCCACGAACATAACTTATTCCTCATTTGTATTTAGAAGAAGTTAACATAAGGCAGGAGAAGATGAATAATAAGTGAACATTACACAAGAGGAGGCGGTGGAGGAAGTGGAATTGGAAGGGTCCGAGAAAAAGGGATTGAAGTTTTCGAGAAAAGTGGGTCTAGGTCACAAGCGCTCTGTGAGGTCAATCGCTGGCCGAAGTGAATCAAGAACGAGTTTGACGGCAACAAGTGAAATTTGCTCGCCTCGCGGTTTCCTTAATTAGAGAGAAAGAAGCAAGCGGAAGACTGGAACTTTAAAATTCATTCATAGAAGTCGAGAAGAACATTTACTTTTATGTAGGGCCAGATTAAGAGACCCATGGGCCCCACGCAAATCGTAAATTTCAACGGAAATTTCAGGAAATTAATAAACACATTTTATTCTAATTTTAACACAAAATAACAAATCATGAAACGACATAAAAAAACTTCAAATTAGAAAACTTATCGTGTTATCATTCTGCTATATATCTGCTTCTTACTTACGATATGTCATATATCATTATTATATAGGAGGATACTAATGATTAGGCATTTCCAGATGAGCTGGAGACTTGAAATTTTTTATGCAGGTAGGAGTATGTGCAAAACCGAATAGAGAAATCGAAACACTCAAAAAAGTTCAATATTGCGGCCGCAAAAATTTGCTGTTTAAAAAAATATTTAATGTTAATGTATTTATGAATGAACTACGAAGCTGAAATTGTTTTCAAGGTAGAATTCGTAAAATAACCGAATATAAAATATAGAAATTTTGACATTTTAATTTTTTTGGCTGTTAAAAATTCTTAAATTTAAACAAATAGATAAATGTTTAGATACTAGGAGACGAGCTTTGGAGCTGAATTTTTTCAGTTATTTAGAGCTTGGTGCAAAAGCGCACATTAACATTTGAAAATCTCCATAATGTTGTTATTGCGGCTGTTAACATTTTTTTAAAATTAAACAATTAGATAAATATTATATCACTTCTAGATGTGCTACAACATTAAAATTTGGCAGAAATGTGTGGAATTTGTACAAAAACCAAAAATATAATATTCTTAAAATTGAAAATTTTAGGGATTGCTTTTACTACAATACTGTCCCATTAGGAAAGAACGAAAATCGGTGCAGAGGTGCAAACTTTTGAATTAAAAATAATTTTAATAATGAAATATGTCTGAAAATTTCATGTTTTTCAAGGTGAAATGAAATGCTTGCAGAATGCAAGCAGCTTTTACTAGTATAGTATATAATTAATCAATTATTTCATCTAAGTGCATCTAATTCTTCAACCACATACATGTGCTATACCCTAAATATGGGACTGCTTATTCCTACTATACTCTGTAGGCGGCCTTACACAAAAAACTTGGATTCTATAATCAGGGGCGGCCCGAGGAATTTTGGCGCTCCGGGCGAGATAGCACCCCAGCGCCCCCTCCATTAATGTTTGTTGAGATATTTACAAAGTACATGTTATGTATCCTTCGCTCTGTAAAAATTATTGGTTATGAAAAATTAAAAGGAATGCAATCAAGATTCTAGTCTGTTCGTCGTTATAAATCGGTATCCAATATTTAGTCACTTGCAAGTATTGCATAGATAAATGATTGGGATAGCGCCCCCAAAACTTAGGCGCCCCGGGCAGTCGCCCGGGGCGCCCGTATCTCGGACCGGCCCTGTCTATAATAATAAAAGAAGCTGTCTGTGTGTGTACCTGTGGCAGTCATAACTCTTCTGAAAATAAACGTAGGAGCTTCAAAATTTGGGAGCAGCTTCAAGTTGATCATGAGAGTTGCAGTGCCAAAAATAATTCAAATCGGCCCGCAGGGGCCCGAGAGTCTCCATTGTTGGTCCAAATAGGTCTTTAAAAAATATATCTCAGCAACCAATTGACCGATTTTGATGAATTCTCCACCAAAATCAATGTTTTGGTGATACACATTTTCGAGCCTAAAATGGATAAATCGGTCTACGGGTCCAAGGATCGTAATGTAAGGGCCGATCCAAATTTCACGATTACGAGGGGTCCCCATGGAACGGTCGGTCCAAATTTCGGCGATGTCCGTCCGCCCGTACGCATATATCAGGGAAGAACTGGCTGAACCGATTTCAACCAAATTTGGTATGTAGATAGAATCTTTAACATAAATTCATGACCAAAATAACATATTTTGACAGGATCGATCAAGCAGGGGTGCCACAAATGCAAAATAAAACTTTTCTGTAGTTATGCTTTTAGAAGGATTTGGCCAAACCGATTTCAACCAAATTTGGTACATAGAATCTTCACATAAATTCATGACAAATGACATATTTGGTCCGGATCGATCGAGCAGGGATGCCACCATCGCAAAATAAATCTTTTCAGTAATTATGCTTTTGGAAAGAATTGGCAAAACCGACTTCAACCAAATTTGGTACATAAAATCTTCAGATAAATTAATGATGAAATGACATATTTTGACCCGATTAACTGAGTAGGGGTGCCACAATTGCAAAGTTAAACTTTTCGGTAATTATGCTTTTGGAAGGAATTGGCTGAAATCGAATTCAACCAAATTTGGTATATAGAATTTTCACATAAATTTATGGCCAAAATAACACATTTTGACTCGATTAACTAAGTAGGGGTGCCACAATTGCAAAGTTAAACATTTCGGTAATTATAAATTTGGAAGGAATTGGCCAAACCGATTTCAACGAAGTTTTGTATGAAGGAGTTGTGCAACATAAAAAAACAAAATCAAGATTTTTAGCATTGATATAGGAAGCAGGGCTGCCACAATAAAAGTAAAAAAAATTCTTTTTACAAGTGTTTGTGTTGAACTGTTTGCATAAATTTTAACCAAATTATAATATTATATATATATATATAACCATAATAGGATATTTGGACTGAATCAACTAAACGGGTGCCACAACTAAAAATTAAACTCTTCCAATAACTATGGATTTGGAAGGAATTGGCTCAACGGGTGTCAACTAAATTATATATATATATATATATATATATATATGATTTTTACAAAATACCATAATTAAATAAAGATTTTTAAAGTGGAGCTTAAGAGCAGGGCTATCACAATTAAAGGTAAAATAATATTTCATTTACACGTATTTCTAGAGAGGTCCGCACGGATTTTAACCCATTATGGTATATATAATCTTCATCTAAATAAATAATCCAAACAGTATATTTCAACCGGGTCGATTAAACAGGGCTACCACAATATCAAAGTTAGAATTTTTCTGTAACTATGAATTTCGAAGGTATTGGCTGAACCATTTTCAATAAGAAATTTCTTTTGTAGGGCGGGTATAGAATGGCAAAACGAAATGAACATGTTTAGAGCGGATCTAAAAAGCAGAGCTACCACAATATAAGAAAAACAATTTTCTGATTTCAAAGCAAATACTTTAATATTCGCTTATACTACGGCGAATCTGACGAAAAGCATTCTGTTTGAAGTTATCTCAGCAACCATTTGACCGATTTGAAGAATCCTCCACCAATATCAGCGTTGAACCAGTACAGACCTAAAACTTAGTTTACACACTAAAGAGACGTTGAGGATATGCACCTCGGTGTCAGAACTTTGATTTCTTGGGGGGGGAGGGGGGGGGGAGGTATCAAATTTGAGTGTATATTTAATTTTTTCATGCCAATTAAAGCGGAATATTGGTCACTTACCTTGAGAGTACCTTGAGATTTGAGACGTATCTAATTATCTAAGTCCAAACCGTACTGAAGAGGCATTATTCGTTAGTTCAATTTCTACTAGACGACAGAGACAAATATGGATGAGTTATAGAGCCAAAGGAAGTTATAATGCATCTAATTGGCGGATTTGTAAAATCCAGGAAGCAAATAGAAACGCTATAATGGTAGAATTATAGTGCGGTCTGTTTAATAACGAAAAACATTTGATAAATCCAAAGGGTCTTAAATACATATCCAACCAGTTTTTGGAGATATTAAGAAAAAAGCCCGCATATACTGTTGTATTTCCCCTAAAATGAAAATTATTTTTAAGATTTTGTTGACGATTCAGATTTCATAATTCGTTGGTGTTCCTTACATAGTCCAAAGTGGCTGTGTGAAAGAAAATAAAAAATGTGGGGAATAGAAAAGCGATGACACTGATGACACCGTTCTCATTAACATGATTCTGAGGCTTACCTCGTCTATGCATCTATTAGTGTAATTATCATAGAAATGAATGGTGCTAAAATCCAACAGATTAATGTGAACCCGTTTTGTTTGCTTCTAAACTCTTATCAACCAGTAAAAGTGGAAATGCGCTGAACTAATAACACCGCGCTCAATTACTTCGGCGAAGACAATTGCATTCTGCTTCTGGACGCAACTTTTACTTAAGATCTCTATGAGTGAAAACTGTTTCTGAGCATGCGCAGTCTCTCGTCTTAGCGAACCCAGACTTCAGTGAAAGTAACTTCACCTGCCCACTCTCTCGAAATGCCGATCGAGTCTCCTATCGCAATCTACTCTCTCCTCCTCTAACTTGATTGTGAGAAAAAAATTAAGCTTAACAATCTCGCTCGATCCGTCACGATTCACTTATTTCTCTCTTATAAGTACGGGATTGAAAATTAGACAAGCACATTGCGTTTCATTTGAATGTTAAATTAATTAAAACACTTGAGGAAATAACGCATAAATACAGAAATACCAGAAATTTCGTCTTTTTTTCTGCATTCATAAAACACCAAATATAATGGAAGTAATTTTGAGAGCGTTTCATTGAAAAGTAGTGGCCAATACTGGATTCGCATTTCTCCCCTTCTGTATGACCGTTCGCATGCTTGAGCTCTATTTTGGTGGATTTTGTTGAAATATAGTATTGAAGGTTCTTTATTTAATTCATCGCTAAAATTCAATAATAGTCCCAGAAACTAAAAATTAGGAAGTGAAAGTTCGTGGAGAAAAGTTTACTTAGTCTCAGAATAATTTACAACAGAAAAAATGAGTTGCCAAACTGCATATATAGCAGCTGCCGTATCCAGTGCCGTTTTTACGATTTTGGGTTCCCGGCGCTCAATATTAAATGGGGCCCCTACTATTTATACGTGGTAACCCCTGCCGCACTACTACGGGAGTATTCGTAAAAAGGTATGTAAACATTTCTTAATTCAGCGAAAAAGGTGGGGAAGGGAAGAGGAGAGCGTAAGCGAATATCAATTTTTAATAAGTAAAGGGGCTCCCTTAGCAATATCTTGCAGGTGGTTCCAAAAAACTGTGGCCCGGAAAATAACTGTATTTTTAATAGGATTTTCCTTATACCTTGGTAGACAAAATAGAAACATTCGGTGGGCATCACTGTGATAGGTAATCATCATCATCATCATGCTGCTGTCCGGAGACAGGTTTCAGCTGAATCGCTGCCTCCATCTCTCTCTTTCTCTCCCTAGAAGACTCTTTTATACCTCTATACGTACTATATTCCTGCTTTATATTCTCTAATATTTCCTATTCTTTTTCTCCCTCTTTCTCTTCTTCCGCTAATTTTGCCTTCTAAGATCGTCCTTTGTAAACACTGTCTTCTCAATATGTGCCCTATTCAATTTGCTTTTCTTTTCCTGATTGTTTTTATTAGCATCCTTTCTTCTCCCACCATTTTTAATACTTATTCGTTTCTCTTCCTCTCTATCCATTTCACTTTCATCAACCTCCTCCATACCCACAACTCAAAACTTTCTAAATATTTTTCCTCCTTTCTCCTTACCGTCCACGTCTCTGCACCATAAAGAGCTATGCTCCATATGTAGCATTTCGCTAATTTCTTTTTTCTTTCTAAATTTATTTTCTTTCTTGTGATAAGCTCCTTCTTCTCGTTAAATGCTGCTTTTGCCATTGCAATCCTACTTCTGATGTCCTGTGTACTACATCCATCTTGCGCTAAAATATTGCCCAGATATTTGAAACTACTTACTTGTTCCAATTTTTGGTCATTTACCATTATATTTAATTCATTATGTTCCTTTGAAACCACCATGACTTTTTCGGCATTGATCTTCATTCCATATTGTTAGCCAACCTCCACTAGTCTGTCTGTCATCCTCTGAAGTTCTTTCTCGTCTTCTGCTATTAATCCCTGATCATCCGCGTATTTAATGGTGGTAATACTTTCACCTCCTATCTTAAATCCTTTCTCTTTCATCAACGCTTCTTCTGTTATTGTTTCTGCATAAATATTAAATATCACTGGTGAAGTAGGATATCCCTGCCTCAATCCCCTTTCTATTGAAGTACTTTCTGCTTCTTCTCCTTCGATCCTGGCTCTAATCTTTTGATCTAAGTAAAGGTTTCTAAGCAATCATTTATCTTTTCAATCTAATCCTATTTTATTTAAAATACCCAACATTTTATCCCATTTCACTCGGTCAAAAGCTTTCTCCCAATCTACAAAACAAAAATACATATCTTTATTGACTTCTAGCGCTCTTTCTATCATCACCCTCATACATCCTATAGCATCTTTTGTCCCTCTTCCTCTTCTGAAACCAAACTGATTATCTTGCAGCTCCTTTTCTATTTTACCTTAAATTCTTTTGGTTATTATTCTGGTTAAAACTTTAGCTGTATGAGAAATTAAACTAATAGTTCTGTAATCCTTACAACTTTTTACATTATTCTTTTTCTCTAGTGGTACCATAACAACATCTAAAAAATCTTCAGGCCATATGCCAGTATCATATACTTGGTTAAAAAATTTTGTGAGTTGCTTAACTGCTTTAGACCCCAAAACCTTGAGAACGTCCACGGGTATATCATCACTCCCAACAGCCTTCCTTCTTTTCATGTCATCAATTGCTCTTTTAACTTCAGACTCGGGAATACATGATCCTAGCTGGTCTTTTTCCACATCCTCTTTTTCATCTAATTCAATATTTCTTGGTTCTCCTTCTTTGTCATACAGCACCTCAATGTATTCTTTCCAGATATTCTTTACATTGTCTGGCTCCGAGACAATTTTACCACTTTTGTTCATGATTCCTTTACGTACTATCTTTCTTGCCTTTTTCTTGCTTTGCTATACATGAGGTCTGTTCTACGCATTCTTTCGCACTCAACAATTTCCTCGCATTTCTCATTTATCCACTGTTCTCTGGCTTTATCTGTTTCCCTTCTTAAAGCATTATTTAACTCCTTGTACTTTCTTTGGCCTTCTTCAGTGTTTATGTTCTTCCACTTTCTCCTCTCTTCCAGTTTTTGCAGCATGGCTGCTGTGACCAATTCTTTTTTGTTTCTTTCACCCATTATCTTTCCTACCTTCTTTTCCATTACATCTTTAATGTTTCTATGGATGTATCTCCACTCCTCATCAACATTGTTCCTATTTTCTTCAGCTCTCTTTCCCCCTTTCCTCCAGCTCTCCCCCCCCCCTTTTCTTCAGCTCAGTCACAATAGCCTCCTTGTTCTCAAAGAGTTCCTCTAAGTTCCATTTCTTGTTAACTATTATGTTTCTCTTAACACTCTTCAGTCTACATTGCGTATTTGCCACCAAAAGGTTGTGGTCGGAATCGATATCCGCCCCTGGTAGTGTTTTCACATTTTAATGCTATTTCTACATCTTTCATTGACTAATATGTAATCTATCTGGTATTGCCTCTTGTCTCCTGGGCTTCTCCGTGAGTAAAGTGATGCTTAAACCATGTATTAGCTACAATCAATCTATTTCTATGGCAGAATTCCACAAGTTTCTCCCCTCTTTCATTTCTCTTCCCTCGTCCATATTTTCCCACTATATTATCTTCCTGTCCCTCTCCGACTACACTGTTCCAGTCTCCCATTACTATGGTGGTGATCCTTCCTTTTCCCTCCTCCTCCAATATCTCCGTAATTTGTTCATACATTTCATCTACTTCGTCAACACCAGCATTAGTTGTTGGCATATACACTTGAATTATAAGCATTTCCACTGGCTCCATCTGAAGTTTTACGGCTATTAACCTATCATTAACTGTCACTATCTTGCTAATTCTTTCGCTATCTCTTTTCTCATCAAAATACCCACTCCCCTTTCCTTTTTCTCTCCTCCCAAGTAAATAATCTTAAATTCGTCTGAATTTATTTCGTCTTCTCCTTCCCACCGAACTTCACTAAGACCTACTATACCTACATTATTCCTTCTTATTTCCCTTTTTAAGTTCTTTAGTTTAACCCCTGAATTCATAGTCCTAACATTCCATGTGCCTATTCTTAATTTCTCACTACTCGCTTTCTTCTTATTAATGTTACATTTCCTCTGTGCATCCCCTAGGGTAGTCCCCACCCAGAGATCCGATTGGGGGGCTATTTTACCTTCGGAATATTTTACCCCAGAGAGATCCATAGAGGTATTTGAAGCTTTTCAGCCTATCTTGGGAAATATAATGAGGTAGTTTTCCCTTGCTTTCCTCATCGCATTGTCACAAGAGTGATTACCCATCTGTAGCTGTTCAGATCCACATGATCACCACCTACAGAGGTACTGTGCAAGCTGCTTCCCTTGCACAGGAGGATGTAAAATCCCCAAGACTGCTTCTTAGTCTGATTCTTCCCCTCCGACCTTTCCGGCTTGGATGGTCCTACCAGGAGAATTATCTCCCGCCGGCATAGCTCTTTGGTTCATTAGAATACATCAAGCCTCCCACCTCTGTAAGGTTATGCAGTCCTAAGGGAGGGTGATAGGTAATAACATATCTAAAACATGAAAGATGTCGACCCGAGTATTTGGCGAAAATTGTAGAAATCGAACTGACCGTAGGATTACAACCCGAGTACATTCGGGACCCGAGGCATAAGCTCCGTGGGCCCATGCTCTAAGATGGTAATGGCCATATCTAAGATCGCCACATCATCGCTTGCATTTATAAGCGCAATTATCAAATCGCCTTCATTAAGTGATATAATCGACTAGTAAACCACACTGTCCGCCAAATAGCTGACTTAAGTAAACGTCCATAATTACAGTAATTGTAATATCAGTACTACCTGTTGATCCTCCGTATTTTGTTATATCGCCTTGATATAGACCCGACTTAGTATAATTAATAGCAGAAGCCTATTTGGGAAATTTGGAAACAGGAGAAAAAAACTGCTATGACTTGTCGGACGGATAATCTACCACTGACCTACCGTAGCAGATTAATACGTACTCTCGTTTTAGATCGGAAATGTTTTCTTAGATTAAGACCGGGCCATCCAAGCTAATATCAACCGGCCCCGACGGATGTCCTCAATGAGACACATCAAAGAAATCCCCTACCCTCTCAATGGTGAGATTGCCTAAATTATTAATGGCTGCCATAAACTAAAAAAACATCCCCGTTCTGAAACGGGACCCCAAATTTCCTTGATTCTGCGCTGCAGATTAGGTCCATAGGTTAAGGGAAAGAAAGATCCTGACAGACAAGGACGTACCCGGGGTTTTCCGGTTCTCCCCCGGGGTACACACATTCGAGGAATCTGTGATAACCACGCTACAAACTTGCTACGTTGCTCTTGCTACGCTGCCACTTGCTGAGTTGAGTTAGGGGGCGGCCACACGAGCTGTTTTTTAACTGTCCGAACCTGGACGAGAAAAAAACGCAGGGAATGAATCCGATGGAAACAAAGCTAGGTGGCCGCACGGACAAAAATTTCCCATCGAGTAAACAGAATTGCTGCGTTTCAGGATTACCCGCAGGAGGATCGCAACGCGGTGTGTTTTTAATCAGAATTTCGGACGTAGCTGTGGGGCTATAACAAGGAGATTCTGCTCGCACGGGCTGGGCGGGACACCGGCGATGCTTCTGAACCGTCAGGCGTTTTCTCAGCAAGTGCGTACTGCACATTCGTTTATACATCCATATCATGAGAACTAAAAACGTTAAAACGTTTAAATTATTTGAATAGGACTTTTATTTAATCAATTAGTGGAATTGGTTTTCGGTCTCAGACCTCCCCCCTTTCCGAAGTAATTTTCTGAGTACGTGCATGTTGACCGAGGCAGAGATTTTCAGAGTAAAATGCCGTTAGCAGTGGGAGATTTAAAAGGGCGAGAGGCCCCTATCCTTTGGGAGCTTCTGGGTCGTTCGTGCCAATTATCAGCAGAAGACTTGGTAAAACTTGATTTCCATGTAAATCTGAACCTGAGAAATGAATTTGGCTCTTGCAACTTCGGCTATAAGAATAAATTTATTTCTCGCTGACATCCTATCAGTATCTTCCAAAATATTCTAATGGAATCCGAATAAATGCGAATTTTCCGCAACTTCTCTAATGGGACATTCTGGAATAATTATCGCATTGTCCGTATAATTTAAGAATTTCTCTTGCACAACTTAATGCAATTGGTTTCATAGATGATTTACTCTAACAACGCTCTCTTTTAGTCAATCAACTTTTACGTGGTACCTTATTTGAATGTCTTTAGGATAGTTTCTTACATCAGAATAAATAAGCCATACGGAAAAGTTTAACTTGTTCAAAACTGCAATGCTATCTTAAGTAATTAAAATTATTATAAGTTTTGATAGTTAAATTCTCGTTATCGTTACACTATTTGTTTATTATTATAACGTTCCTAAAACTTTTAAAACCTCCCGGCCATTGTCGCATGTATTTGGAAATACTCGCTGGACGATAAGATGATGCCAGTTAAAGTTTGATCGATCAATCAACATGTCTTGCAGGAGAGACACAGTGTGGCATTTAGTTCCCAAATAAGGTTGAAGGAGAAAGAAGGCGAAAATGAATGGTAACATGCAAAATTTTACCTGCTTCTCATGCTCGAGAATGACGCTCCGAGACGAAGCATCCGCAGGGAGTGTGTTGAGATAAGACCATCTGGAAGGCGTCCGCTGCAGATCTTGTGGGGAGGCAAGGACCCAGGGCCTCTAGGAGGAGTGGTTCATCCATCACGGTGCTGCGGAAGTCTTCCAGAGACACTCGGCCGTCCTTGTCCTTATCGCAATGCTTTAGAAGAAGTTCCACGAGGTCTTTGGCACCTTCCTCGGAGTCTTCGTCGGATGAGACTCGGACGATGCTTTTTCGAAGGAATTGAAACATTTGGTCGCGGCTGATATACCCTTCGTCCATCACGTCGTACACCTATGAGAGTACAACAACAATGGTGTGACTATAGGGTGGCCACGGGCCCAAGAGTCCGGGAGGGGTATGGGGGGACGAGGGGGAGCCTCGATTTTTGTTTTATTGTGGGAGGAGGGCCATAGATAATATTTTGCCACGGGCACTTCTGCTCCTAGTAACGTCACTAAAGAACAAGATGGAGCAAACGTGTTGATGAGGAAATGTGGGTCTGGACTCAATTGTTGCCGATTATAGCTCATACTTCGAGAAATATTCTCATAAAAAATGATTAATTTTAGTGATTAATGCACGTTCTGCAGTTCAATTACGTCCGTTGTTGAACTTTGATCAGCTTCTAGTTACGCCACTGAAGAACAAGATAGAGCAAACGTATTGATGAGTAAATGTGGGTCTGGACTCAATTGTTGCCGATTATAGCTTATACGTCGAGAAATGTTCTCATAAAAAATGATTAATTTTAGTGATTAATGCACGTTTTGCAGTTCAATTATGTCCGTTGTTGAACTTTGATCAGTCCAACATAGATAATAACATTTTTTGCTTGGAAACCAATGCTCGGACCAGTGACGTAGTCAGAAATTTGGTTTGGTGGTTGCACCATACTATTTTTTTTAATAATAAAAATACATAAATTATTTTAGCACAAATAATTTCCTGAATTTTAAAGAACTATTCATTAATATTGATACTACGATCGCGTTTTAATTAACATTATTACAGTGTTTGTTAACGCACTGAAAATTTCATATTTTCTGGAGAAGTTTGGGGGGTGCACATGTACCCCCTCTGGCTACGCCACTGATTCGGACACTAGCGAGTACGCGTCAGAATACGAATTACCTTAGTCTAAATTGACAAAATCTCCATTTCGCTTAGTGCTGGCAGAAGATAATTGTAAACTAGCGTAATTGCCCGTAAAATATGACGGGTATGAGTGAATTAAGTATTAAGTTAAAATTGAAATAAAAATTAATGAAACTTAATTTTACATGCACTAAAAAGTAAGCAATAAATATATAATTCAAATCATTGTGTGTTCCAGAGAGTAAAAATAGTTTTGGGTGAATAGAAATTGTATGACAAAAAAGTACATTACGCTATACAATTCTTTTACGCCCAAAATTATTTTTAATATACGGGACATTTAATTTTGTCTCGCTCTCCCTCTGTTTTTCTCTCTCTCTCTCTCTCTCTCTCGTATTAAAGCATTCAAAGCACGCATTCCTTACGCATAGAGTATAAGGATTAAGATGACAATACAATCTCGAGATTCAAAAATGACACGGTCGGCAAGGCAACATATTGTTAAAAAGCTTAAAATTTACCAATAAATATTATTTAAACGTAGAACCTTGGCGATTTTGTGTCGTAGGTAAAATGTGACGATAAGAATAAGAAACATTATTCATTTTTCTTTAAAACAGTCCAGATCCGAAGATCGTAGGTAAATTCTTTCTAATTTTAATTTGCAAAAAGTAAAAGCCTGTAAGTCGAAAATTTTTACGTGTTATCTTATGGGAAATGCCCCCCCCCCTCCCCTTTCCTCCTCCCGCCAAAAATCAAAATTCTGGCCTCGATTTGCCTATACTCATGGTCCTATTAGTAAGTGTACCAAGTTTTAAGGCTCTAAGTTCCTTGGTTTTTGAGATATGCTGTCCACACCCACATTGCTTTTTATTAATAGAGATGGATCTACAGGGTGTACCATTTAAAATGCAACCCACAGGAAGAAAGTATCATTTATTACAAGTTTTATTAAATATACACTACATATTGTTAGTTATTTGTTACAAATAGTGTTAACCACTTCACAAAAGGTGCTTAAAATGTCTACCTCCTTCTTGAAGACATGCTTCGACCCTTTACACTGTGTTCGGTGCAACGCGGCGGAGTGTTGTTTGCTCAATACTTAAAATAGTATGTTCGATGTTCTGTTTGAGTTCTTCTAAAGTATGCGGGTTGCTCCTGTAGGCTGTTTCTTTCAGATATCCCCATAAAAAGAAGTCTGGAGGTGTAAGGTCTGGAGATTGCGCTGGCCAAAGGCCGTACGCAACAATACACACAAAAGAAATCTTTCATCAGAGCTGTTGTGTTGGCGGTATGGGCAGTCACTCCATTATGCTGAAACCTGCAGCCTCTTTCATCTTCTTCTAACAAAGTAACAAACCATCAAAATGTCCTGATATCGCTCTGCGTTAATGGTTTCTTCGAAGAACAGTGGTCCTACTATTCGTCGTCGTGACAATGCACACCAAACACCAATTTTCACAGAATGCAAAGGTGTTTCACGAACAGGTTGAGGATTTACGTCACTCCAAGTTTGTCTATTTTGACTGTTTATGTGTCCACTTGTTTAACATATTTATCCTATCACGTATGAAATTGAGAAACCAACGGCAATAACGGACCCTTGGAATTGTATACAGTTGTTGAAGTTGCTGTACAGCTTCAAATCGGAACAGACGCAACTTCAGTTGTTGTTTCACTCGATCTGTGCTTCCCAATGACAATCTAATTTGCTGGGAAAGTATTCTCAAAGATTTCCGTGGCGATTGCCACAGTCTTTCCTCAATGTTGCACACGTTATCTATCGTCTGTTAAAACTGTTCGACGACGAACATGTTTTCTGTCATAAACACTTCCTGTTTCATGAATTTTTTATTGAATGGTATATTATAGATAGGTAAAGGTGGAGACTACTGCGAAATTAATGTTAAATGAAAAATCTAACTCCTTAACCGTAAAGTTCAAAAATGAGAGAGAGGAAAAAGGGGGAGAAAAAGAAAGGAGGCGAAAAGTCAAAGAAAATGAAAAATACAAACTTACAGCATTAGGGGGTGTTACTCCACACCAGGGATCTGAAGTCACACATCCACTCACTCAATCGCACAAACACTAATCCTAAAGATGGAAAAAGGATAAAAATGGAGCCGGGTTTGCGAGAGATTAATCTGCGCCAGGGACCCGAAAATCACACCGTTGCTAGGTTTGAGAGTCTGTACGACCGCGACAGAGATCTACTAGGCAACCACAAACACTCGCACAGGAAAGGTAAAATAAAAGGAAAAAGGGGGAATAATATTAGGTTTACGGGAAATGAAACCGCGCCAGGGACCTAGTATCGCACTCGGTTGTCTGTAGGTTTATGTGCCGTCATGACCACGAGGAGCCAATTCAAACGCCCCACAGAACTTAACACAATCTATTAAACGTTGTTCTTCTACATTAAAAAGAATTAAGCCATTTCTTCGAAACACAGTGTGTGAGGAACGATTAACAGCATTGGCAATGCTGTTCATAGAACGCAAGTTTGTTTCTAGAATACCCAATTTTAATGAAAGTCATTGACAAATTCGCCAACAAAAAAGATCGCCGTATCGAATTAAAATTTTAAACAATCAAGTGAGTTATTAACCTGTGTAAGTACTCGTTATCCTGTGTATGTACTGTGTATTCGTATCTTGTGAATGTTGGATGGAGTGCTTCACGGATTATGAACGATGCTTTGACAACCATACTGCCGTTATCCACACTATTTAAAGGTAAGTAAAAGAATATGTTTTGTGGCGTCTCTTGAATAGCATATTTGGGTGTAGTTTTTCTGCAGAAGACCCAGATATTTTAGTCACCAGCAGCCACTGCTTTGCTGGATATACATTCCTGAATGCCTCACGATCTGCAGTAAAAGATTTCGAAGAAAAATAATACTCAACAATAAACACACGTTCTCCTTGGGTAAAAACCATGTTTGCGTCTACAACGCTATTCAGCAACTGAGGACGTCAGCTATGAGATAGTCAAGGTCATCTTGACATGCGCGTGCACAGTAGTGTGAGGGGAATCAACAAATAGGGAAAGAACCCCTCTTGGCGCAATATCTACGCTTGTGAACAATACTGAGTTTTGGGTTGCGTTTTAAATGGTACACCCTGTATATGGTAGACTTAAGACGACATATTACAACTCATAAATTGGCTGCGTTCTTAACATAAACATAGATCCCAAGCCAAAACAACTTAATTTAATTCACGACGAATTGCACTTTACAGTAGATTGTGAACTTCTTAAAGTTTTTCCGGGATTCAAGACTAGATAAAAATTAATATTATCCATTGTAACTTTTTACTCTGCCTACCAACTCATGTCAGCGTAAACTATAACGACGTTAAACCCATTCAAGGAGAGAAAGGGAAGGATATAAGAGTGAACTTGACCGAGAAACGATTTCTCTCCCTCTCCTTGAATTTATATTCAAGTTTATGCCTCCCAAATAAAAAGTCAATAACTTGACCTACCAACTCGTTTGTCCGACCCAAAACCATTACAGAAATCGCCAAATATTTCTTAATTTTGAAACAATAATAATGTCCTTTATTATCCTTTAAAGCAGGGATTTTCAACCTGTGGTACGCGTACCACAAGTGGTACGCAAGCCAGTGCAATGTGGTCCTTGAAAAAAAATAGAAACAGTTTTGCCTATAGCTTAAAATATTGTTGTTTACTTAATTCAATTAAAAAATTACATGAACGATTGTTGGCACACTACACCATTACAATATCTGAATTTAAATTGATTTAAACTGCCGTCAATCTAACTATGTTGGTACGCGAACATTTTCGTTTTTTATTTGGTGGTACGAAAATAAAAAGGTTGATAAAACCTGCTTTAGAGCATACAATCTCTCATGTAGATATAGGAGTCGTCAGATAAAAATATATATAGAGAAAGAAACTAAAAGAAATGCATATGCATTCATAGAATAGTGATAGTCACCATTGAATTAAAATTTTTGTCAATCATTGCAACATATCTATTTATCTTTCAAGATTATTTCTTTAGGTAATTTAACGCAAAGCAATAAGAATTTCCAAATCTGTATATTATTTAAGGTACCGTTTTCAAATGATCAAACGAAAAATTAAATGTTTTCCATGCACTCAATTTATTCTTAAAATATCTTTTTGGCCAATGTGAAGCAAAATACTTATGCGTAAATTTGCCTGTTTAATTTAGTTCCGCTTCGACTGTCATTAACAAAATGCTGAAATGAATGACTGAAGAAAGAGAAAAAAGATTGCGGTAGAAACCATAATTGACGGAGATGTTACCGAAAAACAATACTCAATCTTCTCTTTCTGCGTGCCTCGAAGAAACATGGACAGTCCACAGATTAATTCCGACATGGAAATTAATTTGTCGCTCTTTGTATCGAAAGCTAGGAAAATTCGGTCCATTAGGGTATCATCCGTCATATCCAAACTGTTGTGAATGACGACCCTAAACATGCGACGATCAATTGGAGCAATAGATGTCACCTATTCGTGAAAGAAAACATAGGGATATCAAAGTATTCTTTTAAATTCATTTCTTTTGAAACTATGGTAACATTTCATAAAGACTGAATATAAACTATGAGAAAATGTATACACAATACAAAAGAGCATATTACCACATCGCATTATATCATATTATCGCAATTAAAATCATAAAAAATGTAAATTACTCAGTGATTAAATATAGAAATATTTTTGATGCAAAAACATCGATAATTTCAATTTTTTATTAGTTGCACTAACTTTGTAGTAAAATAATGCCAAAGTAACCAAATCTTTCGCTGTAAATTTTGTCTTCTTTCTTAGTTTTTCTAACAATTTTGAATATCTTCTTTTCAATCGGTTTTCTTCGAAAGGATCCATTTGCAATCGCTGAAACACTTACTACACAATTAATGTAAAACCTTTGATTTAATAAATATGATTTAACGGGATTTGATTGTTGTAGAAATAAATCAAAAGCATAACTGTGTTAAATGCAAGTTTTTGATTTTACATAAGGTACAACTAACATTGTAGCAGGAAATAACAATTGAATTATGCACACACATTATATATATATATATATATAGTAATATCATACTTTTGACATTCAGTGGTTTCATTAGTTTTTCTCGGAATACTTCAATTTACTCACACACACATAATTGTGAATTATTTAACTTGATAGTATCATAAAAAACTATGAGTACTTAAATTACATTCACTACGATCAAAGACTAGTACCCCTACGATCAACTACGATGAGGACAACGACGAATCATATTTCATTTAATCTGTGAACTGATAGAAACGTATATACCATTCTGACCTGAAAGAAACGTACCATTCTGACAATCTGCGAATCTCTTGTCAGAATAACTTCCCGGGCATTCACAAAAACTCCATTACTAAACTAAACACTAAACTTGATTGGCTGTATTCCCGGAAATGATCGCGCCAGATCAGCATTCAAGTGTTTGAGATAATTTAGGGGTATAGTTTAAAAGAAAATTTTCTTTCTTCCCATTAGATTAGCCATTACAAAAAACATTGCGATGAATCCGAGTTGTTACATTATTGGGTTCATCACTCAGGTCTGGGAATAAATTATACAGTTTGTGTTGTGATTCGTTAATTAAAAGAATGATTGTGGTACGGACAAAAAATTCTTGTAGTTGCTAACATGTTATGGTGACAGACTACGAAAGAGAAAGCCTTGAAAGAGACTTTCTGTTTCAGTCTACGCTTGATGCTTAAGGCGTGTGGAAAGTGAGGCGGCTCACGGATGAGACCCTCCTGCCACAGTTTACTTCGCTTTTTCCACATTCGTTCACAAAGTTAACTTATTTTTTGAAAAATCTACATTGAAATTTCACATCTAGAATTTTTTACGATTGGTGTGATTTTTTTTCTTATACTGGCTGTCAGGTATTTCAATAGATTTGTTTAATCTAAAATATCAGTGACTTTATTGCAGTATTGATATGTATTCTTCCTTTCAATAAAATGTAATTTTTTTATTTTAATGCCTTACAGGAAGCAAGGGAGCATGCTGCTGAAATTATATTCTCTATGTATCCTTTTCCTGGACAGTGTTAGTCTTGTAGTTAAATTTGTGATGCTGCTGGTAGAATCACTATACCAGTTGCTTATTCCACCCATTGAGAAGTCAGTTGAAGGCGAAATAGTTTTGGTAAGTACAAGGATTGCTGCTCTCAGCTCGATTATTGTTTTTTCCTTTCATTGCCGGCATTTATATTTTCAAATGTTTATGAATGAAAGGTTATAATATTTAGGTACAAATTAACATTTGTGAATATATTGCTTTAACAGAATTTTAATTTCTTATGAGTAACTATAATATTAATTAAAAGCACATTTCATTTTGTAGATCACAGGAGCAGGTCATGGAATTGGGAGGCAACTAGCGCTGAAGTTTGCTTCTTTAGGTTCTACTGTGGTTTGCTGGGATATTGATGAAGCAGGAAATGCTGAGACTGTGAGAAAATTTTCTTGTTATATTTAAGCTAGTTTTGAAAGAGTAAATCTCATCTACAAATTATAAAATTTTCCAGATCTTCTAATAAATTTGATATATTGTATAATAATAATATTAATTTGCTTAAGACATTATACACTGTGTAGCATTGTCCAAGTACAAAATAGGTATAAAATATAGGTATATATTTCAAAAAATAAAGTTTAGCTAAAACTAATTCATACATATCATGAGATAACATTGGAGGAATTTTGGGGAAGGCAGCATGAATGTTTACTAATAGAAATGAATATCAACTGATAGTTTATATTTTTAGATAATTTTTGTTGGACTTATCTTTTGATTATACTCAATACCTTGTTATGTATTTTATGTCTCTCTCTTGAGGATATGAATTAATATTTAAAAAAGAAATGGCGATTTGATGACGTTTTCAGGCTTAAAAGTTGCAAATCATAGGTTATTTAAACTATTATCTTCTAAAAATAATTACTATAAATCTAACAGTTTAATAACTTTGCGATTTTTTTATGATGATATTCACCTCTCTTATGAATTTACAGCTGCACCTCAAATAAGTTTTTCATGATTTAAAACACTAACAAATATCTGCCAGCTTTAGTAAATTAGTGTCAGGGACTATGACAGTGGCATTTGTCATTTTGAAAATTTGTTTTTTAAACAAAAGATATGATACAATTCTACTTTTCAGATTGCCTTGATAGCGGAGCTCTTTGCTTCTCGTGAGAAAACTGCCAAGCATGCAAATCACTCATCAACTCAGAATGGGTCTTACATAATTCCAAGAAAGGCTTATGCCTATCAGTGTGATGTGTCTAAACGTGAAGAGGTAATGAGAGTGGCTGCTAAAGTGAAGACTGAGGTTGGAAGTGTAACTATTGTTGTAAATAATGCAGGGATTATGCCTTGTCGGCCATTTTTATCTCACGGTCAGCAGGAGATCCATCGCCTCTTTAACATCAATGTGTTGGCTCACATTTGGGTGAGTGTTATTAACAAAAATAATGAATTTGAAAATCACTGACATTGGTTTTGCTGAATTATTCCATATAAGTTGATTTGTCCCTTCTTTATTCTTTTCTTACTATTAGTTATGCCAGTATTTATAGATAGCATAATAATATAAATTACCAAATTTAAATTTAAAATCAGTATGTGATGTATCTATTATGAGAGCATTTACAGCAGTGGTCAGCAACCTATGACCTGTGGGTCAATGGATGACTGTCCACAATTTGAGTGACCCACAAATGTAAACATGCTTAGAAGAGTTTATGTTCTGAAAATAAAAGAGTAATTCTATAAGTAAATATAGTTCATATAAACATCCAGGTTTGTTTTTTTCTTTTCATTCATATTTTTTAATCGACCCATTGCATTTTCCAAAAACCTTTAACTGACCTACAATCAAAAAAGGTTGCCGACCACTGATTTACAGTTATATTTTGTCTTCTTTTGTAATCCTCCATTGAGTGTTGTTTTAAAGTAATATATTGCTATATATTGCTATAGGTGTTTGAGGCTTTTCTCCCATCAATGATAGAAAACAATCATGGGCACATTGTAGCACTCTCATCAATGGCTGGAATCTGTGGTCTTTCAAATCTTGTGCCGTACTGTGCCTCAAAATTTGCAGTTCGAGGTCTCATGGAGGCCATGTCTGAAGAGCTAAGGGAAGAAGGACGAGCTCGTGATATTAAGTTTACTACGATTTTTCCATTTATTGTGGGGACAGGCCTTGTGCAGAAACCCAAACTCAGGTGAGTAATATTATTGAATTACACTATGACTAATATTGTGCTTAATGTTTCAATAATTTTTTATTTATTTATCGAATGGTGAATAGATGCTCCTTAATTTTTATCTAACGGCAATTAAAGGATCGCATGTTTGCTTTTATGCATTATTTTTAACTCAACCATTTCACAGATATTTTTTTTTATTGAGAAAAATACATCGCAAACATATTTAAAAGATGGGACCAATATTATAATATATTTAGCATAGACTGACTTCATTGACTGATGTATTCATGGAAACTTGTCAAATTTTATTACTCTAAAAGCAGATCAATGTCATGTTATTGCACCAGCTTTTATTCGTAAAGTCACAAATATGAAATATAAACAATTTGAAAACATTTATAACTTGTCACACATTTGACTAAAATTTTCATTCATAAACAACCTTACAAAGTCATTGTCAGATTTTTAAATTGCTATTATGGAATTCGCCAAAGTTACAGCTCTTATTTAACTAAGGGTTTGTTAAATTTAACGTACAGTAAAAATGATGTGTCATTTGTGAGTGCATTTCCAATTTCTTATAAAATATATATTGCTATAAAATAATTTCAAATGAGGAATAAATTATTTTTCAGTTTTGAATCTTGTTTTTTGCTATATGTTCTAGATTTCCTAACTTGTTAGGAGTTGTATCTCCTGAGGAGGCAGCACAGAAAATTGTCTCTGCCATGAGGAGGAACTATGTTGAGATGTCAATACCATCAGGTCTCATGTACTTAAATAATTTTGCAAGGTAATGTCTTACTATATTTTAATTTAATTTATGTGATCATTTTTTAAATTCCCAAAATAAATTTATTGCTTATTTTTTAAAAACTCCTGCACTTCATCCTCTTTTCAGACAATTGTTTAAACTTTATGAAAATATCTTTTATATATAACTAGCAGATGTACCCGGCTTCACTCAGGATATTAAAGCGGCACAGTATTTATATTGTTGAAGGTTAAAATAACATAACTGAAAAAGAAGTCTGAGAACGAAATAAAACACAGATACCGGAGGTTGTCTGAAAATAATCTAAAATAGTAATATATCATCATACTTTACCTTTCGTTTATAATATTTGTAAACAATATTTGTTGTGTTTCCTCTATGTGCTAGGATGGTTAAGTTACCTGGGCTAAAATCTAAAATAAAAATCTAACCTGGATTTATTCCTCAACTTTGGCACAAATGTAACACTCAAAAGGACTGGTGCACTCTGAATGTTACCACTTAAAAAAAAAATCCAAAATTTTCTGCCCGCAATACACAAGGGTGAACCATACAATCAAACGTATCTGCAATTAATTAAGTTGCAATCTATTACGTTTGACATTGCTACAGTAATAATTTCAATGCTTCATAAAAAGCGCTAATTCAATCGGCTGCAACAATGCGTGATGCCTTGGCAACACCCAGAAAGAGTATGAAAAAGCGATAAAATTTCGAAAAGAAATGCGTATTACTGACAAATTCCTCCATATAGCATTCAAACATCACAAGAATAAGATATTTTATAGTTTTAGCTGTCGAATAAACTAAAAATGGAGAAAATTGGTATATTGGATACGTACGTATTTTGATGAATGAAAGAAAAAATCTTGCACCTTGAAAAATCGAAAATCACTTGTAAACTTATGGGAAAATATAATTGTCTCCCAGAGTCGAATTCGGGACTTTTTCCGGGATGTTTGATTTTTCTAGGGACCATCTCATGGGGATTTAATGATTGTGAAAATTTCAGCTCGTTAGGCTTAGTAGATCCGAAGATTTTAAGCGAGAAATATTTTAAGGAAACAGCAGACTCCCAACCAGCCAGACAGGTTGAGTTTTATATAGATAGAGATTACTCAATTTTTATCTCTTGAACAGTTTGTCATAGAAAAATGCTGTAAATGCCATTTTGTTTCTGCCAAATAGGAAACCCCGGGAAGACTATTTTTGTTTACAGAAGTATCCCAGGTTCGACTCCAGGGGATGATTTCCATTCCGCATAAAATAACACGTAAAAATAGACTATGATGTGCAGGCTTTTCTTCTTTTGGAAATTAAAATTTCAAAAAATCGACCTATGACCTTTGGATCTGGACCATTCAAAAGAAAACATTTTGAAGTTTCTTATTCTATTCATATTTTTCAGCCTTCAGCTCGAAATCGCTCATGTTAATCGTTTGAATGATATATTTTGAAAAAGTCTTGCCTACCAATTACATTGTTAAAACTCGAAATCCTTATGGGTTTAAGCATGCTTCGAAGGCTTTTAACACAAAAAGGAGAGAAAGACAGAAGAAGAGGGAAATGATTTTCATAGCAATCAATGTAAACAACATTCGTTACTTTATTTACGAGAAGAGTACCTAAAAAGCTGAAATTACATATTAAAAATCGTAATAATGAGCTAAATTAAATATTATTGAAATAGAAATGGTATGATATTCTGAGGAACATTCTGAATGTTTTAATAAACAAAGAGAGCATATAAAAAATTTATAGTGAAGGATTGGGGAATAGTTTATGGAAATTGGGTAGAAGAATGGAGGACTTGAGGTGAGCAGCATTTGTAATTTCGTTTATTTTTCGATTTGTTTACATAGCAATGGAAGCTTTGGTTTGAAGACACAATCAGTTAACATATGAGTTGAATGAAAATATGTGCATCTAAGAAAATGGTAAATGGGAAGAGTTTTAATTTAATTCTTTATTCATGCTTACCCATCATTTTGGCGAGCAGTTCCACTAATCAGAGACTAATGTCTTAATTTACAATCAAACATATTCATAAATGGTGTCACAAAATTTTGCTGAAAAGTTTCCTTTGTACAAATTTAGAAGAAATTTAAAATTTTATTCAGGTTAAATTTTTTGTTAAAAATATATATTTATTCTGTCAGAATGTATTTTGATTGTAAACATTTACATTTAATGAGTAATACTAATACCCAAATAGATAAGCATAATTTACATAAATAGCTATCAGGTTTCACAAATAAAAATGATATAATCCACAATGTGCATTGTTTATGGGTTGGGTAAAATTACTTGGTAATTTTGTTTTTGAGTGAGTCTTTATAAAGGCTTGTATAAGTATGTTTCTGCCTAATGACAAATTCCTTCTTTTTCATGTTTATGATTGAAGACTGTTTCCTTCCAAAATGGTACATTTGGTAAAAGATTTTGTAGACAGTGGATGTGAGGCACATATGTGAAGCGTCCTCATTAATGATCTGCTAGCAGGTGAAATCTGTTTCAGTTCAATTAAACTTATGCATCAAGTGATTGCAGAACATTTTCCGCAACAAATGGTGTTGTATTATCTGTACCCTTTTTTAAATGGTGAAGTTGTTGAGTCTTAGCCATATATTTGAAGGAATTAAAGAATCATAATTTGGCTTTAAGTGCTCACATTTAGGAAACAAGTGTCTTAGAACACAAGCAGCATTGTTGAAAACATTGTTGGTGGCTGTGGAAACTTGTGATGTAGTCAAGTTGGTATCATGTGTTTCTGATGATATAAGTGCCTTTATTACAAGCGAGAAAGAGAACTCTAATTATTTTAGTCATCCTCTTTCATATTGTTGTGCTGCATTCCATTCACATCTTTCAAAGAGAGTTACAGAAATTTGTTATGTACATTCCTCGCATTGTTTTTCTCTCTTAATTTTCATGGCATATTGTAAATTGTTTAGTCTGGAATCTCTGTAATTAAAAAAAATACTGTCTTAACATTATTTTTTGTTAACTAATGAAGTTCTTTTTGAGAGATACAACTTTTGTAAATTTTCATTTTATGTATTTGTGTAGTAATATATGTCTCATGAAAATAAAATGATTTTTATTTAAAACATATTGTGGACAGTATTTAAGCCTTGCTATTGTCATCACCTACAACCACCATATTTGCTTTTTCTGTCTATTCAACATAGTTACATCCTGTGAAGCGTTAAGTTTAAAAGCACGTTGCTCAGATCCTTTTAGAAACGTTTAAGAATTTTAATCTCATCAATAATAATTTTAACATAAAAATAGACAAACTATACTATGCTGCTTCTTGCAGAGTCCTGATATTTTGCTTAAATTATCCCTTCCCTCCTCAAACTGCTCTTTTCCAAGCCTCAGCATTAAGCCAACCATTTTTGATAAACACAGTGATGCTTTTATTTACAGTCAATAATGATTTTATTATTTTTAGGCTGGTTTTAAAAGGAAACATAGCCTTATGAAATGGTCCTGTCTGTGTGTGTGTCCCCTACTAACCACTTTTGAACCAATGGACCGACTTGCATGAAATTTGGTATGAGCCTCGTGCTGCCAGGGCCCACCTCCAGGTTATATTTTATTTGGCGAAGATTGAAGTCCCAGGTTCGATTCCAGGAACGATTTTTCTCCATTTGTTTTACATAAGAAATCTCAAATCCATCGTGCAGAGATGTTTTATTTAATATATTAAATTATCTTACAATTGTGATATCAGAGCGAGGTTTGTAATGTTCTAAGGGAAAAAGAATGTAGATTCTAATTCTTACCACCAAATTTTGACAATTGGTTGTATTTTCTTGAATTTCTACTAAAACAAAGCGTTTTAGCATTTTAAATCGCATTTTATCGGATTTTTGCCATGGAGATGATTATTACCGAACTTGGCTTGAGCATAGACGAGTGAACAAATGGGTTATTTTCTCCACTCGACTCCTTCAGCAATTGATCCATACATCATCATCATAGGTAGTCTGTCCGTAGACAGGGCTGTGATTATTCTTGGTTAAACCTGGTTCTCCATATACTCCTATTTTCCACTGTTCTCTTCATATCTTGATAACTCTCTTTCCCTTTCAAATCGTCTATCAGCTGAAACCTTTTCCTACCTCTTTCCCTTTTCCCATCTAGTTTTCCTTCCAACACATCTTTAATCATACTCTCTCTCCTCAGGCAATGTCCAACCTAGTTAGCCTTCCTCTTTCTGATAGTCTGTATAATCATTCACTTCTCTCCTATTCTTCGTAGCACTTAATCGTTTTTCATCCTATCTGTCCATTTTATCTTCAAAATTCTCCTCCAAGTCCACATTTCAAAGCTTTCCAAGTATTTGATGTCATTTTTCCTTAGCCTCCATGGTACTCAATAAATTTTTTTTACTAATGACCAACAGTTCTCACCAATTTATTGTCAATGTACATAATCAAATGTATGGGAAAATAGATATTATTTTCATTGTTTCATTTTACATCATACCAGGGGCATTGGGAAAGTCCTGGGGATATTATCAGTAAAGAATTGCCCCTTGTCCTATTGTTCTTATATTGTGACCTTGCATTATTAACTCTATTGGTCATTACTAGTAATTGTTACTGAATTGCGACTATTCAGTTTAGAGTTACATTCTCAACAGTTATATTTTTCTAACCATGGAATATGCAGCCAAGTCTCAGAGAGTAATCATGTTTTTTATGGAAAAAATATGGAGATAATTGAATGTCAGCCAAGCAAAGATGAAATGAACAGTTTATCTGTGGATTGGCCATTTCAAGAAGGGACGATAGAGCCTGAAGTTCCAGAAAATGGGTGACCAGCAACTACAGTTAATGACGAAAATGTTCAGGCAGTTGAGCAGCTGGTGCTATCACCTCAGATGAAACCTGGCTTCCATTCTTCAATCCCAAGATGAATACTCAGTCGACGGGTGATGGCGTACTGAGGGTGGATCTACAGTCAAAGCTCCAGGCCCTCAGTTGGATAGGTCATGGCTACCGTGTTTTGGGATTGCCAAGGGATAATCCAAATTGACTACCTACTAAAAGGCTGTGCAATCAATGCCCGGTCTTATTCCAAGTTACTTTGTGGCCCCATTACTAAGCCTTAATAAAGAAGCAGCCTATCCTTCATGACAATGCTGGACTCATACTCCTTGGGTTATGACAGCTACCATCTTTGACCTGGAATAGGAAGTGCTCCTGCACCCACCTTACTCTTCTGACCTTGCCCCCAGTGATGTACATCTCTTGGGTGGAAATAAAAAAACCTCAGAGGAATGTTTTGATTCCCTGGAAGCAGTAAAAGCCGTTGAAAAACTGGATAAAAGATATTCCGGAATAATTCTTCAATAATGGCCTAAAAAGCTGGCTTTGTGCTGAAAGAAGTGCATTGAGTTTGGAGGCAATTACCGCATTTGCCCAATTATAGGGCAACCTCGAATATAAGGAGATCCCCTATTTCAGAACCCACGCTAAAGAAAAAAATTTCCTGGTATTGATACTAAATTTTTATTTCAAAATACATGATCAGTTACACTTAATTTCCAGTGTAAATATAATTATCTGATAAGATTAACAAATAATTGTAATAAAACATGTACATTTATAGGCGTCTAGTGATCTACATTGTTATTAGTTTTATTTCTTAAAATGTTTAATACAGGACAGTGACATAAACACTGGCTCTAATGCAGGAGAAATTTGGCATCTGCATGTGCCATAAGCATAATACTGTCTTTTAAGGATGGAAAAGACTATAGAACATAGAGGCAGTAGCAGATTTGAAATAAGGCCCAAGTAGGCAATGGCCTTTTTAAACCCCTCGTATTTTCAGGTAACACAGCCATAATGCAAATCC
Source organism: Tanypteryx hageni (assembly GCA_028673005.1). NCBI lineage: Eukaryota > Metazoa > Arthropoda > Insecta > Odonata > Petaluridae > Tanypteryx > Tanypteryx hageni. The sequence goes on along the minus strand of CM054113.1, from coordinate 209,198,229 downwards.
AAGACTTTCTGAAAGCCTATCTGCCGAAAAATATAGTTGGTGCCAATTGCGATGAAATAACTACATATCTCTTCATACAATCACAAAACAATTAGGGTTGCCTACTTGAGGTTCTTCCAAAATAAATGGGCATTTCTTTGAATCTTTGAACAAGCATATGGTAACTACTGTCTTCGCACCAGAACTTAAGTGTGCTGAAAGAGGTGACACTTTGAAACTGAATCCACAGGGAGCAATTGTATTGTACAAACCATAGTTATTCTACAAAAAGCATTTTTTTATATGGCAGGTTAGATGCAGAGGATAAAACTGAAATTGGGTATTTTTATTAATACTGCAGGAAATTTTGAGAAACAAAAAAAAATATTAAAATAAACAAAGAACGAACAGAAGAGATGAATCAAACACCGGGAGAGAATGGCAATATGAGGAACAAACAAATAAGAACAAAGATAAAACCATGAAGATGAACAAAAATGATAAAAGCAATAACAAACATAGAGCAAAGAGAAAAAGAATAGTTAAACATTAATAGTGTGACAACCCATTTAGTTACAATGCCTTACAACAAATACATTTTCCACATCTTTTTTTTCTCCCTCTCTCTCCCTTCCTACCATTCTCTCTCCCACCCATTCTCCCTCTCTCTTCCTTCTATTCTCTCTCCCTTCCTCCCATTCTCCCTCTCTCTTCCTTCTATTCACTCTCCCTCACCTCCCATTCTCCCTCTCTTTCTTCCATTCTCTCTTCCTTCCTCCCATTCTCACTCCCTCTCTCTCTTCCTTCCTCCCATTCTCACTCCCTCTCTCTCTTCCTTCCTCCCATTCTCACTCCCTCTCTCTTCCTTCCTCCCATTATCCATCCATCTCTCTATTTCTTCCCCTTGCTAATCTTTTAATATTTGAAACTGAAGAAATGGCTTATTATGCCATCTCTTATTTACATGGATAATTACTTGACCTTGAATTCATTTCAATGTCATAGGCCTACAATATTGAGTTTGGCAACAATAACGGTCGCCAATGAAAGGAAAACATTTTAATTTAAAAAACTTGAGATTTTGTAATTTAAAGCTTAATTTTGGAAAAATTCGATAAGTACATATTTGAAATTTCACCGTAGGAAAATGAAACTTCAATATTTTCTTCATCCTCGGGTTCAGGTCCTGATTTTGTATGTTTTTTTAAAATGTAGAAATGAAAAATAGTCTACACACATCTCCATGTTTTTAAATGGAGAAAATGAAAACAGAAAATATAAAAAAAATTGTTTGAAATAGTTTGAAAACCAACCTACCACCCTATAGTCTTTATTACAGTTAAAATGACATGTTCCACTTGTCTCTATGTTATGTAGTTTTTGAGTTATAGATACATACTTATAAATGAATGGACACTACCTCTGTCACTAAACTATTTTTATATATAGTATGATATGTACACACACATATATTGGGAACATATTGTAAAACTTGGGCCACTTCCCAGGTTCTAATTGGCCACTTTCATTCCAGTTGGTCCAGGCCCTCTTAAATCTACATACATCTATATAATAATAAAAAAGCTGCCTGTGGCAATCATAACTACAGAAAATAAATGTAGGAGCTTCAAAATTTGGCAGCAGTTTCAGGTTGATCATAAGAGTTGCAGTGCCAAAAGTAATTCAAATCGGCCCACAGGTGCCCGAGGGTCCCCATTGTTGGTCCAAATGTCGTTTTTTTTAAAGATATCTCAGCAACCAATTGACCGATTTTGATGGATTCTCCACCAATATCAATGTTTTGATGAGATACATTTTTGAGCCTAAAATGGATAATATCAGTCTACGGGGTCAAGGATCGTAAATGTAAGGGCCGGTCCAAATTTCATTAACTATGCTTTTGGAATAAATTGGTCAAACCGATTTCAACCAAATTTGGTACATAGAGTCTTCACATAAATTCATGACCAAATGACATATTTGGACCGGATAGACCAAGTATGGGTGCCACAATTGCAAAATAAATCTTTTTGATAATTATGCTTTTGGAAGGAATTGACTGAAACCGAATTCAACCAAATTTGGTACAAAGAATATTCACCTAAATTCATGACCAAAATGACACATTTCGACCTGATTAACTGAGTAGGGGTGCCACAATTGCAAAGATAAACTTTTCGGTAATTATGAATTTGGAAGGAATTGGCCAAACCGGTTTCAACGAAATTTTGTATGAAGGGGTTGTGCAACATAAAAAACAAAATCAAGATTTTTAGCATTGATATAGGAAGCAGGGCTGCCACAATAAAGTAATAAAAAATTTATTTTTACAAGTGTTTGTGTTGAACTGTTTGCATCAATTTTAACCAAATTATAATATTATATATATATGATTTTTACAAAATGCCATAATGAAATCAAGATTTTTAAAGCAGAGCTTAAGAGCAGTGCTACTACAATTAAAGGTAAAATAATATTTAATTTACACATTTCTAGAGAGCTGTCTGCATGGATTTTAACCCATTATGATATATATAATCTTCATATAGGAGGTGCCGGTGGTGTAGTGGTTAGGATGCTGACTGCTACTCGCCTGCTGCTTGTAAAGGCATTGGGCACGAATCCTGCACAAGTAGGATTTTTTCCAAGGTCGCCCGGCTCCGTTTGTGTGGTTTATTGTTTATTGTTGACTAAATGAGTTGCAATTTGGCTACATGCCAGGTGGCAACATTACATGACTCATTGTCAATAAATTTCACATCATCTAACTTACTGCGTGATCAAGGTCACTTGTCCAAAATTTAACTGAATAAAATTATTAATTTTATAAAAATAATACAATTTTGGCTAAAATACTTATAATACAATTACTTTCCTCTTGGCTTTAATCGGAGCCGAAGTTTTCGAGGTTCATGGTAGGCCTTCACGGTTACCGTAGCGGTCCCGGCGCCCACGAAGTCCCCATCGTACTTCACCCTACCAAGCATTCACTCTACTTCCTCTGGCTCACTCGTCACCCTCTAAAAAAAAGAAAACCTTTACATTTTGACCTAAATTACTTAAGCGATTTAGGAAAGGGCTTAAAGATTTCCTCTGGTAGCTCATTCCATTCACAGATTCCTCTATTTAGAAAAAAGTTCTTGGCGACGTTTGTCTTCTGCGGCCTGTATTTAATTTTATATTTGTGGTCGTTTTTTCCTATGTAGTGAGGTTTCTCGATCCCAGATGATAAATTTTCCCATGCCCCTTTATTATTTAATATTTTAAAAATCCCACATAGCCTGTTGAGTTTCCTTCTATTTTCCAATGATTCCCAACCTAACACTCTTATCATTTCCGTTACACTTTCAGTCTTCTTATGCTTCCCCATCACATATCTGGCAGCCTTTCTTTGGACTTTTTCTAACTTATTTATTTGCCCTACTTCATACGGATCCCATACATTCGTAGAGTATTCCAAAATTGGTCTAATAATGGCTTTGTACGCTAACTCCTTGGTGGCTGTACCACTCCCCTTGAGGTTCCTCAGCACCCAATGTAGGGATTTATATGCCTTTCCTACCACATGGTCAATATGCTGACCCCACCCAAAATTTACTGAAATGATTATTCCTAAGTATTTACAGTAGTCACTTTTAGGTACGTAGTCACCCATTAGCTGATATTGCCTACATTCCTTAACTCTTCTTTTGGTAAAAGTTATAAGCTTACTTTTCTCAACATTTATGTCCATTTTATTAATTGCTATCCAGGTATCCACCTTCACTAAGTCCTCTTGTAAGTTGATCCTATCCTTCTGACTTCTTATTTTCCTATATATTATGCAGTCATCAGCAAAAAGACGTATTTCTGAAGTTACTTCCTCATGAAGATCACTGATATACATGAGGAACAATAGGGGGCCTAGGACACTCCCCTGGGGGACCCCGGATGTGACAGGTACTTCTTTTGAGTATGCTTGTCCTACTCTGACCCTTTGTGACCTCCCGGTGAGGAATTCTTTTATCCAGCTTATAACCCTTTTGTCAATATTTAGCTTCTAAACTTTCTCGTGTAAACGGTCGTGGGGTACACTATCGAATGCTTTTTTGAAGTCTATAACTATTGCATAAGTTTCCTCCCCATTGTCTAAGGTGTCAGCAATATCTTGACAGAGTCCTAGAAGCTGAGTCTCACACGAATATCCTTTTCGAAATCCATGTTGGTTACTTTTATCACAAAATTTTCGAATATATTTCGCAATTATTTTTTCCAACAACTTGCACACGATCGACGTTAAGCTTACTGGTCTATAGTTTTCAACCTTAGTTTTCTTCCCTCCCTTGTATATAGGAATAACATCTGCTTTTCTCCAATCAGATGGTAAGTCATGGTTATTTAGGGTTATGTAGAACAATGTCCTTATGTATGGAACTATTGCTTCCGCACCCAACTTCAGTGCATCAATCGAAATATTATCAGGCCCCATCGACTTATTTTTTGGTTGCTCACTAATGACTCAGTATTTCACCATCTTTTACCTTTATATAGTCCACTTTGTTTGCATCTTCCTCAAATTTCTTTGACGGCGAATCCCTTCTATTGATTGAGGCATCCACTCTTCTACTTGTACCATCACTTCCCTTAAAAACACTAGCGTACCAGTTATTCAGTTCGTTCGCTTTGCCCACGTCGTCCGGTATCACAATACCCTCGTTGGATTCAATGGCTACTATATCCTCGCGATTATCCTTTTTTCTTTTAATATATTTGAAGAATTTGTTTGTATTCTTCTTGTCTAATATGTTCAGTAAATAATTATCCCTGGCTTTCGCTTTTTCTCTATTTAAATTACTAAATAGTATTTTATATTTTTCCAGGTACTCAGGTCCTAAGTGTTTCTCTTTATGCGCAATTCTAACTATTCTCTTCAGCCTCCGTATGTTTAAATTATAGTATTCAGGGTCGCTATTATTTTTAAGCATTTTTTGTGGAACATACTTTACTAGCCCTTCATAAATGATGTCCTTGAATGCATTCCATATATCATTAATACTTCCCCCTTCACCTGCCCACATAGGGAAATGGTGCCTTAAGTGGTTTCTAAAACCTTCACTTTTTCCTCTTCTATAATTCCAAATAAAATTTTTGCTCGATTTAGTTGCTTTGGTCGTGAGCCATTCTAATTCTATAAGCACTGCCGCATGGTCACTTAAACCTGGCATGATCTCCGGGCATATGTTTTGTAAATACGGCCTTAAAAGAAAGACATCAAGAATATTTCCTTTCCTTGTTGGTTTGTTTACCAACTGCGTGAACCCCTCCTCTTGAGTTAGACGATTAGCAATGCTTTGAGCCCTCCCATCCCCCACTGCGTCCCTATCACACCGAACGTTCAGGAGGTTTAGGTCCCCCGCTATTAGGGTATAACTACCTGGTCTTTCTGAGCATTTATCTGCCAGAACCTCAAGCATAAACATGCCATCATTTGGTTTCCTGTATACTCCTATAATATCCAATGCCTTCTTGCGATACTTATGAAGTAGTTTAATGCAAAGGTTTGAGGAGACCGCACAAATTCAGCATTCTGTCCTTCGGAAGGGATGTTAAACAGTGGCCCCCTTGGTGCTCTTTGCAAAGAGTAGGCAAATTCCAGCGTCGGGTTTCCCTCCTCCCTTCTGCATTTGTGTCCGGTGTGGAAGGCAACGGGAAAACAACACACGTATATTCCCTAGTCAAAACCAATCAATGAATTGGGAGGACTTGTCGTAAGACAGAGCACTATGAATGAATGAATCTTCATATAAATAAATAACCCAAATAGTATATTTCAACCGGGTCGACTAAACAGGGCTACCACAATATCAAGGTTAGAATTTTTCTGTAACTATGAATTTCGAAGGTATCGGCTGAACCAATTTCAATAAGAAATTTCATTTGTAGTGCTGGTATAGAATGGCAAAACGAAATGAACATGTTTAGAATGGATCTAAAAAGCAGAGCTACCACAATATAATGAAAAATAATTTTCTAATTACAAAGCAAATACATTAATATTCGATTATACTACGGCGAATTTGACAAACAGCTTTCTGTTTGAAGATATCTCAGCAACCAATTGACTGATTTTGAAGAATTCTCCACCAATATCAATGTTGAGCCAAGAAATGTAGAGACTTAAAACTTGGTATAGATACTAAAGTGATGTTGAGGATATGCTCCTCAGTGTCAGAACTTTGATTTATTGGGGGTGGGGAGGGAGGTATCAAATTTGAGTCTATATTTAATTTTTTCATACCAATTAAAGGGGAATGGTCACTTACCTTGAGAGTACCTTGAGTTTGGATGAAAATATTACAAAGTGATATGTGCATGAAAAATTCTAAACTCTAAACTCAGCCTGGGCAATTGCGCTAGTCTATTAATATTTTTTTCATGATTGTCATGAATTAATGATTTACACATTCAAGCCAGAGAAACCCACCCATGGGATGCCATATGGCAGTTTTTTCCCCTCACATGAGCAACATTCACCATGGACACAGAAAACTAAATCTCTGTACTTGGCTTTCAAACGTTTCAAAATACCGCCTCCTCTTAATTCAAAAACCTCCTCCCATTTCAATCAAGAATAGGTATTATTCAATAGTTTTGAGCAAAATACATTAGAATTTTCTCCTAAAGGCATAAAATAAAATATTTACCATATCACTATCGCTTCCACTCATCTCTTGTAAAGTATTTCGTAATCCATAGATCATCTTAGAAACCTGACGAACAGTAATGCCTTTTGCTTGTAGGGCTTTATTCACCCTGACGATATGAGTTTGAATACCTATTATGCCATAAGGATAATGTGCACAAAAACTCATAATTAATTTTTTTGCAACAGCAACATTTTTAGCGCTTTGGTAATATCTGAAATCTGCTGCAATTGAATTTGCTTTTGATAACCATCAAGTATCGGCATAAACTTTTTGTGATACTTTTAATATACCCATTAAAATATCCCGAGTGGTAGAAATAGAAAAAATGTGCATATTTTTTGTACAGTGCCAAAGAATGAAATCATAGAAGAATTTATAGAAGCAGCATGTACTCCAACCAAATTGAGACTATTGGCTGAACATGGTACAAAATTCGCAAATCTATTTTTTTTTGCAAAATGACAGCTTTGATGCTTCTGTACATGCCTGACATATTTGCTCCATTATCATACCCTTGGCCTCTCATGCTTTGAAGATCAACGCCATCCATTTCAAACTTCTTTATTATTTCTTTAGCTAATTCACTTCCTGTTTTTCCTTGGTTTCCATGATGTCTATGAAACTTACTTCTATAAATACAATTCCATTGTCGATTATCACGCATCTCACAATTTGGGACATTTGCTCACGATAAGATTTGTCTGGTGTGCAGTCCAGAAGTATAGAATAATATTTTGTTTTTTTTTTTAATTATGATATAATTTCATTACGAACTTGGTTTGCTAGTAGCCCAATGAATTCATTTTGTATAGCCGGTGAAAAATAGCTCACTAAACCTTTATGGTGAGTTACGATATGCTGTTCTAGTTCAACATCATAATGACTTATATGTTCCAATAGATTAAGAAATATTCCCGAATCAGGGTTTTCTATAATGCTACACGATCCTTTGAGTGGTAAATTTTTTTGGCACAAAACATCAAAAATTATTTTCAGAATATCTCTCCATTTTTGTTTATCAGCTTCAATAGCTTTTTGCAGTGCATCGATACATTCTCTGCTCAATAATCTTTTTTGTAGGAATTTCCACTTACAGAAATTTTCACGATCATTGGTTGAATTTTCGTTCTACAACACGGTTTAAATTTTTCCAATCATTAAATCCAGTTTTCTGATTTGCAATATTTGGTTTGGGAAAGCTCTGATTGAATAATATTATGCATGGAAAACAAAAAATGGTCTTGCTAGTTTCAGAGTAAATAAGCCTGTTGAAATCTATGGCTTCACCATTAGAAAGCATTTTAAAAAACCAGTCCCCTGAAAATTTTCTTTCGTCTGCCGATGTTGATTCACAAAAATCTGCAGCATTTCCCTGGTCAGGTCCATGTTCAATAAGGTGGCATCTAATTTTGTTGTTTATACAGGGCCAGATGGTGGATAGTTAAAATTGATTTGCATTGCAGTTGAATTTTGTTGCCAGTTGCAGCCATTCTTAATGTCAACAATCATAATCAGTGATGAAGTTGAGATCTAGAGATCAGTGTGTTGGCCAATCTCTGCAACAGTACTAACAATAGGTGCTTTAGTCATGATATTGAAGGTATTGAGTTTCAGATCATTGTCAGTAATCGATACTGAAGTTGTAATATCAAGATCCAATTGCTGGTCGATAGAAACAATAAATGCTGAAGTTGTATGATAATTGTCATCCTCACTATTAGACATCGGTGCCGAGCTTATGACATTGGCATATTTTCAGTGTTCGATGCATTTTTCAGTATCCATTTTCCCATTTCCTTCGACATCTTTTCATTTTCGACTGTGGTATCTTTTCGTAGTTTACGATTTTCTGCCCCAGACGGTCATTTAGAATTTATGATGCAGGGTCTTGTTATGATAGTCTGAAATAAAATAAATAATAAATGTATGAAATTTGTCAAATATTAAACAAAAATATATGTCTTAGAAAGAAAATATTTAACAGAAACCAATCTAACAACTACAACAACTAGAAAAAACGAAATACAGCTTGTAACTTGGCAACTCTTGCTACAGTACAAAGCAACAATATATGACCACTATTCACAGAGAGAGTGGAAAGTGTGGCTGGCTTGCATCTCCCATTGGCCTCGTGGGAATATATACCACGGCTCGTGATGATAGCGATGAATATATACGATATCATGCAAAGTTGGAAATGGCAAAGCTGGGGTTAATTTGGTTTTACAAAAATGCACCCTTTTTTGATGACGTTCTAGGAATAGTAGATGTATAATAATTTTTTATATATTTCTTCTGCCCCCGTCAGCTTTGCCTCACTTGCCTCGCCCTTGTTATGGCTCTGATTACGCTTCCCCACCGGGTTGGGTTGGTTAGGGGTTGGCTTGGATTTCCTTCCATGATCATATTTGTACTCTGCGAGGGGTAGGTTCCTCCATTACTCTTCCAAAAACATGCGAAACACGGATTTGCTAGGACCACATAGTACATCTTTCTGCTGCTTCATTGTCAATTTCAGCGCCACCTATCCTCCACGGTCCAACCCAACGTCAGTTTTGTTCCCTCTTCTCCTTTACAAAGATAGCATCTGAATGAATGCCAGGACAAAATAGGAAGTCTATCCCGAGTCATTCGATCTATTACAAAGGTGTATACAATGTAATGACTTTTGATGTTATGCAGTGACCTTGGGAGAGACATCAGACTGCTTCCCTGCTACTTTGACACAACATAGTTATACTGGACTAAAGGAAACTTAACTTGGAACTTATTGGATCAACATGTATTAAATAAAAAAGAATTCTTTCTACTACACCTGAAAATCTGGAGTCGACTTATACACGAGATATACGAAAAAACAAAATTGTTTACGAAAATGGTGGAGGTAGACCTATACACGAGATCGATTTATACATGAGTATATATATATATATATATATATATATATATATATATATATATATATATATATATATATATATATACATAGAAGGCACAGGGGATTTCAAAATTGGAGGAAGGATTATAAGAACAGTAAAATACGCAGATGATCAAGTACTTCTAGCAAGAAAGGAAGAGGAACTACAAAAAATGATAAATAGACTAGTGATAACAGGTAGAAAATACGGTATGGAAATAAATACAGAAAAATCCAAGGTCATTCGAATATCGGGTAAAGAAGAGAATCTGAACATAACTATTGGGGGAAAGCCATTAGAACAAGTTTCAGAATATAAATACCTTGGAAGTATCATAACACGAGAGGCAAAATGTACGGATGAGATCAAAACTAGAATAGGAAAAGCAAAAGCGGCTTTCAGGAGAAAGAAACAACTACTTACAGGGAATATTAGGGAAGATATCCGCAAGAAGTTGATAAAATGCTACGTATGGAGTATAGCATTGTATGGGGCAGAAACATGGACGCTAAGGAAAAATGACATCAAATACTTGGAAAGCTTTGAAATGTGGACTTGGAGGAGAATGCTGAAGATAAAATGGACAGATAGGATGAAAAACGATGAAGTGCTACGAAGAATAGGAGAGAAGCGAATGATTATACAGACTATCAGAAAGAGGAAGGCTAACTGGGTTGGACATTACATGAGGAGAGAGAGTATGATTAAAGATGTGTTAGAAGGAAAACTAGATGGGAAAAGGGAAAGAGGTAGGAAAAGGTATCAGCTGATAGACGATTTGAAAGGGAAAGAGAGTTATCAAGATATGAAGAGGACAGCGGAAAATAGGAGTATATGGAGAACCAGGTTTAACCATGAATAATCACGGACCTGTCTACGGACAGACTACCTATGATGATGATGATACATATATATATATATACAAAATAGTCCAAATTTTTCTCCAAGATGCTATCCAGATCGACAGTCACTCTCTTTGAGTGGTTCTCATTACCATCATTTTGGAGAGCTTGAATCAATTTGGCTTTTGTATCTATTGATACTTTTTTATCAAAGAAAGCAAGGGCAACCAGCTCGTCACTGAGGTGCCACAGATGACGAGCAAGCTTCTTCAGAGCAGCGTTGGCTACTATTGAGTTTGTACTGTTGGAGGTTCTTCAACAGCATCAGGTCATTTAAAGGAGCAGCAGTTGGAAGTGCAGCTTGAAACCACACCTTCAAATAGAATCTCACAACAAAAATTGCTGTCCCTTATCCCAGCTTCCTCTTTTGTCTTCAATGGAAACTGTCCTTTGAACATTCACAGTTTGATAGTATAAATGGCTTTGGCCATCCAACGAGCCTTATGCATTGCACCAGAAGCAAGAAATCTAATTCCACGAGAAGGTTCACTTCCAAGAAAGGTGATAGAGATTTCCAGGAGTTCTCTGTAATCATCGCGAAGTTGCTGCTGGTTCAGTTGGTCTGTAGCAAAAGTGATTATTTCATCTTTAATATCGGCAACAGCACTGGCAGTGAACTCATCATCAAGTGCAGTTCTGTATTCGGACTTATCCAGTGACCCAATGAGCTTGAAATCGCTTGAAGATTACTATTTCTGGGCTCACTGATGGACTTACGATGACAGAGAAGACAGCTTCCAGTACCAGCTCCAATATGTGGTGCCTGCAGGGAATGTAAAGAATATTCTTGTCTAATTTTTGTTCAATACAAAGCCATGCTCCATTTTTTCTTCCAGTATTTGACGCAGCAGCGTCAAAACACATTCCTTTCACTTTCTCTGCTAGATTCCACAGTTCCAAAGTTTCAACAACAGTCTTGCCCATTTCCAATCCAGTTCCAGCCGCAATTTTTGGAGCACCGAGCAGTTGTTCTACTACATCACCTGTGACTAAAATAGGAGGACGATCAACTTCTTCCTTTCCAGTAAGATCTGGCAGCAGCTTGCCATCCCAATGCACAACTAGCGGAACTGTTGGATTAAATTGAGAGATTATATGTTTAGCTGTTGCTTCCCTTTGCTGAATGCGACTTACACGAATTGAGGAACGATTTACGATTGTTTATGAATGTTCTATAACGTTCTGGAGTTCTAGATTGTTCGAAAAGGCCTGATATGGACTATTACATAACACAAAGAGTGCTCCTGCAAGTGGACTTACGCAGGATTTCTGAGGGGTACATCTGAAAGGTTATATCTATTGCAGTATTGCGTAACATTGACCAATTTTCAATACAATGTATCTACAATTCACAATTCAATTCAAATAAGTTTAAAATTTAAACTAATTTAAAAATGAGTGCACCTATGTTTAGCATTATGATATATTGCGATTTTTCAGATCTTGGTAGCGACCCCTAAATATTATTCAAAACTAACCTAATTTCACCAAAATTATTGTTTTTCATAATGGAACAGATTCAAAATATGCCCCCTCCAGTTTTCCAAAACTTAAAAATAAGGACCACCCTAATATATATATATATATATATATATATATATATATATATATATATATATATATATATATATATATATAACAACTTACGGAAAAGGAACGGTAAAATGAATATATGGATGTCAACAAGGTGTTGGGATGAGGAAACCCAGTGAGCACTCACCAATCAGACGACTTCAGGTTGGCGAGGCCCCGGGGATGTCGAAGCGACACACGTAAAATAACACAAAAACACAGAAACATCACAAACGTAAAGCTTTCGGAACTACTCCTTCTTCAGCTACAGAGAGAGAACTCATCCCAACACCTTGTTGACATCCATATATATATATATATATATATATATATATATATATATATATATATATATATATATATATATATATATATATATATATATATATATATATATTAACTAAAGGAAAAGAAAAGGTAGTGATGAGGGTGGCAACAAGGTGTTGAGGGAAGCCCAGCGGACACTTACCAAGTTGAGGACCAAGCTGGCAGGCTGCTGGGGGCGTCGAAGAGACACGTAAAACACACGAACACAAAAACACACGCAAGCTTATCGGGCCTATGCCCTTCTTCAGCGAAAGAGTAACGTAAAGTGACACACTGGGCGGGGAATGACAGGGTGATGTGGGATGGTTGATGATTGGAGGAGGTGGGGAGTAGGAGGGGTGGATAGCCAATAAAGAGGGAGTGTGGTAAGGGAAAGTGCAAATAACTACAATGTAACAAGGATACATTGTAAGGGGGCTAACAGGGTTAGCGGAGGTTGAGGCCAGGCGGAGAGAAAGAGTCGAGAAGATGGATATGTGCTAGTTCCCAGTGTCGGAGAAGGGGGGCAGGAGTGTCATAGGGTAAAGCGCGAATAATCCTAACATTGTAGCAACTATTGAAGGGGACATTATGGGTATTAGCGTGTAATGCAACTGGGAGGGGGCGTCTGAGAGAAACGCTATTCCGGTGACCGTTCATTCGGATGTTTAACGGATTGCTGGTGAGGCCTACGTAAAACGTGGAACAAAGGGTGCAGGTAAGGAGGTAAATGACGTTACGGGTGGTGCAGTTGCTTCTGGAGGTGATGGGGTAGGTGATGTTGGTGGAGGGACTCAAGAAAGAAGATGATGGTAGGTGGATAGGGCAAGTGAGGCACCGAAGTTTTCCGCAGGGGTGGGAGCCTATTGCAAGAATATATATATATATACACACAGTGGGCAAAAAAATTATTTGCACACCTCGTTTTTTTACAATTACTTTACTGACACCAACAAGCCATTGATCAAAATGAACTTATTAGACAAAATGTTACAAATTGATAAAGTGAACAAAAAATTATAAGAGAACGAAAAAACAATTTTCAGTGTCAAGAAAGTATTTGCACACTCGTATTTCTCATTCGTTCATAGTTCACAGTTCATACAATGTAAACAGAACAAAGGAAACAAAGTATCTACTTGGGTTGCGCATTAATCCTGCTTCAATTGATGTTCTCTCAGTTTCATTTCAGTCATTCAACAATATTAAACAAAGGATCATGTCTCCCAAGAAAGGTTAATCGTCGATATCTTTGCAGAGCAGAATCGTTTTATTGCGCTCGCAAGGTCACAGCTATCATCAGATTGGGAAACTGTTGAATCTTAACTTTTCAACAGTTCATTACCTTATTAAGAGGCAGGAAGAAACTGGCACTATTGAGAATAAACCATGATCAGGCCGCTCGAAAGTGCTCACTTCCAGGGAGAGTCGACAAATTGTGAAACAGACAATTAAAGAACCCTTTAAAAGTGCTGTTTCTTTAGCTGCTGATATCGCTGTGCAATCGAAGAAACATGTCACACCTCAAACCATCAGAAATGTTTTGCACAGTGCCCAACTACATGGCAGAGCCCCGAGAAAGAAGCCTTTCATAAGTGAAACCAACAGACAAAAATGGCTAGAGTTTGCCAAAATGTATCTGAATAAGCCAATGGAGTTTTGGCAACACGTTATATTTTCTGACGAAAGTAAGTTTAACTTGTTTGGTTCAGATGGTAGGAAAACCATTTGGCAAAAACCAAACACCGAACTCCACCAGAAAAATCTTCGAGTTACAGTAAAACACGGAGGTGGCCACATGATGATTTGGGGGTGTATTCTGATGTAGGAAACCTGGCATTTATTGATGGTATAATGGATGCCAGTAAATATGTTAAAGTGTTGCGCAACAATTTACCAACAAGTGCACTGAAATTGGGAATACGTGAGTCGTATTTTTTCCAGCAGGATGATGATCCTAAGCACACCACCAAGAAAACAAGGGAATGGTTGCTGTACAATATTCGCAGACGGCTCATCACTCCTCCGCAATCACCGGACCTCAATCCTATTGAGAATCTGTGGCAGCTGCTAGACATGGAAGTGAGGAAAAGTAAAATTTCTAGCAAAAGTGATTTACAAACAGCACTTAACGAACATTGGTCAAAAACTTCTACAGAAACGACTAAAAAATTAGTAGAATCAATGCCCAGAAGATTGCAAGCAATAATAGATGCAAAGGGTATGCATACTAAATATTAAATTATTATTGTTATTTTATTGCTGCGAATAGTTCATTCTCCTTTATGTAACTTATCTAGTATGCAAATATTTTTTTACTTTGGAAATTGTGTTTTCCTTCTCTTATAATTTTTTGTTCACTTTATTAAGATGTTCATTAGTACCAAGTGTTTCCACTTGTAACATTTTGTCTAAAATATTTATTTTGATCAATGGCTTGTTGGTGTCGGTAAAGTAATTGTAATAAACTGATGTGGGCAACACATGACTTTCTCCATATTTATATGGCAAATTACATGTTGTAAGCTCTGGGATCATTGCCAATATTTACTTCCGGTTGACAATTAAGAAAAGAAAAAGGAGTGTTACTAAGACGTAACCGACGTAACTAAGCATCAATAGTTAACAATAGTCTTCGGTAGGTGGCATGGTGGTGGCAGCTAAAAATATAAGATATCTCTTAAATTATATGGAATATGGAATTATATGGAATTATATGGAAAAATGTATCAAACAATGGTTGTAGAAAATGAAATTTCCTACAACTTTTATTCCAATACATTTTTACATTTATCAAATATTAAAGCAAATATTTCAAAATAACGGATAAGTGACAAGAGTAAAAACCCACTTCCGGTCGACCGATTTTTACCAAAAACTAATCAGATCTTCTAACTTTTATAAAAATGTTAAATATAAAATTTTGCATTGACCTGATTAATAAATAGTTTTTGAGTTAAAGCGCCCACAAAAATCTATCACATACAGACAAACACACAGACATCATCGAAAAAATAGTCAAAACGTGTTCAGGGGACCTTAAAACATGCATTTCCGTTGAAATCTCGAATTCAAGTTTTTTCATGAAAACAATACTTTCTCTATATTTCGTATATGGAGAAAGGCAAAAAACGGGATGTGCAAATACTTTTTTGCCCACTGTATATATATATATATATATATATATATATATTATAAAGTCGTACTGATCATCATGAAGTGTAATGCTCTAATTTTATGAATAACCTCACTCCAATATCACAATTTTAAGATAATTTAATGTATTGAAGAAAACATCTCTGCACGATAGATTTGAGATTTCCTATGTAAAACAAATAGGGAAAAAACGTTCCTGGAATCGAACCCGGGACTTCAATCTTCGTCAAATAAAATATAACCTGGAGATGGGCCCTGGCAGCATGAGGCTCATACCAAGTTTCATGAAAATCGGTCCATTGGTTCAAAAGTTGTTGGTAGGGGACACACAAACACATACAGACAGGACCATTTCATAAGGTTATGTTTGCTTTGGAAACCAGCCTAAAAGTTTCATGGTCCATTTTGGAAACATTCACACGATAAAGGTATCCGAAGGCAGAATCTTGAATGATAACCATAAATAAAGGTTAATAATTATTTTTTAAACTTGTTAAGAAGTGCTGCCCTAAATAATCCTTTTCAGTTAACAATTTATAGTTTTTAAGATAAAAAATAAAACTTTTCTCAAATACTGAACAACTTTTTATGTCTGACAATATAGCCCTATTTTTTCCCATATGTTTTTCAGTTCATATAATGCATTTTACATAGCACAGTTTTCCAAGAACGTAACTACTGTGTTACTTAAGAGTCAATTGTACTTTAACTCCTCAATGCCGTCAGGCGTACTATTATGCCCTGCGGCAGCCCTAATTTATTTTATCTTTTGACGCTCGAGACTTCTTTAAATCTAAATAACCTATATATATTTTGAAAGAGGAAGCTTTGTACTTCCTATATGTGTTTGTCCTGTTTTTTTTCTCTTTAAAAAAATATATAATCAACGTTGAATTTTGCGATAGAATTTTCAATTTTGCTATGATATGATGGTGTTTCTCCATATAAAAGTCGCTTTTCAATTCAGCAAGGAACCTTTCCTTGGTGTTTGAAATGCAATGTAGGGACTGTGTATCATTTCAAAGGAGAGCACGTTTTTTCTCGTCTTTTTTCCTGCTGGAGATATTTGGCTTATGTCATGCGACAAAGGTCTTCGTCGATATGTAAAGAAAGAAAGGAAAACATCTTATGTCTGTCTATGCACAGCTTATTACAAATATTTACAATGCAATTGATGAAGAATGGAATAAGGTTGAGTAAAAACATTTCTGTAAACATTCCCTTCCATTACCGCGTGATCCTTCGTTCATCGCTTCATAGGAGAGCGTCAACGTCAAAACAGCTGATCTCAAAATCCAAGGCCGACATTCTTCCCATAATTTAGTGCCACGCCTCAAAGAGAGGCATTTTGTGAAAAGGATAATATCTGTCATATAATTTTCAAGACCTTTAGAATTTTATTTTAATCTTGACGAAAATTGCGGGGAATTGAGTATATCTATTTGTAAGTATTTGTTTACACATAATACGTTTAGTTTTGTGATAGAATTTTAGTTTTTACCACGGACCTACGGATTTTCGGTTTCTAAAGTTGACCCATAAATACCTGAGGAAAAGGAACCCACCAAATTGGGTTCCTTTTCTTTGACACTTGAAAGAAAACGAGGTCTGTTTTCCTCTTCAGATAAGTGATTCGCTGTTGTGCTAGCAAGGCCAAAACAGCGATGAAGCGAGTAGGCAAGAAGATGACACGCCAGCAAAAATCACGAAAAGCTCTTCCATTTACACAATAGATTACTAGAAGTCTTTACTAAGCTATAAGGCATTTCTTGCTGAATCCAATTACGCATGTGTAAATTTTCTGAAAATATTTGGAAAGGACCTGTAAGCTAAAGTTTTCCATGTTTTATACAACATCATATCTCCCTTTCCAATGAACGAAATGCAACCATTTCTTCTATGTGACTTCTGTAATTACTAAGAATGAGGACTGTATAACTAAAACATTTATATTATAAATAAATCATCTTTTAATAAAGTAATAATACTACATTTACTTAAAAATTTCCAGTCAAGACATGAAAAAGTTGAGATGCGTAAAACTTTTCACCTAATTGGTTTAGATGGGTAGACTTACAGAATGAAATAGTTACTAATTTAAGCTATTTTTTTTATTAAGATTGCACATCAATATCTTCTATAGATTTTTCTGGTGCTGAATATTATATATAAAGCGCGAATGCACGCCAGAAAATTAGCGATTGGTTTACATTCTCTTCTACTCCAACAATCTTTGCATGTAAAATATTTTAGGCAAAATAGATATTTACAAATTTCATGTCTTTTATAAATCCACACAAAAAATTCAGAAAAATCAAGAGAAAACTTCTAAAGTTATGATTATTTTAATATTTTCGAACGTTTTTGCAACGCAATCGTGAAAATTTAAAAACCTCATCCGGCCATACGGGTGGGATTTAATAAATCTCCTCCGGGCTTGAGGGGTTAAAGATAAAATAAAAGCCTTGAATGAGATAATTGGCACATTATGTAAAAAATATAAAGTGTGATAGTTTTTCTTAAATTCTAGAGGTACTGAACTAAAGCAATAATTTTTGGTTAACACAATAAATTGATCATTAAATGCATATCATTTACTAGATTCTTCATTTAACATTTACATGAATATTTACATTCATATGTCTCACATATGTGATTATTTATGAACATTATCACAACAATGACTTTAAACAAATCAAACTTCCTTGATTATTTTGTAAAATAGGAAAACTGATGCATTCAAATCAAAAGAAATACAACTTTTAAAGGAATGCGTTCGCTAGATTATAGGAATATACTGAAAAGATTTTTAATTCTGATGCCTTGGTATTTCCTCAACCACAAGTGAATGAGAAATGTTGTCATATGCAGTGCGATTGTGGTTGGAGAAGAACATGGTCAAACACACTGGGAAGAAGAAGGCCAGAAAGAAGTTTTTGACAAATGAGCGACACATGGCCCAACAAAATCCAAGATCTCCTCCTGGGTGCACTCTAACAAAGGTACCTTCTCTGCGGATTGATGGCGGTATTTCAGTATGGCTCACAGAAACTATATGATCACTCATCACCACACGAAGACCCATAATGCTTTTACCGGGAGTTGCTCCTCCAGGACGACCTGCACTACCTCGGCATATGCAAACAGCCTATGCAAAAGAATGGGTGTGTCAGTATTGGTCATTTCAATCCATTAAATTATGAAATTAAACAAATTTCATTAGCAAAATAAATTGTCAGATGTTGGATTGCTACTTATGAAAACTAATTTACACAATTTTATTTTTTCCTTGATAAACCTTACCATGCACAGATAAACTTTTTAAATCCTTAACTTATTGACTGGAAGAGAGTTTACTTATAACTGCAAATATATGTATGTACCCTGATAATCAAGAATAATGGAAACCAACCAAAAATGCCTTTTCTCTATTAGGTAGTTAGTGAAAAGGCAAACATTAAATTCTGATATACCATATATATATAAACCTTTCATTTGCAACTGATCTATGACTGTCATAAAATTTTCTAGTCCACCATCACAATGTGAAAAGAAAGGAAATAAAAAAGACGATTTTTATTGAAAAATAGCGCTGAGAAATAACAAATTTCAATGAACTATTTAGTTATAGAACATACCTACTAACCATTCATAAAACAAGAGACCAACATATATAAAAATTAAATTTGGTTTTAAAGGTTACTGAATGATATATTATTGTATGACTATTTATAACACAAAACTTTTGCTAATTTATTTATTTCAATGGGCGAACCCAAAATACATAAGGTTATAATAATAACAATTTTAAGCTTGGAAACTATTTTCACAATGTTCTTTTAGGTATTATACTGGAAAATGGGATGCTTATTCTTTACCCAATGCATTTGGATAATATCCGTGAATTAGATATAAATGGTGATTTAAAATTCACTATTATTAATTTTGTAAATAAATTTTGTTTCCTTTTTTCTGCCATGAACAGTATAACATAGCTGAGGGATAATAAGATTTAGTCATTCTTCTGTTGACACCTGCATTTTTTTAAAAATTACAAATACATTTAAACTAAAAATATTCATGAAAATGAACTTGTTCTCATCCGAGGCTGGGAAATTACCATCCCAAAAACTCGTTAGGTTATTTAATAATGAATACTTGGTAACAAGGGCATGAGCTTAGCCAACAAACTAAAGAGCTGATAACAAAAAGCTAACCAAGTACATATAATGAGTTGAATAAAAAATGGATAAAGCTAAGTTTATGGTAAGTATAAATTGCAAGAGATTAAATTAAAATTAAATTAATTAAAATGATTATAGAGCCTCTCTGTACTTTTAACCCATTGGTTGAGAAAGATATTCTTTTAATGGTATTTTACACTTTTTGTATGTTGTCATCCCATCATTATTTTATCCTTTGAGATGTTATTTATCTGAGATACATAAGTGTTGATACATTGTTTCAGTGCCTTTTTCATTTTATATGTCATTGAAATACTTTTCGTGAGCAACGCGTAATTATTACATTTTATAAATTAGATTTGGTTAATAATGCTTACCTCAAAAATACAAGCAACCACGTTATGGACAAGTTCGAGTAGAAAGAGTTCTGATAGCATGTCAATGGCCATCTGATAATCAAATTCATCATTTTGTTGCAGATGGTCAAGGTCATATTTATCTAGGTCTCTGAAAATTAAATTTATGATTTAATGAGAAGAGCACTTGTCAAATACATAATCTTGCACTACTAATAAACAGCTATATTTTTAAATAAAAGTCACTCTTAACTTTTTTAAAGTCACAATATACAAATTAAAGTACTTCATTATTTAATACTGATAAATATTGCTAAAAACATTATATTTCATTACTTTTCATCATAAGGGATGAAATGAATGGCATGTAAAAAATCAAAGATATATACAATTAAGAATTGGATCATAATGCAATGTCTTTAGCAATTGTGAAATTTTAATTGCATATATTTAATAATACTATTCTATTAAAATTACCATGAAATGATATGCTTATTACGGATATTTAATTTCAATTTCATACTTCTAGAGGAAAAGAAAAGTATAATACCATACTTAAACAGTAGATTACAACTATAAAAAAAGCAATTTAGTGTTACACAAAATCATAGTTGATACTTACATGACATCTAGAAAATCTACAGCTATAAAAGTAATCAATAGCTTGGCAGAAAACAACAAGAGGAAGTCAAGGAATTCTGCAACAAATCTCTTCCATAGTGGTGGTATTTTATAGAGAACGCCTACAATGATGCGGAAATAACTTTAAACATTCCTGATATATTCAAACGGCTAAAAAACCTTTTTGAGGGAAATGTTGATGATAAATTTCCACAATTAAAACAAATATATAGCTTTACAAACCTTGTTCATCCGGTCTTCTGGTAGTTGTTGATCCATTTCGATATGCTGAATTAACACTATCACGAGGCGTTGGAACAGCAGTAGGAATTATGTTGGGGAAAAATGAGAAAACACCATTGTTCGCATCAAAAGAACCGAAAGGATTTTCTCCACGGGCGCCAATTGTCATTGGTGCTCCTGACAACTGATGGCTCATTAACATATAGGGAAACCATGCAGAAACACACTGCCACATATATGCTTCTTGAAGCCATTTCTCCAGTGCGTTAATATATTCGGCTGTGTTCTTGTACGTCGTTTGACTACTATTTGAAGGTTTATTATTGTCACTTTTGGAATTACCTTCATCTGAATTCGATTCCATTTCGAAAAGAACACAGAGACCCGTTTAAAAATAAGCACTTTTTATACGGTTAATCATGTGTACCTTTGATATGAGGGACAACAAATTGAAGTAAAATTTATATAAACCTTTAGTTTATTAGCGCAATTTGCACTTCATTTTTTTTACTTCATCTTTAGCTGATAGATGACTCTACTGTATAAATAGGAAACTTAACGCCATCTCAAGATGTCGTTGGTAAATAAATACCATAAATATTATCTCAGGTAGTGGATTGTACTGCCACCTAGCGAACTTCAATGGCACTAACACATCCCGACAATTTCCAGTTGCTATCGTGAAACAAGCAGAAGCAGTCTATATCAGCATCGGGGTGAACGGTGTCACGGTGTGGTGTAGTTTATGGGATTCGCTGATAGTTATGATGAAGCACTTAGGCGTTAACCTCTCCATTAGTGAGTAAGGATGTTCCGGAGACTTATAGCTGGATAGTTGAAACTTTCTGTGACATGTGGTAGTTATCTCGCGCAGTGTTTTGGTTGCCGCTTTTTAATTAGGTATTTGAATGCAATTTGGACAGCGTGAAAATTTCAACATTTAATCATTATTACCAATAAGATTATGAAGAGAGTGCAAATTGGTTATTATGCCACATGAAGTATTTAGTTTTTGAAGATTGCGGTGAACCAGCTGATTATATTGCAGTGGCATAGCTTAACCGTTGGCCTATCGTGAAGCGATCATATCTCTTCAACTTAATGAAACACCTTTTTCGGAAAGATTGTGACAGAACATTTAAATAAGGGGATTGTATCTCAGAATACATGCATAGCAGATATAATTAGCAGTGTCGCAGCAGAGAAAAAGCGCGTAAGAGCGTATTTGCATACAGCGCTGTTTATATTTTTGAAGACCGTCGGTCTCCCATTTGTCAACCTTCAACTGGTGAGTGAATGTTTTTGTCGAAAATATAATTTGCTTTAAAATGTATTGTTATTAATATTATAATTGGTCTGTTCAATTTGCTCTAAATGTTTTCTTGCATACTATTTAAGGTTGTGAATCTGCTACATGTATTAAAATATGTTTTTTACTTAAAATATTATTTCTTATAACAGTGATATAATGAAATGTGCATACATGCCTTTTATGACAAACTTACTTTGAATGTAGTGATATCTTTTTCTAGAATTCGTCCGAGTTTTTCTGTAATGCTATCAAATAAATAGTGGCTGGGTCTCATTATCTGTATGTTCACAAGAAATTGTCATAAATAGATTAATCATGAAATAATTCATCAATTGACAGCTTCAATAAATCTTGGACGCGACTATTGGCTTGATCGGTTTCCCTAATGAAGTTTATTGCTATTCTCTCAATGATTTTTATCGTATTATTGAAGCTCCTCTTCGTATGAACCACCAAAATCGCTTATCCGTATGATTCTGATATTTAGGAACAAGTGGAGTGCGGTTAAAATTGTAAATAGAGGGTGGATTGTATACTGAGGGATGTTTGCGGCCGCTCAGATGCGGCAATTGAAGTGAAGCCTCTAATATTCGTATCTCAAGTTTTTCATTTGAGCCGTCCAGTCTTCGTGTGTCTTACAACACGGCATCTCTTCTCGCCTAAAACCTCTTCCATACACCTGACGCATTGGATGGGAAGAGGACCAAGCGACCGAAGGGGAAGTGACAAGTCTGGCTCCGGGATGCTTGAGTGAGGGAGGGGGAAATGCTTTCCTGCCAAACCCCTAACACGCTGCGTACTCGCTCCCTAAAGGCACCCTTTTCGCCAAATGAATCACTCGCTCGTAGGAAAAGAGGGCTAGCCCGGATCTTGATGATTGTGTCCCAAAATCGATTCTCTCCGAACCCCACGCTCTGGTGGGGGTGCTGCATAGCCAGTTCTTCTATAAGCCGGTATCAGTGAGTCGGTAGCGATTTCGGAACTAATGGGCGTAGTGATTTATTCATAAGTTCTGAAAAAAACTTTTTACCTGTAGCATATTGTCCCCTCATAATTACATTTCGTTTCGTTTAACATTTTTATAAAGGAACTTTTGGTTGAGCACTTGGCATGTCTAAATGCTCTCTTTGTTGCATGCTTTATCGGCACCATTTCCCTGCAAATCACGTGATGTCAATTTAAGAATTATTGTGAAGTTTCTAGTAAAATTTTTACGTGTTATTCCTAGTGATCCTCTTATCCTGTTTTTGAGAATAAAACTGCGTTTGTTAGGAAATGTCATACGCAATTGGATCGACTGCTCCGAGTTAAAATCATTCCAGCGTATAATCATGATTTTTCTTCTAACGATTTCAAGACATCAGACCAGGCATATCAGTGAAATGATTGCATAAACATGTTCACACGGTGGCGTAATATCCCTAAAGATACCTAGTTGTTTCACTTATACTTACTATTTAAGGAAATTTTACTGTCATCTTTAATTCTATTACAACAGTTTTATTCTGAAAGTTACGCAGTGCGAAATTCACGTTCATTTTCTCTTAGGTGTTAATTAAATGACCTCGCTGTTTTCTCTTTTTAAGCCAATCTCTGTTGTAAAAAAACTTAGCATGTTGTTGGAATGCATTTAACGCAATTCTCTTCAAAATATAGAGCTATTTAGTGAAATTGTATAATTATGTGTTCGATATTTTAAAAAGAATTTTTGAAAATTTTCATAGGATTGTTAAAATGTTAAATATTATATCGAAATTTCTTTCTAAACTTATCACCATAAAAACGATTTTATCCCCTTGCCGCCGCTGTTCATTTGTCGAAAAACTCAGGCGCTGGGCTTCCTATCGCTGTATAAATCATATCATACTTTCTGATCTTTAACCTTCTAATGCCCAATGTTAACTGAAATAAACATCACTTCCATGTTAATTACTTTTTCTCTACCATTTGCATCTACTAATTGACTATTTATCCTTTAGCGTATCATGTCTTCGGCGCTAATTAATTTAGTACCATAAATGTACATCATTAAAACTTGGCGATCATAAAACCATTTTCAACATAAAAATCTTAATTCCGCCTTGTTTATCAGAATCGAATAACGTATGTAATAGGAAGACAATCAATTTAAAAAGATAATCGCCTCGAATAGATCGGCTCTTGGTAGGTGCGAGGAAAACAATTCCTCTTCCTGCGATTGCGTCACGATGGCTCAACCAATGAGAGCTGCTTTCACTCCATCCTTAAAACGTTTTATACTACGTGTCATTTGCATTGCATCGCGCTCCTTAGCGGGAAGCAGGGCGCCGGGAGCAGGCGCGGATGTTTTTCAAACGGAAGGCTTGATAAAGAACCGCCTTGCCGCAGCCCTCCCCTCCCCCCCCCCCCCTCTCCCACCCCTACCGCCCTCCTCTGCTTTTATCATAGTAGGTGTATAGCTTCCGTCGTCTCCCCCGCCTTTTCCCTCTCTCTCTCTATCTCTCGCTCCCCCCCCCTCCGTTTACTCGCGAAGGCACAATTGCGTCTCGTGAATTCGTAATGTCTACCGATGTCCTTAAAGATGACGGCGTTCGGAGTCGTAATAGGGAACGGAACGGGAGGCCGCGCGCGTGTTGCAACGAGGGTTTTTTTAAAAGAAGAACTGCCACTCGATTATTCGTGGGCGCGCGCGCACAGGCGAGAAAGAGCGAGGCGCGGCTTCTTCCGAATCGCCCGATCGCGATTCCATTCGTCCAGCCTCTAGTATTCCTCGAGCGGTCGGACTGGAAGCACTCGCGCGTGTAAAACCGGTCGAAAGTTTCGGAATCGGCGGATGGCGACGGAAAGATTTAAAAAAAATAATAAACATGCACGGAGTAGTTCGGAATAAAAGTGCCGCAGTGTGTTGAATGAAAAAAAAACCTGTGTCGACTCTGGTCTCGAATGTCTTCTGCCGCGTCGGCGCTCCTCAAAGGAGGGATGTATTCCATTCCAAGGTGAGATATTTATTCGATCCGCTTAGATCGTTTCGGAAGCGAAGCGAACGGGTTTGTCTCGCACTTTCACCGTTACCCAGGGGTGGTTACTTTTGGTTGTTTTTTCCTCCCCATTCGTGGCCTTAAGAATTTCGCGGTAAGAGAGGAGAATTCGCTCCTCGTCGCCGTCGCATAGCCACCGGTGGGTGTACAATGCGATCGATCGCGAGGATTGTTTCGTCGTCCGGATGTAACCTAGGTGATGATGCGAGCTAGGATAGCTTAATTGGTTCGAACCGTCGTAAATCCCTTTCTTCGAGAGCGGTAGGTTATCGGCGGGGAAGTGGCGATAACGGCCGAGGGGATGGCGGCGTTCTTCTGTTAACAAATTCGTTCGGCCTAACAAAAATTTGGCGTTTTCGGGGCATCTAGTTACAGATATTCACCGCCCTTTATAACGCTTTCTCGATTTCTTCGTCGCTTAGACTTTCAAATGTCGAATGCCATTCTTCCCCCTTTGAATTTAAAATATGTAGTCGAAATGAAAAACTTGAATACAAATTTCTTCATTTTGTATAACTAGTAACAACTTTTATAACATTGTATTTCCCAAAATTCCCTGTTAAAATTTTATTATTTTTGAAATTTTTATTTTTTGGCATTTCACCTTGCATCAAAATAATAATTTTGCGGCCCCTAGTTAGAGAAACGCTTTTGAGGTTCGATCGAAAATTGCGGTCGCTTTCGAGTCCTTCCCTTGCTTATACGCGGAGGGGTTTTCGCTTTTCATTGTCTCTCTCTCTCTCTTGGCCCCTCCCCAAACGCGTTCAGTTTAATAACACCGGTCTCTGGATGCACGTGGGCGTCCCTTGGTCCTTCTTGCATCACGCGCACATACGCGCACGCGCTTCTACTTACCGAAACTCTGTCACACACGCGACACAAAGGCAGCGTCTGCGTCGAGTCCTCCGAGAGGGTCCTTTCGTAAAAGAGGTTTACTTTTGCGAAATCATTTGCGCAAAGGGCAATGAAGAAAGTTTTTATTTTCTGAGAAGATTCTCTTTCCTTATTTACAAAACACTATTTATTGTTAGTAGGTGGTGGAAACGGACGATTCGAGGTACGACCTACTCGGACGTTGATTCGCTGGCGTAAGAATACACAATGTCTTCCGGAGGCATTGATTGTCGAAAGCGTTGTCGCCGCTTCTTGTTATTGTATGACCTGAATTTGCGGTTCTTTATTCAACAATTAATTTAAAGGAAAAAATGTAACTGAGAAGGTATAGTAATTTAGTAAAAACGCTTCATTATGCTACGACAAGTTTAACCGTTGAAAAGTATTCCTCAATTTATGAAAAATTAGCTTCCTACAGTAACTTGTATTTCCATTTTAATATCGCTAAAAGAACATGTATAAAATGTATAAAACATTTCTTAACTCTTTCTAGACAATGAGAGACAAATAACGTAAATCGATCAATCTAGAGAGGTAAAAGGTCGCATATAATTAGATGTGTGAGATAACGATAGGGCTTCTTTTAAAAAGTTATTAGCGTTGAAAAATACTTTAAATTTCACATTACTTTCCTTTTTATCTTTTGGGTTGAATTGCATGTTTACACTTCCTTTTTTTAAATAAAAAAATGTTATATGGTCATAACTTAATGTAATGCAATATTGGCAATACTGGACTGACTGTAGTATAAATTTTAAACTAATCGCAGTTGATTTTTTTGTTTTGCAGTGTCAAAGTCGTTTAAATTAAAAATGATACCATGATAACATCTTACAAAATAATTATTCGAAGGAGTATCCCATAAAATGGTGTCTAATGGTCACTTTCGTCATCTCCCGTACCCATTATGCGCGTACGCATGCGCCACATTAAAGCGAGATGACCCATCCATCCTTGGCAGACGTCATTTAGGCCGACGTGCACTTCCCGCTGATGCGCCGATTTGAGCGTTGCCCACTGTTAATCGGATTCCTCCGTGAAGCCTTCTGCGGTGATGTCACTAGCCGCGGAATACATACTTATATTATAAATCCTCTTACGAAAGCTTGGCCCCGCGATTTCTCTTCATACGTATCTGTCGATACCATTGTCGAGAGAGAAAAAAGGCCTCCAATTGTCCGCGTAAATCGGGTGGGCGGTCACCTGTCCATCCGTGCAGGCCATTATCATCTCGTCCTTCCGTCTCGCCTCTTCCGTGTCCCATGTTGACGATCTCCTTCCCCACTTTCCTCGTTCCTTTAAAGGCCCGTGCCGATTTGTGCATATCTTTTCCTTTCCATTTAATCTTACACGTCTCCTTGTCTGCTTTGCACGCTCTCCAATTATTCCTTCCGGTGTTTTCCTTATTCTGTTGCGTCTTTCTATCTTATCTATTTTTTCTACAATTTTTTGTTTCTTTGCGTTCGCCCGTCCATTATTCTGAGGTGTCCTTCGTGTATCTGTTTGTTCTTATTAATTCCCTGTCTCTACGATCGTCATCCTGCATTTCTGTCTTATCTCCAATGCATCTTCCGTATAATCTCTCATTGCTCCCCTGTTTCCGTTTTCTATTTTCATCCATATATCATCTACCTTCAATTTTCTTTCATTTTCTCCTTTATTTTTTTGCAGCTTTCCATTTTTATCGGTTTTGTCAAAAAATCGCTTAGGCGTTTAGTTTGTCCGTCCGCCTGACGCGCAAACTCCTCTTCAACGAAAGTAGAACAGACCTTTTTTCGCCATTCGATTTAATATTCTGCCTCGTTTATGCACGTTTTCTCGGTTTGTCCGTCTGTCAATTTAAAAAAAACATTTATTGTCTGCTTCAGCAGCTCTTTCCTTTGCTGGTTTATCATTGTTTCCATATTGCATTTCTTATTCTTTTTTCTCTGTTTCCCATTCTCTCTTTTCTCTTTATTTCCCATCACTTTCCTTCGTCTTACTTTTCTCCCTTACATTTTCTCCATCCCTGTCCCCCTTTAAGAGCTTTCCTACCAACTGTTGTTTCATCCTTTTCCCCCATGCCTATCACTCGTTCCTTCTCTCTCTCTCCTTTCTCTCTCTCTCTCCTTTCTCTCTCCTGGAGGTGGACCAACGAAGTGGGGGGGGACCACTAACGACGTCACCATCCGAAGGACGCTCTCCTCTTTAAGAATTGAAGGACGAAACTCTCCCATTTGTGGAGGAGTGTCCAGTTGGGATGAGGAGAGGCTCGTGTTGTTTTCTTCCATTCAATGGGCGTCTCTATCTATCTCTCTGTCTTTTCTATCCATTTTTCTTTCTGCTGCGCTCTTTCTTTCCGTCTTATGTATTCTGTCGCTTCCGGAGGAGGATGGCGCTCGATGGCCACGCACGCACGCGCATACGCGATCACCGCTCCCATCTCCCGTGTGGATTCCGAGCACGCATATCTCCATTCTTCTGTTTACGCGTAATTTAGCGTCTCGAGGATGGAATGCGCGCCCCTCGCCTCTCCCTCTCTTTCTCCGGATGGCCCCGAGTCAGCTTGTTAAAGAGGAGAGATTGATGCGCAAGAATTTCATCGGGATGTTTACGCGGACGCGTATAACGCGCGTATAACTCCGCGTAATCGGTAATCCGCGTCGAGAGAAAATCCGTCCGAAAGCGGGAATGATTTCACGCCGATACGTGCGTATTTCTCGGAGGTGTGGTTTCCTCGTTAGCGGCCCTCTCCGGTCCATCCCTCTTGACAATCCTCGTCTCCGAACCTCGCTTTCGTCCAATCGGAGAGCGACAAAGGATTCTAATCGTTCGGAGAACCATCTTGTTTCTTTTTTCCTTTAGCGTCCGAGGCAATCGATTCGACAGATCCGCAGCGGCGGAAAATTCCGTGACGAGTTAGAAATTCCGCGTGATTTCGAGGACTTCCCGTTCTCTATAGCAGCGGTTCTCAACCGAAAGCTCATCGCGGACCGGTGTAATAACAGAAAGTTTACCGCGGACTGGTGCATTATCTGAATAATCCACCAAGGACCGGTAAAATCAATTTTAAACCACCAATCATTTGACAGTGTCACACTTTAACAACTGAAAACACAATACTTTCATCAATCAGTGCTGACCATTATAAAACTTCTATGAGAAAAATGAAATACCGCGGACCGGCCAATACAAGACCGCGGACCGGCAGCGGTCCTCGGACCGGCGGTTGGGAAACGCTGCTCTATAGGAAGCTCACGGGAATGGCAAAATTTTTATGCCGTAGAATTATCGAAGGGCCTCCGAGGAAAGTTGCGAGCACACTAGAAGCTTTTTTGAATGTGGGCGTGGCGAAGAGTGGATACATTTGGCTGGACTGAAAACAAAACAAATGAGGAGACATTGGCATAGCTACGCCTACATGGTGCGTAGGGAGCCCCCTAAGTAAAACTAAAATTTGAATTTCTACAAACATCTGCAAACAATAATTTACGTTTGCTTATGGCATCAAGGTAATGATGAATAATAATTCGCGTTTTTCTGTATGTAATGATAATCATTAATTGGTTTAATTCTTTTGCACCGGGATCCACAGACTTGTAACTACGCCACTTTTGGAGAGGCATTGCATTTAGTAGATGAAAGTAATTATTCAAGAACAAAGAATCGGTTTATGAGATTTGGTGATGTGGAGGGCTGTCTAAGGAAGGCATAGAAGGGAGGATGCTAGAAAAGAGGCAAGCAGATAGGAAAATAAAAGCCGTTTCAAATTGTTTAAGTGATGAAGATAGGTAGTAAAAGATGGAAGGAAAGTATTTGAATGCCGGCGATTGGGAGTTGTGAACCTATACCTACCCAGAGTTAGAACAATGGAATTCTGCTGGATTTCCTTCGGCTGGTAATTCTGTTGTCTTGTTTTGGAAAGATCGGCCGGTGCTGCCGCGTGAGTTGACGCGAGGATCATCTCTCAAGCATTGCATTGGGTCGCTTCATCGCTGTTGTTTTGTCCCTCGTCCTCTGCGTTTAGCAATGGCACGAAATTCTTCATTTATCGGACTTTCTAAAATAAAAAAAATTAAATCCCTGTAGGAAACGCGTATTTTAGCTGTAAAATGAGCTTTTTTGTCATTTCTAAGCAAGTAGAGTGTAATCCATGAGCATGGATAAAATTGGCGCGTTTTTTCTTTTACTATTAAATTCAGTAATATTTTGTGTTTTATTTCTCTATGAAGATTTCTCCCATTAACGTAATTGACGAAACGAGGAGAATTTGAATTTGATCATCCGGTATGTATGTAAATTTAGCTTATATATTAATTTATTTGGTATGTAGTTATAGCGTTGTTTTAAGTGGCATCATTGTGAAAATTTACTCTCAAAATGTCAGCTTTCCATCTTTTATACCTTCAAAGATATTTTTAAAAATTTAATGAACCCCCATCCGACCCTGTATACTCGAATCTAAAGGAAAACAAATGGCAGCAGTACATAAATCTGTAAGTTTCAGCTCTCTATCGTTAGCGGTTTCCTCGAAATTTCAATTCCAGCAAATGCACAGACAGACACCATAGTGAAACTATAAGCGCATTTTTTCAAAACGCGCTAAAAATGAATGTACCTTAGTACAAAAATAATTCCACCAAATACCAAACAATAATCATACGGCTATGATTTCGTCTCTTCGTGTGATCATCATGGTAATCTATAGTTATGGTCAACTGTTTCGACTGTTACTTTGTAGAAATCCATAATACAAAAATAAAAATATTCTAGGAATTTACTAAGTTATTTTTATTTCTGAATAAATTATGGTTCCTACGCCTTAAGTTGTCATAATGATCACTCTAAACCATATTCGTGTGATTTTGTTAGTATTCGGCGTAATTATTTTATGTACTAAGTTATATTAGTTTTTTTTGGGAATTAAATTTTATAAAATGCAGTTCCATAAAGTTACGTCTTCGGTCGAGATTATTTTTTCTTTAGATAGTTCTCGAGTTTAAATATGGAAAACAATATTTTAAAAAATAAAACAGTATAAACGCAAGGTTGACCAGTTTGGGGATGTTATCATAATTTTCGTGTTCGCTATGGTCTAACGAAGCGTAAGGTCGAATTTTACCTGTTCCTTTCGAGATGAAAGGTTTGTATATATTTAATTCGTCATTAGCTTATAGGCAGCCTTCACGACCAATTACTGTTATACCTTTGATAGTATCAGTAGCTAATTCCAAGTCCCATTCCTAAGCCAGAATCCTAGATGTCGATCCTAGTTTTTGTGGGCACATCCACTAGAACCGCCAAACGGATTATCGACATTAATTTTATCCTCACCATTCAATTATTTGAATTTTGCTTTGTGGTTACCATTATTAATTGATAAACACCGGTTATTTTGAAATGCCTATCTATCCAGATCTTTTGTTATGGGTGAAAATCCAATCACCAGACTAAATGCTTAGCGTTTTCGACAATTATTTGAAGATTTTTCGAATACTTGTTTTCGTTTAGGTAATCGACTACAAGTTAAAAATAAAAAAAAAATATCCCGAAGAGCTGTAAATAAAGATCATTCGAATCTTATCAGTTGTAATAATTTTCTGATATGAGGAATAATTAATAATTGAGGACATTTTCCGTTTTCACTTGTAAAAATTGTAGAGATCGTGCACATTCTTCTGTTAACATTAGCATATTTATTTTATCTTCTTATTTATAACCACTCTGCTTACAGAACAAAGCCATTACTTGCAGATTAACAAATAACACAATAAAAGAAAAAATAAATAAGATTATGAATCAGCCAATATCAGCATCGAAACAACAATAGATAATTGCAGGAAATGATTAAAGGTAAGGAGAGGAGGAAGTACGTCCAACTCGTTTTAGGATGGTTACAGCCATTTTCGGAAGATTTATGAGAAACAGATGTAAGAGGTCAGTGTTGTGCTGTTCATTGAACAGAAATAGTAAGAGTAACAGTGGCAGAGGCACTGGGTTTAGACCATGCATGTCAAACCCGGAGGCATCAGGACCGCATTAAAGCAACGGATGCTATGAAAGGGCCGCATTAGGATTACATTAATTGAGAGCTAGAGTTGGGAAAAAGAGACCTTTTCTAGAATATTTGACGCCTATTTTGCAAATAAAACAATAATTTAGAAGCCGTCTTCTATTGTGCCTCAATAATCAAAGGAAAATCTTGCTCCTTTTCACAAAAAATTGAATATTTATGTAAAATATTGAACGATTTAATTGAGACAAAAATTCGCATTCGGGCGCAGTTGTAATTTTTCACACGATTCGAACGACTTTTTTTCAATCCCCTTAACAGGAGCTCCATGTGTGACGTGCCTCTGCGTGACCGACTTGCGATTGCAATTCGTGTCGCCGTTTCAGGTCGCGTGTTTTATCGCCTCCATTAAAGGCTAATCGGCCGCCGCTAAAAATACACTTATTAGGAATTATCATTGCGGATGTGAGTGTACCTAAAGACTCCTCGACCGCACTTGTTCTTCTTCTTCTTCTTCGAGGGCTCGTGTCAAACCGAAGGCCACTCTTCTGCGCGGTGCTATTATCTCAGGCCACCGTGGATTGGGAGGGGGGAGGTGATGTCGGGGAGGAGGGGGAGGGAGGCACCGCGTGTTTGTGTGCGACCGTGTGTATGTGGAGGTGTTTGTCGGGGGAGGAGGTCGTGCGTGAGCTCGACGTATCCGTGAGCAGAAGATAATAAAATCGACCATAACTGAGGCAAAGAGCCAAGGATAGGTGCTGCTCTAAATGATTAAGTGTTGTGCGTGTACACGAACACGCTTTATCTTCACCTATGGCTCTGTATATGTATGAATGCTTGTGTATATATATATATATATATATATATATATATATATATATATATATATATATATACGTACACGCACAAAGGATTTCGAAAGAGCTGTTGATCAACCGTCTTGCAAGAAGAGACAATCGACTTTGCCATCGAAGAATAGGTGAAGAAAAAACATTGGAGCTTCTGGGAGAGCTTTAGAATTAAATCCTGAAAGCTGGTATTATCTACAAGAGAAAACTACTTACTCTGGCATTCGATAAAAAAATAACGCGTCCATTGATCTATACGCAGCGTTCTCCGTCTCGAGTTTGGCTTTTAAATTTTGCAAATATATTTATTAGCGTTTACACGAGTATTCCCTCATGTCGCGAAGCGCAAGCATCTGGTCTCATGCCTCGTATCCTAATCCATTATTTAGTTTGTTGGGGCAGAGATAGAATGATTTTCCGTTGTGAAAGTGGGGCATATTTTTATCGCTTTAAGCTGCTTCGTTTCGAATGGGTGCTTCAAACCGGCACCAAGGTGCTATTGCTAATGATGGCACGAAATATTTTCACGCCGTCGAAGAAAGTCATGTTTGATGGTTATGAACCGTTCCGAATCCTTGTTGATCTAACCTCTGAACGGTGCGTTTTTTGAAAGTGAGACGTGTCCAAGTATGTCAAACGATATATGATTTTTACAATCGGATTATTATTTTCTCTGAAGATCAAGAATTTCGGGCTCTTTAACGACTTCAGTAAAAGTCTAGCTTGGTGAAATTTTAATCCTCAAAATGTAAATGCTCTGTTCGCCAAAATGAGTTTCGCGGTTTATTATAACTAGTAATAATTACAATTTGTGGGCAAACTGGTCCGAATTTGTTGACAGAGGCGGTGCACTTACTTAGTCGCGTATTTCTCTTAACTAATTTGTTGATGATTTTCTGATTCCGTGGGAGGAGTAACGTGCGAAGATAAAGTACTAATAGCTATTGAGCCATTTTACCGACTGCGACATAACAGTTTTGAGTGTCAACTTTATCTCTTTAAATACTAGTCATAATCCGTCCAAAACCAAGAAAACATCACCAAAATATTTTTCGTTACATTAGAACGGCGAGATAAGTTTTTATTACAGCTTAACATCCAACTGTTATCATCCCACAAATGCTTCCTCTCTTCCTCAAGAGCATTTTTCAGCGTTTCAAGATTCTCTTGTGGCCATATTGGCGTAATTACGCGATTCCGGCGCCACCAATTGCCCACCGAGGAAAGACACAACAGAAGACGGCGACGGCTCGATTCTATCGTCACTGAGCGACTGTCGATCTCTCGGGCCGCTTCCACGTTTCTTTCCCCGCGATAATTGTTTGCGTAACAATGACTCGGCGAGGCGATTTTTCTGTCGAGATTCCAGAAAAGAAAACGGAATCCATTAGCGTCGGCCCTTTTTGGGGTCGGCCTCTTTCTTTCTCTTTCGTTTTGCACCTGCGTCATGGATAATGTTGACTCCGCATGTCTTCCTTTCTCCGATCCGCTGACAGTTCGGCGCCGTTTGTTTGTTATTGTCGTTCGCGGGCGTTATCGATATTTTTGGAAAACTTTTAAAATGCTTCGCGTTTAAAAGTTCGGCATTTATTTTTTTCTCTTCCCCGGAAAAGACTCGCCATAGCTGGGGAAAAAGGTAGAGAGAGAGAGATAATGGCGCCCGCCTGCAATCACGGTCCGTTGTTTATCTTCGGCATCACGTGCCTCTTCCCGGTTAATCGCGGGCGCCGGGTTGTCGATAACGGAAAAGAAAAACGTGGAAAAAGATACGGCGACGGATTATGCGCGTTTTTTTGGCATAAGGAATCTATTTTTTTCGATCCTAAACGTGGAGGGAATCTAACGTAATCGCCCTTGCCTAACTGACGTCGCTTGTAATTTATATTCCCGTGCCTCGTTTTATGGACGCGGTTATCGTCCTTAGAGCGAGCATATACGTGTGTTATATTGCCTTGGAAAGGTGGTTGTGCGACCTTAGGCGTCGTTAAAGAGTTCGGCGTTATTGCGATGTTTTTCTTTTCTCGCGGTTGCCCGGGATACCGTCGTAAAAAACCGCGGTTACTCAACGGATCTGGTTCTTTTTTTTTCTTTCGTCCCGATCGGGTCTTGTCAACTCAGCGCTCTGCTCCGAAAATATCCGTGTAATGGCCGCGAGATCGCCTCCCTCTCTCTCGTTCTCTGTTCGAGTGGGAAAAGTGAAGGGGTTCCCGGTATTTTTTCAAGTTCTATCTTCTTCGTATCTTTCACTCCACCTCTTTCTTCCATTTGACTCTCTTTCTTCCATTTGCCTCTCTTTCTTCCATTTGCCGCTCTTTCTTCCATTTGCCTCTTTCTTCCATTTACCTCTCTTCGTCTTCTATAGTATCACTTTTTGTTCTATTAGCCAAATATGTGACTAATATGTATTTTTTGCAATACTATGCAAAAGGGTTAAATGCAAGAAGGAACTTATTTTATTGTCTCAATTTCGCCTTTAATAAAATTGTTTGCCTACCTGTCCCTCCTTCTTCCACTTCCTCCCTCCCTCTCTAACATTCTCCTTCCCTCTCACCTCCCTCCATCTCCCCTCCCTTTCTTCCCTCCTTTTAGCGCTTTTTTAAAAATCGCTTGTTTTCACTTTGTCCGTCTGTCCGCGCGCAAAATTTTGAAGCAACGAGAAGAGCTAAGGATTTCAGGATATTTTCGGCTGGTGACAGACAGACATGAAACCTATTGAATTTGTTGTCCTTATGTATGTCCGTTTGCCCTTTTTTGAAACCCCTTATGAACTATCTATACGGGTCCGTTATTATGGTAAAGTTTAGTTTTGTTTAAGTTGCTACAACAATAAAAGAGAAGCGTCAATACGTTCAATCTACTTTCGAATAGAAATAAAGATCATATTACCGCTGCTTAACTGTGATGAGGTATGTTTTAATAACTTTTGATTGATTATGGATTTTAGGTTTTGTTTTTAATGCTAAGTTTCTAATGAAAATACAGTATTACATTATAAAAAAGCGCTTTTGTAATCTACTTTTGCGGTTCTTTCTTTTAACTTTTTTCTCTTTCTCCACTTTTCTCTTCCTCCCCCTCCCTCACTTTCCCTCCATCTCCTCCCTCTGCTTTACCCACCCTCTCGCTTAGTATAACGAAATTTTCGATGAAAGCCTTTGCAGCAGATTTCCGTGAATGAGTGAATGTGGGCGTGGCCCCGCCTTAATATTTAACGAGGAAAAATCCTACTTTGGGACGCGGGCTCGGTTACGTTTTTTTATTTTCAGTTTCGCGGGAGTTTTCCTCCAAAAATTGATCGGACTTTTTTTGCTTCTTTCCTTTCTGAACCGTGTAAGCGACCACTCGCGGGCGACGGGAATAGCGTGTCGCGCGCCGTGGACGAGCATTGGTTCGCAGGTGGCTCAGAACGGCGGCGGGGCTCTGGCGCAATGCTTAACGCGATGGTTTCTCAAAACTCTCACTCCCCTTCTCATCCTCACTCCCCTTATTATCCTCACTCCCCCTCTCAGCCTCACTCCCCCTCTCAGCCTCACTCCCCCTCTCAGCCTCACTCCCCCCTCTCAGCCTCACCCCCCTCTCAACCTCACTCCCCCCTCTCAGCCTCACCCCCTCTCAGCCTCACTCCCCCCTCTCAACCTCACTCCCCCTATCAGCCTCACTCCACCTCTCAGCCCCACTCCACCTCTCAGCCCCACTCCCCTCTCAACCACCTGCCTCTTGGCGTCTCGGTAGACGCGAGCCTGCAGGTGGGATGGGGAGGCGGGCGTGGAGCAGGAGGAGGTTTAAGGGGGCCATTACGTCACCCGCCCACCGACAACCACCAACGTCCGGATCCTCGGAACCGTCGAGCTTTCAAAAGACGTGACTCCGACGCGGCGTTCATTAAGCTTTTTCGACGCATCGCAGAAATATGCGCGCATCAAAAGTGAAATTGTTATTGCGCGCTCGTAGAATATGGGGAGTGCGCGGTGGTGTTCGCGACCGTCTTCTCCTCCTTACGGCGTTGTGTCGCGTGCTTCCAGCAATATTTGCCGAGCAGTTTAACCGATCGTTTTTTTAACGCGCATATAATTGAGGATTTGATTGGCTACCGGGGCATTTAAGAGACTTGAATTCCCCCGAAATGTTTAGGTATATTTCGCGACGGCATAATTCAACAATTTCGGCAATGAATTCTCTAATTGGCGATCACTTTCTTGGCGTGGTCTAGGCGACATATTCCAACAGCCATCTTGACACTTGAACTTCTGCTATTCGAATTTTTGGTAACTCGAAGATTGTATGTATTTCCCTCAGTATTTCTACGCTTGAATTTAAACTTATATAAATCGTATTGCCCATACCTCCTACTTATCCTTTGTTTCCATTGAGATTCCAGTTACAGAGGTTGGACCGTATTTCGATCTGTGTGCGGTAAATACGTGGGCGATTTATATTCGAAGCGAGGCGACGGGCGGGCCCGTTTGAGAAAATAACGAAACCGAAACACACGAAATTTGTGGCGTAGATTTGAAACGCAGTGTTTT
Source organism: Tanypteryx hageni (assembly GCA_028673005.1). Lineage (NCBI taxonomy): Eukaryota > Metazoa > Arthropoda > Insecta > Odonata > Petaluridae > Tanypteryx > Tanypteryx hageni. The sequence goes on along the minus strand of CM054113.1, from coordinate 209,160,720 downwards.
TTTTTTTTTTTGCTCCCACCAACGACACGGGGCACGTTCTTGTGTGTTTGCAACCTGTGAGCGGAGAGCTGAATGAGCGGGATTTTACGGCGAGTGAGAGAGAAAGAGAGAGGCCGAGAGGCCGACCTTCTCTTGCCCCTCAAAAAAGCAGTCCTTGCGCCCGAGGTAGGGGGAAGAGGGAGGGAGGAGAGAGGGTGGTAGGAGGGAGGGAGGGAGGAGGGAGAGAGGGAGGAGAATGGAGGGAGGGAGGAATCAGAAGATAGGTCGAAGGAGGAAGAAGAAGGCAAGGCGGTCGTTAAAAACCGTCGGAGAGTTTTTTTTTGGGGAGTGGGGAAGATAGAGGGTGACGGGAGGGGCTCCTACGTGCTTTGGTGTTTCGGCTTGATTTAGGGCACCAATTTGGTGTCGAGCGGATGGACATTAGGTCGGAATGCTCGGTTCTCGGAGAACGGAAGGATGCGACGAGGGACGTGGTGCTCACAAGAAACGAGGGACAGAAGGGAAGAGGCGGTGGCGAGAGGCATCTCCGGGATCGCTTTTTTATCGTGTTTCCCGCTCCCAAATATAGTTCAAGTGTGGAACTATGTCCCTCTACCTACCGTTGGCTAATGGTCGACCTCTCTTTCTCTCTCGGAAAGCTACACGTTGGAGCCTAATAACAAGGCGATGGCACTGGGACAAGGACATCACCCCCCTCTCCCTCCTACGCCCCCTCTCCCTCCTACGCCCCCTCTCCCTCCCACGCCCCCTCTCCCTCCCACGCCGCCTCCCACTCTCTCTCCCTGTTATAATCCCTCCATACCTCCTCTTCCAATTTGTTTCCCTCCCGCTCCCTATACATCCCGTCCCCACTTCTCTCCCCGTTCTCTCTTCTTATCTCCCCTCCCTCTTCTCTCTATTCCTCTCTTCCTTCCTTTCCTCTCCTCCTCTCTCTTCCTCTCTCTCCTCCTTCCTCTCTCTTCCTCTCTCTCCTCCTTCCTCTCTCTCCTTCCTCTCTTTCTCCTTCCTCTCCTCTCTCTCCTCCTTCCTCTCTCTCCTTCCTCTCTTTCTCCTTCCTCTCCTCTCTCTCCTTCCTCTCCTCCTCTCTCTCCTTCATCTCCTCTCTCTCCTTCATCTCCTCCTCCCCTGTGATCCCTGCTTCTACCCTTTACTCCCCTCAAATGGTTTCGAAGGCCGCCCGCTGGACGCGCCCACCTTGTATCCAAATGCCCTTTATGGGCCGCACCGGCTTTGCCTAATAGGTCTCTCCGCTGAATAGCGAACCAAAATTCGCCATTTATCCGAGGTGATATTTTTCTGTTTTCTGGTGTTCCTTTTGTCCTTCGAGACGTATCTATACGTTCGGGGTTAATGTCGGGTCTATCGAAGGTACTGTTATAAACAGGACCTTTTAGAGAGGAGGGGATCCAGGAGGACCATTAGGCCTGAGCGTCAAGCTCAATGGGGCCCAAATTTGCATTTTAATGGGCTCGCTATGTTTAATATCAACTTTGAAATTGCACGAAATTTATATTTTACCTTATTAATTGGTATATTTGCCTGGAAAAAGGCTAGAATAGCATTTTATGATTAAAAAAATATTCAAATTACATTTCACTTTTCTTTGGCTAACTATTGTCTTATTTTGTATTCATGTTTTTATTTTTAATGCGGCCAGGAGCCTCAAAATCTGGAAGTGGTTGGGGGCCTCTCTGAACCTATAGAGATCCTGATTATAAATGCAAAGTATATCGGACGTGGTATGTAGATTTAGGTTACATATGCATTTTATTTAACAACTTTTACACAAGCCTCGTCAAATTTCTGTTCTTTGCTTTCATATGTTCAAATGGAAGTTCCGTTAGGGATTCGTAACATTTTGGATACAAACTTGAATCGTCGTTTGTCAATCATTCTATGAAACGTAAAAAAATAAATAAAACCGTTTCGAGAATTTGAAAATATTCTATTTTTTATCTAATTCCTGGTAATATTTGAAAGCATAATCGATAAGACGCAATATATAACGCACAGCATTTTACATTAAAGATCAGGCAGTGTGCAAATTGGAAAAACTTTTTTTAACTTTATTTTTAAACATCATATATGCAACTTAATGATGTTTTACAAGACATTAATATTCATATTATAATCTTTGTTTTTTTAAATAAGGAGGCTCTGATATTAATAAGGATATTTTTAGGAAATCGACAATGACAATGCGTCCGACCTACGGGCCTTCACCTTGCCAAATTCCAAAACTGTGAAAATGCGGCTAGTTATTTACCATTTATCTGTAGAAGTTGACGTAATTTAAAGGTTAAGGTTTTTTCTTATAAAAATGTAAAAGTAATATATGTATTGATGTCATATCCGTAATGTTATGTGCCACAACATTACATATTCTAATAACAGTTGGCCCATACGCATCCATATGCTGGTTAATAATTTGTTATAGCTGCAATAGACGTTTAGTGGTTGGTTTGGTGTCGAAATACACTATTGTGAACAACTTGGGAAACGCCGAAATAAGGACATTTAGAATTTTTGTATTTATCTTCGTTTAAAATTCGAGTTTTTTTTCACCTGCGTAGGAGTATTTATAATTTTCATGCAGTGCGACGGCTTCGTCTTAGCTCGCGATGAATCAATTAACGACTTATTTCCCTGCCTCGGGATGTTGCTCAACGCGACATTTATACTTAGTCGCGTGAAATGTTGCCCCAATCACGTTAAGCCAGTCGGCTTATTTTTGCAGCCGCTTGCGCAATCACTAATGTGTGTTTCTCCGAGTATTAGGATGAATTTTATTTCGTTTTGTAAATGTTGCTCCGTAAGTAAGTGCAGTTACATCATGTGATGAATGCGTTTTGAAATCTCGTTATAACGAAGAAAGTCAGCAGACCAGGTATTTATATTTTATATTAATAGTTTATATCAAATTACATTTGGATGAATATGTTCGCTAGATGCACAGTAGGATAGAAAAATAAAGAAAACGTCGTTTGGCTCGAGCACTTCGCATTTATTTCATAAAAACTCGCATATTTTCTCAACAGCTTTTTAAAAAGCTTTTAAATGCCGATTGTAGTTTAAATGCTCTCCGATGGCTGTCTTTGCTAACCTAATCTCAGCAAGCGTCAAATATTAATTATTCGGTGGTCAATGGAACTTTTTGACTTATAATGAAATTATACGATTTCGAATTTATATTAATTCACTCGTTCATATAAATGTAAAAAAATCTCTATTTTGACATAAATTGAACTTAAATATTTCACATCATTTATATGCGTATATTATTAGACGGGGGAGTACGTAACTTTAAGAGGAGAACGTTATAACGAGATTTTATTCCAGGGAGTGAAGCGATCTAATGTAATCTTAAAAATGCTATATGTTGTTGAATGTGGACGTTAATGTTATATAGTTTTTATATGATTTTATTATGAACGTTTTCCTGTTTTTTCTCGCTCATAACGTTACGATGCCGGATTTAGGTAACAGGAAAATGTGGAGACGTGTATATTTTATTTTTCAAAATTCTGCGGGCTATACTTTGCTGTTACAGAGAGCTTAAATCACATCCGAGTTTCACATCTCTTACTCGAGACCATTATTACACGCAATATTAACGCATTAATTAGAGCTCGCTGGCTCTCGAAAGTGCGCCTCTTTAAGTAGATAGAGAGAAAATGAAATAAATGGGATTGTTGTAGGTTTTGGGGCGTATCGGAACGGTCAGCCTTGTTTCTTTCATTTTCTTTTCTCTTGCGATAGAAAGTCGAGATATCAAGACGGCGCTCCTGAAAACTCATAGACCGGATGGAAAAATGGCGCACAGACAACGTTCGATGCGTCTAGAATGAAGGAAAGGAAAATCTTTCGCCGTTATTTCTTCTTTCGAAAGCGCTCGTTTCCTTCGTTCCTCTCGGACATAAGTATCGAATGTCATTGCCACGAGTCCCGCGGTTTTCCGAGATGGCTGATTAAATTTTATTTTGCGTAGTCATTCAGGTCGCGGGATTCGGTCGTAATTAATTTTTAATGAATTAAATATCAATGCTCTGAGAACTCTACCCTCGAAGAAGTATACCTCGGTTTCGAGAAGAAATCGTCTCGTTTTAACGGGAGTCGCTCCACCCGTCCTTATTTGTCGCTTCCAGGTCTGTGTTACTCTTGCTATAAATTTAGCTAAACTATTGTTCATAGGTAAAAGCCGAGTGCAACGAATACATGTTCCATTTGCGTGATTATCTCATGAAATGCATCAAAAATGGTTCGGCATAAAAGAGTCGTTTGCGCAAAAAGACGTAAGGGTTCGATTTGAAGGAATGGAATAAAAAATTGACCTATTCAAATGTTGAAGTTCCCATATTTCTATTTGTATAAATTTCTTGTGATCGCCTGTAGCAATGGCATAGCTATATCCCAGGCATGTCAAATTCGAAGAAGCATCATGGCCGCATTAACGCAACGGATGTTATGGAAGGTCCGCATTTTGATTACAAGTTGTTTAACGAGGGCCAGAGTTGAAAAAAATAGACTTTTCTTAAAGATTGGACGTCTGTTTTGCAAAAAAAATACAAATTTAGAGACCGCTCTCTATAGTGCTTCAGTGACTAAGAAAAAATCTTGTCTCCTTTTCACAAAAATAAAGTTTTATATCATTCAATTCAAAATTCTTTATTTTCTTGTAATCTCGAACGAATTAGTTGAGACAAAAATTTGCATTCGGGCCGCAATAAGGCACAGAAAGGGCCTCTAGTTTGACATTCCTTCTATAGCCGTTGCAGGCCCGCAAGATATAAGGTGTGATGAAGGCTTTTGAAATATGTATATACAGGGAGCCCACGCAGTCCTAGCCACGCCACTGAGCTATAGTACATGGATCGTAACATTTTAAGTACACTCACCGTGTGGAATGAATTCGTCAGCTTCAAGACGACGTACAGCACCATGGATGGTAGCTTTATAGTTTTTCAGTCGTGTGATTTCTTTCTTCTGGACTTCTGTATCTCTGTAACGTCGCGTATAAATATGTCTATGCGGTCAGTCATTGCCTCTGATTAATGGATGACCTTTCTTAACCTGGAGAATTGCATAGTGCCATGAATTATGCGAACAATGTGTTTGGACTTTGTTCCGCGAGTTTGCGGAATGTTTCAAACGCTATTGAGATCTTAAGTGGCGAAAGTGCCGCCTTAGTCTATTCTTAGCTCTGCTTGTGCCGTAGATTTTCCCAGTGGCATTGAAATAGCGGCCAATATGCTGAAGTGGGGCGGACTTTTGGACTCGCCAATTGGCATCACCAATTAAAAGCCCTCGCCACAGACGAATTCATTTCCTGTTTGATGCGCGTGGCTGCAGATGGATCGTTAACGGCTTTCAGCGTAACATGTACGAGTAGAATAGCCGTTAAGAGATACGCGCTCGTTTTGAAATACTCGTTTTCGCTAAAACGTCGTAACAGAATGAACGGGCCAAATGCGAGATACGCAGTCTTATAACTCGCTAATAAGACTTAAAATTCCTTGAATAATTTAAAAGTTGTTCATCATGCGCCGAGCTTGTGTCGAGAATTCTGAAAATGCGGAAAGAGTCGAGACATGGCCAGTTAGAGTAAAGGCGGTAGGGGATGCGATTTTCATGCGTCCCATACAGTTGAGGTTTCGGTTTTTTTTTTCATTTTTGAGTATCTGCAGTCGCTTTGTAACTCTTAAAACCGCTTTGAGCCATATATCTAAAAAATGATATGGCAGACTTGTCGATGCGAATGAGAATATCCGTAGAAAGTCAAAATCTTTGCATATACGCAAGCGTGGCAAATTGGTGGTGACTCTCCCGCTCCTCGTTCCGCCTGTTCCCTTATATTTTTTAAGATTTACATATCTTAGAGAACTTAAAAAATGTACACATGTACCTTATCAACAATATTAACAATATGTAATAATTTTAACTATAGATTCCATTTTCTGGGAAAGTTTTCCTTTCGTATTCCGAGGAATACCTATGCGAATATTTTAGGCTGACCTTGTGATGATGATTTCATTCATTCGGGTTATTTTATCGAGGTGAGAGGTGGAAGGTGTGTCTGGAACAAGTCTGCGAATCTTCTTTTAACAGCGCGTTCGCGTTCTAAAATGAAGTGGGAGGAATTTTAGGGATGAATATTTCTCTTTCCCGTCAACCACTCTCCCTCCTTTACGTCAAATGATTCATTTCGCATTCACTCTTATCACACGTAATTTTATCATGTACATTTGTCTGATCGGTGAAAAATCAAAAGATCGTGAATAGATAGAAAAGAATAAACGGTAACCATGATTTTTAGAGACCTTGACAATGCAGTTTCCTCCTATGGTATTTTTTATATTGTTCCATATAAACTGTCGAATAATCATTTACAAATGTGATTATAGTGAGCGTGAATTGATTCTTCAAAATAAAATTTATTTCATTATGTTCCGTTTAAATCATGGTGATTGGTGGCAAAGACAAGGCCCGAGAGCTGAATCCGAGCGTGAGAATTTTTATTTTACACATTTTTTCCGCCTGGTGCTCGCTTTCACGCCATCGTCGCACCCGAGTTTTATGACCGAAAAATTAAGAATTTTGTGAAGCTCGGCATTTTCCGAACGATGACGGCATCGGTATTTTTAGCTCGAAAAAATCTGCACAAAAAGTTCGACCTTTTAACTGTGGTAATAGCGTCGCAACGCGCCTCGGCTTGCGATTCACCATGTGTCCTCCTCCTAAGGGCTAAGTTCACATGCCTAAGCTACTCGGAAAATGCCTGTCAGTATATTTGCCCGGCGAGGAGAGTGCATTCGCCTCCGCTAGTGGTCTCGACTACCAGTACATTCGTCTTGCAATGATTACTCATTTCCGAAGAGATCTCACCCTCGCTGTCTGCGGCCCTCGCCCTCCCCCCTCCCATTCCCTCGTACCTTCACCCCGTCCTCCCCCACCAGTTATCGCACCCTCTCACGCCCTCCACCTCGCCGCCTTCGACTCCTGTTTGTCTTCTGCCATCACCTCCCGCTCTCTCACGCCCCGCGAAGTGTTTCGCCCTCTTCCTCCTGTCTGCGTCTCCTCAAACGCCCCTTCTATTTTTACCGCCGCCTCCCTTCCTCTCCGGAAGGAAGGAAATTAGAGGAGGTTGTTGGTGTGTAGGGCGATCGTTGTGCCCTGCCCTTTCAGCCGCCTCTCCTCTCTGCCCCTCCTCCACGCCCCCGCCGTGACCGTTCGCGGAGACCACGCCCTTCCAACCCCCGCCGTCTCTCTCCCTGCCCTCTCTCTCTCTCCTCCACCCCCGCAAAGGTGGGTGGGTGCCGTGAGAAGCGAGGTTCAAAGATACCCGCCTCTGGAGGGAATGGGGGAGGAAAGGACGTGCGACCGCCTGAGTCAATCGTCCCACAATCGAGAGGGTTAGTAGCACAAACATACCGATTTGAATGAAGGAGTTAGGCTTTTAAGTTGATTCGATTCAAGCGGCTTTGTTAAAGATGAAAGTTTTCTCCTGAACCGCGCGCGCGTATCAAATGTATAAAGCAGGGATGGCAAATGATTTTTGTGTCGCGTGCCAAGAAAGTGTGTAATGTGAATCATCAGAATTTTTTCGCCTGCCAGGAGTTTACTCTTCCTCTAAGAAACTTCATAGTTTATACAGAAAATAAAGCTTACGCGTTCCATGTAAAATCGCACGCGTGTCACGTATTTGCCATCCCTGGTATAAGGCATCCGTTAGTGGAGGTAATTTACCGTACGGTGATTTCGACAAATGAGAAATATGTAGTTACAGCGAAATGCCGGCGAACGACAGTTACTCTGCAATTGAAACGCACGCGCGGTTTTATACCTCCGTTATATGGCTGCAGAAGTTGCGCATTCTGTTTATTAACTTGAATTTTGTTCCAAAAAGTGGAATATTTAACGGCGAGAGGGTAGAACAAATACATGAGCAGTTGTTTTTTTCAGAATTTTCACATCTGTAGATCGAACGTTTAAAAGACTTTCGCTTGAGAAAAACATGTACGGTCATGCAGTCGTGTGTTTTAATTAATATGACATTAGCCGACCCCTCGAATATCTACCCTAAGTGCCCTTCTTTGTGATGCAAGAATCAGTTCTTAATTTTCTTAAAAGTTCATCATTTTCAGTTATTGCAAATTGCTTGGCAAATGCTCCTGCATGCTTTTATTCACGTCAATTGTTTTAAAAGTCAAAATTTTAGTTTTTCTCATATCATATCAGGAAATTGTCATTGAAAACAATTTGCTTAATGTTTAGTTAATAGCCGATTTAATACTTTTAATGAAATTAAAATACCATTATAACATTATTGATATTTAAGAAATATTTGGCGATGAAAGTGAAAAATAACTTTAACTTGTTCGTAAATGTTAAACTTTCCCTAGTCCCTCGTGGGTTTAATCACCAGAAACTCACGCTTCTCTCTCGTATCGAATAGAAATTCATGTTTACGTTTATTTCGAAATATTTTCGCGCTTGACTTTCTATTACTATTGGCGTTGATCAAATACCCCACACCATTCATAGTTGTATTTCAAACTGTTACCTAAGATCATACATATTTTTATACGTCCGCACGCCAATGAAACTTTCGGGCGTGCGTATTAAGCGCGTGAGGCGACGATTCGATCTCAATTCCAACCCTATCGGAGAATTCTTCCCCTAATATTCGAGAAGAGAAGGAAGGGATTCGTTTTCCCGTACGTCGACTCCGTCGGAGATGTGAACGTCTCGCGAGTCTTTTGTTCAAAAAGCGTGAAGGAGTGCTCGCCGTGGAAGCGGAAGACGGAGTCGTAGTTAAATCTAAATTAAAAGGAGTGTCGGGTTGGGGGAGGCGGGAGCAGAGAAACACCCCTCCCATTCCCTGGGTCGAGGAATGTTCGTCTATCCTCATGCTTCGTTTGGTGGCTTGTGCTGCCGTTCTCTGTCTCGGGACTCCGTTCGGCGGCGGATGGACTCCTCGATCGGCTTTGACTAAACCTCGACATAGTTTATTTTTAAAACGTGAATAATCTAGCTCGGGTCAGCAATCCACGACCCGCGGGCTGCATGCGGCCTCCGAGAGCGCTTCATGCGGCCCGCGAAGATATGCTCACAAAGTGGTCGTTATAATATAACAATTTCGTATTTTTAAAACAAAATTACCGTCTCAAAACGTTTTCCGGTGAAGTTTTAATGATATAGTAAACTAATTAGAATTTATTTTCACTAATATGCGATCACTGAATGTCTAGATAACTTTTAATGCAAACACTAATACGGCCCGCCGAAACTCTCGTTATTTCCAATGCGACCATCGGAAGCATTTACAACTACGAATGTGGCCCGACATACAGAAAAGGTTGCCGATCCCTGATATAGCTCATCACGTGGCGGGAATCCGAATGGTAACAGAAATAGCCGTCAAAAGGTCGGGAAAATCGTATGCGCGTCACTGGTGCGAAGCAGCCGTCCTCAGTGGTGATCCACCGTTCGTTGGTGTAAAAGGGATGGTCGCTTTTTTAAAGCCGAAACGCGTGGCGGATTTTCTCCACCCCTTTAACGCTGTCGGATTAATCTTGGTTATCGCTTACTTGTTTTTAATGTTGAAAATCGTTTCGTCGCCGCACTTTTTCCTCGTCGCATTTTCGGGCGTCGAGATTCTCGCCCCAATCCAATCGAAATTTACTCCTTTCTTGAGACCCATCCATAATGCTAATTCCCACATTTTCCTAAAACTAAATGCTTCTGACTGTCTCGTTCGTTGCTACTTTTGCTTTCCATTATTAAAGTCGCCGCATTTATGAGGAAAATTATTTTCATAGGACAAGATTTTATTTTTTAACTTTCCGGAACTCTCTTCCGTTTATGATGGAGCAGTAATACTTCCATTTTAGAGCATAGGCTATATATGTGTGTGTGTGTGTGTGTGTGGCACCGCGTATACAAACACACGGACACGCATCTGTCGAAATGACCAAACATAGACGTAACTTATCTAGCGTAGCAAACCCGTTGGCTCTCCGACTGCCTTTCCCACGTGCTTTCATTGCTTCATTTAGCAGGCCGAGATTTATGAGGGAGGGAAATTCGCGGACGGGTTTGATTGGTTTTTACACAAGTGTCGCGCCGACCCTTTTTATATATATATGTATAAGGGAACGATTTTTTCCATCGTCGAATCGAGTACGGTCCTCGGTCGTTCTCATTTCTTTTTTCTCCTGGCGTAATTCTGACGATTTCCTCACGAGAAACTAACCTTTATAAGCTCCGATTAAATGTGTTATATTTTCCTCTCCTTGTCTCTCCTTTACCCGTTTTTAATGTCTGTCCCATATTTTCCCCCCGAGAGAGAGGGAGAGAAGGGGAGAGAGTTTTAATGTTTCCAAGCGGCGAAATGAGAGAGAGAGAGAGAGTGAGGGAAAGGGACCGTTTCCAGGAGATATTCGTTTCTTGGCTCGTTCACTCATTTTCGTAAACGCCTCTCACATCTTGATATCCGCTCTCTTGGTTGCGATCCGACGAGAGTGGGCACTCTTTCCTCCCTCTCTCTACCTTCCTACCTTTCCTCTCTCTCTCTTCATTTTCATCTGTTTCTCTCTCCTACATCCTCCTACTTTTCCTCTCTCTCCCTTTATCTCCATTCCTCTCCCTTCAACTATCTTCCATCCCTGTCTCCTCCCTCTCTCTTTCTCCTTATCTCTTACCGTTTCTCCGTCTCGCTCCTCTTTCTCCCTCTCATCTCTCTCTTTGTCTCCTCATCTCTCTCTTTGTCTCCCTCTCATCTCTCTGTCTCCCTCTCATCTCTCTGTCTCCATCTCTCCTCCCTCTTCCTCTCTCCCCTCCCTCTTCCTCTCTCCCCTTATCCTGTCTCACCCTCTCTTTTCCTCTTTCCTTTCATCTTTCATTTCCTTTCTCTCTTTTCATCTCTCTCCCTCTCTATCTCTTCCCCTCCGCTTTCCACTCCCTTTATCTCTTCCTCTTTTTCCCTACCTTCATCCTCCCCCTCTTGATCTCACTCTCTTCCTATCTCTCTCCCTATTTCTCTCCCTTTCTATCTCCCTCCCTCTCTTTCTCTCTCCCCCTCTATCTCTCTCCCCCTCTATCTCCCTCTCTATCTCCCTCTCTATCTCTCTACCTCTCAATCTCTCTCCCACTCAATCTCCCTCCCCCTCAATCTCCCTCTCTATCTCTCTCCCTCTCTATCTCTCTCCCTCTCTATCTCTCTCCCTCTCTATCTCTCTCCCTCTCTATCTCTCTCCCTCTCTATCTATCTCCCTCCCCTCTTCCCCCTTTTCCCTTTCTCTCTTTCTCCCTCTTCCATCCTCTCTTTCTCTCCTACTCTCCCGATTATTTCGTCGCCCCACTCTTCCCCTCTTTTTCTCCCTATTTCTTTATCCTGGCTTCTTTCTGCACCTCTCTCATTCCCTCTGTCCGCCTATCGCTTCGATCCCTATAAAGCGCATCAGTGCGCGACCTAGCTGAAAAGTGCATGTGTTTGCGTGTGAGCGTGCGACTCCGAGCATCGAAAGTCGAAGGACGTGGTGCGAGGCGGCCAACAAACAAACACTTTTACTTCTTTAAACGGTAACTGGAGCATTTCGGTGTGTTTGCCCTTGGCGCCCGCTCCTTAGTAGCGCGCCCATAACGATCCGCGTTCTGTCCCGGACGAGAGAAGGGAGAATGTGCCGGTTGGTGGTTCGGAGGAGGGACGAGAGTCGAGGAAGGTGGGGGAGGTTCGAGAAGGGAGGAGGACCCGACGAAAAAAATCGCCATCATCAGACGCGCACGAATATTGTTTCCTTCGGTGTCAAATTGTCAGCCCGCGAGCTGCATGCGGCCCTTTCTGTGCTTTAGTGCGGCCCGAACAAGAATTTTTGTCTCAACTTAATCGTTCAAGATTTTATATTAATACTTAATTTTTATGAAAAGGAGACAAGATTTTTCCTTAGTTATTGAGGTACAGTAGACCGCGATTTCTAAATTTGTTTTTTTTGCAAATCACATCGAAGCTTCTAGAAAAAGTCTTATTTTCCAACTTTGGCTCTCATTAAATAATTCTAGTCCTAATGCGGCCCTTCTATTGCATACATCGCTATAATGCGACTCAGATTCCTCTTCGAGTTTGAAATTCCTGCTCTTTGTGATCTAATTTTCCACCGCCATTGTCATCCGCGTTCAGAAACGACAAAATTGATCTGCTACGATAGTTCAGTGGTAGAATATCCGCCCGGCATGTGGAAGACCCGGGTTCGATTCCCTGTCATAGCAGACTTTTCTCGTTTCAAAATTATTCTCAACATTACAGCTTATGCCTGTCTGCATACGCTTCATTCCATCAAAAATGTTAGTGGTTGGAAACAGTAATAGATCGCAGACACAGAAATAAGATTGATTCCAGTCCGTGCATATATTCTGTTCTGGCGGGTGGTCCGTGGAAGCTAAAAGGTACCTGATTCATGCCGTAAGGTTAGATCATTAATTCATCGGCGAATTTATCGTTTTTTGAACTTATTATAACCCTCCTACCAAAAGAGCTCGGCATCTTTGGCCGATTGCACGGGAAAATTAAAAATAAAAACTTTATATACGGTATTACATTTCCCGAAAAATCTTTTCATGATCATTTTTCAAAATACAGACAATTGAAACTGTTCCAGAATAAGAACTTAAGTATCAATAATTAAAAAATCAAGTATTCGTCTTCGTTATCTCCAGTAGCTATAGCAATTTATTTTCCACTATAAGACGAGGGCGATAATTTTCTGTTGCGGTGCTCGTAAAAATCGACGATGGGTGGATCGCAATCCAGGGCGAATGCCATGTAAAATTTAAATGATCATATTATTTACCCAAAAGTTTTATGTTTAAAGAGGTTATATCGATCACCTTTTGGACACGAGTTATAAGGCGAGTTCGGTTATTCAATTTTGAAAAATTTCGATTCATTTTTAGGTCGATCTCCACGATCTTCTTTTTGTTCGCTCCGAGCCAATCCCCCTCCTACCCCATTGTTTGCTCTTCCAATCCCTCCGTGGTTCTTATCAAACGAACTCTTCTGACCGGGAAAAAGTGGCGAAGGCTGTTTCTCAACAGCGATTTGCTTTCTTTATCGGGCGCTTTTATAGGTCAGCCGCATGAGGCAAAAAGAGCCGACTTTACTTTGCTCGGTTTGATGATGGGGTTGGAATCGAGGGTCGGGGGGAGGGTGCTCGATTATGTTATTTCCGATGGTTCAAGCGAGTGTTTGCGGTGTTGTTAAAATGAGCTGCGGGAGAAGAATCGCTCATGATTACGCTCACCCTCTTACGACCTTAACGGCTAGGTAAAACGTTAAGATAGTTTCCAAGGAAATTTCACAAAATAAATTTGAGTGAACGGAACTTTCTGAAAAAGTCATACCCAAGGTTCACGGTACACCGTTATACTCTCGTCTGAATCATGCACTTTCATTTGTTTTCCCTCGTCCTGCATTCAATTTACGGACGCACCTCTCTATAAATCGAGCATCTCTAGTTTGAATTTTTGTTAACACTAGGAATGTATAGTTTCCCCGACTTCTCCATTTCAATGAATGAAAGTTCTGTTATTCGAATTTTCGTTAACTCGAGTTTTTTGTATTGATTACTCTTAGGGTTCTCTTTACTAAGGGTCCACTATAGCTCGACTTAATTATAACGTGAGGAACTAAAACTTCTCGTCCAAAAGTGAACTTTTTTATGCCAGCTTGTTCCCTGGGACTTACGAGTTCGGTGGCCTAAGGTCTGCTATCGGTCAGTTGAGATTAATCCATACTTCGCCTCCCTGGCGATTGCCAAATCCATTTTACCTTTCGCAATCGAATTTAATGAATTCGTGACGTACTTTTGCGATCGAAAGGTGGATTTCTTCCTATTTAAGGTTATTACTTGAACCCTTCAGGCAAGGCAAAGGTATTTAGAATGGCGTCGTGGTTAAACGCTCGCCTGTTGTTAATTTATATAACAGATGAAAGAGCTCGGTAAAAATTGAAACTGTTAAAGCAGATGCCGAATTCTAAGACTGTTTGCAGTACGGAAGGTATTTTAGGCAGAGGATTCATTTTCCGTGCAATTTAATAGTGAAGTTATCTTATTTCAGTCTCTTGTTTTTGGTATTAGACTGTCATTATCTTTCGACTGTGACGCTCACAATTGAATCAATCGATATCATTAATCGAAATGAAGTTTTCAATGTCGTCGCTAAGCATTACTTCCGCTGACATTCACATTTATCGATAAATTTATCTTCTGCCGAGATAAAATAACTATGATTTTTACTTAAGAGAAAAAGAGAGGGAGAATTATATCGATTAAAAACGCAATATTATATTCGTTTGATTTCCTCCCCCTTTCGCCGGTTTCCGCTCGATTGATCTGTCACGATCGGTTGCTTTTTTAACTCGCTGTCGTCGCTTTGGGTGCGGTCGTTGTTACGAACGTGGTTTTGCGGCCGCGGACGACGCTCACGACCTCTGCGATGCGAGGGATCGAACGATATATCGAAAGCGACGCATACGCCGCGGGACGCGAAAGGGGAGCGGCGCGGCGTGTTTGGCATCGTTAAGTGACACGTGCCGATCAAGAAGCGCTCCTCTCCGCTAAAGGAAGGAGACGCGACTGGGGAAATAAAGGAACCTTTTTGGTCGGCTGGAACCGCGGTGATAACACGATGGAATTCTACTTTCGAAACGACGCGACTCATCCCGAAATAGAAAAGGTTTCATTTCAGGGTCCTTAATTTTAGGCATCTCTTTTCTTTTTTTTTTGCCTCGTCTACTCCACGCATGTCTTCCGAAGGCGGCCCTTGATAGATATACGTCCGGCGCAAAAACACGCGGCCTTCCAGACGGAAAGCGAATGCCAAGAAAAATCCGGCAAAGAGGGCTGAACGAAAGTTCTTCGTTTTGAACCAGTAAGGTCTTCGAATTCCGACTTTCCCTCGTAGGAACGGATCGTCACGTATTTTAGGAAGAGGGGGGTGGGGGATTGCGGGGGAATGCCTCGCGTTGGACTGCGAAGAATTCCCTTAGTGGAGTTTTCGGCTTTCCCTTAACCCTTCATAACATTCCGTACGTATCTCGATCTCGAATGAAATTCCGCCGCCAAACGGAATTAAAAACGAGAGAAAGGCTTTAATTTTCCATTCCTGGAGGGATCTGTCGAATCGAAATGATCCTTGCGTGCATAGTGGGCGGAGGCGTTCACGGCATTAAATATTGGTGCTTATTGTAGGTTATTAGTTTGTGGGCTAGTGTGATTATTTAGAAATGAGATTATTTTCCTCAGTGATTAATTTCAAAGTTTATTAACGCGATGTTATATTCTTATTTGTTTGTATATAATGTTTTTTGTGTAAAACGACAAATCTATACACGTATTGTGATTGCAGTCTCTCCTATTGCCTGAAATGAATAAAATTGACTGGCAAACTGTAATATTTAAAAAAGCAAAATTGTTGTATCGTTTTTGTTGTTGGCATTTCCATTGGAAATTAAGAGTGATCCATCAGATATTTCTTAACAAAAAAGAAAAGCTGTAAATTCCAATAGTTTTTTCTTTCTTGCGGCTCCTGATGTTATAGATCGCCTTGTAATCGGGTCCGTTCCTTATTTACGTATGCATGCATATAAAGTCATAAATGTATATATTATTAGCACAATTTATTTTATAAACGCGTTTATGTTTTTGCTATTTGTTTTTTCCGACTCTGCAATCGATTAAATTAAAATAGCAACTAAAAGGTGAGATATACGACTAAAATTTGCAAGGTTTATGTGATCTATAAATGCCATTTATTACGCTGCCAAATAATTATTTTGGAGAAATCGGTGGGCGGCAGGGGGTGCATTCAAAATATTCGAATTATGATTCGGAGATAATGGTAATAGCTAGAAAGTTAACATTTTTCACTGTTTGTGTGATCTTTAATGCCATGTATAGCACTGCAGAAGAAACCTTTTTCAAAAATCAGTCATTTTCCATTTATTAAAATCAGCGTGTTATCACGAATGCTTGGAAATGATGATAAAAATTCTCGGAATTATTTTCTTGCGAAAATCACAAAAGCCGAATCTGCGAACTTTTACTAACGCATATTACTCGACATTGTATTACGCGACCGCAAATTATGGATTCGAATTCTCCCGTTGAATTTCAATGGAATTATGGAATACCTGGAAGCATTCGATTCGGTGAGACATGAAACACCCGCCTATATACGAGCGCAGTGAATGCACGTTCTAAAAAAATTACATCCAAAAACTCCCCGACGTTCTGCTATTTACCGTGATCGCCATTAAGTTAGCGGTAAGAAAAACTCCATAAC